>CP139505.1:337644359-337755337 GCA_021014915.2 Artemisia tridentata subsp. tridentata | reverse complement strand
AAATCCAATAACGTCCAATCCAATAATCTCATCCAAGCATAGGCTTTTGTTACAATATCCATTATCCATATCATATCCAATGTTAACCCGAATAGTATCCGAAACGCCATTGACAAACAAACGATAAAAGTTAGTAACAGAAATGAAATAAATCGCTCAAACAAATAAAAGAAAACGAATAAAATAGCCCAAGTGAATTAGGCTTCGGCCCAATACTTAACTCACATACAAACATGGGCTTACTTTGGGCTATAAGGCCCAAAGTTACCATTACTTGACCTCACATGGGCTTATTAGCCCATATGACCCAACTAAGCAATCCAAGTCCAAAACAAACTCAATACACACACTTGAGGTTTTCTAACCTTGGCCACGACATGACTCGAAAAGGACACAACGAGGTTTTCTAACCTCGTTAACCGACCAATAACAAACTCGTCTCGACTTAACTATACGACTACAACTCGAGTCCGTGCTCCCTTGAGCCACGACTCATACCAAAATACACCAAACGAGGTCGAGGCCTTGTGTATCTAGACCACGACATAGCCGTGACTCCTACGAGTCACGGTTTTACTTACTCGACAACCAAACCATTCCCATGGTCTCGGTTAACTTCAAAACTCACGAGTCGTGACCCTCTTTGAGTCACGGCTCACTCCATGTTTCAACCAATCCCAACTACGACTCAATAAACCAAACAACGCCTCGGTCGTGACTCCCTTGATTCACGGCTCACTCATTATTGCAACCAAAACCATCAAGGACTCAAACAAACAAAACCACACTAGGCCGTGACTCCCTTGAGTAACGGCTCAATCCTTATTCGAGCCTTATAACTCTCGGCCTACACGAACACATAACCAAATCCAATCCAAACTCCAAACGGGCTACAAAATAACAAAAATAAGCTTAAACAAGAACAATGAACACAAAATAATCAAGAAACACCCCGAGTTAACTCAACTCGTGAGTTGACTTGGACGAGTCACACAACTCGGTGATGAGTCAAACAAGTTAGGGTTAAAAGAGTTTAGATCCACACGTTTTTGTTATGAAAACATAAGGTTTAGATTAGCTTTATTAGTAAAACCGTTTAGGTTTTAGTTTTAATATTTAGGGTTTTTAAAATAAAAGAAAAATGATGAAAAGGTGGCGCGTGGCTTACCAAACGAGAGAGGGGAGGTGGGGAAGAAGGTGGCTAGCAGCAGTGGCGTGGTGGTGACGGCAATGTAGTGACGACGAGCTCCAAACACGAACCAAAAGAGCTTCTTAAGCCTTCACGAGCTCCAGAAATGATGCGGGTGTCTTGATCTACGCGGCGGTGAGTGGAGGAGGGTGGCCGGAAGTTGGCCGGAATCTTGGTGCGGCGCCGGAGATATATTTTCCGGTGAGGTGAGTATCAAATAAGGGGAAGAGAAACCCTAAAATGGGCTTATATACTCTAAGGAGGGACTAAACTTGGAAATTCCAAAGTATAGGGGGCGGCGGTGCAATTTAGGGCGCGGGGTAGTTTTTGTAACTTTTGAAATTCTTTTAAAAATAACACCGTGGGACCCGTTTGACATAGCAAAATCCGTTTTAAGTCACGAGGTTTTCGCCACTGAGTTCGGAATGATTTTTCTGATAAAAATGAGTATTCACACGCATAGTTTTCTCGGATTTAATTTAAATCAATAAATCAAATAGTTTCAAGTATTCTAGGTTGTGCCGGCTAGGTTGGTGAACAACGTTCATGTTTAACAAGATATCCTCTGTTTCTCAAGCTCAAATAGGCTCCGAAAAAGTTTAAATGCTAAGGGGATGCAAAAGTAAATATTTTAGCTAGTAAAAATACGCTTGGAAAATTACCGGGTGTTACAGCACCTACATCATATTTTGAAATCTGTCCCGGATTTCAGTTAGTGTTACCAGGTGTGGTTGAGAAAAGGTGAGGGTACTTGCGCTTGAACTCGTCTTTGCGCTCCCAAATAAACTTGGGTCCTCTCTTGGAATTCCAACGGACTTTCATGATAGGGATACGACTCTGCTTCAGCTGTTTGACTTCACGGTCTGATGCAGGATTTCTGACCAGGTTTTAATACTTATAATTTTACTCATCTACCTATGGTCTACCTTATGCACTAACGGAGAGAGAACCCGATCATGTGTAGTGTAGTATTCGGTAAAGCCGAGGTCGTCCCAAGAGCAATGTGTATCTGGATTTTAACCTAAGTCTATGTCACGTTTTAAAGGGTTTTGAATAATTTGATTAATTAAACTAAATAAACATAAATGAAATGCGGAAATTAAATGAAGTTGTAAACAGTAGGGAGAAAGTGTACTGGCATATTTGTCCATCCTATCATGCAAAGACTATGTTCTCTAATTAAGCTTTCTATCGCTTCAAGTGGGGCATAAGTATCACTAGACTCCTGTGGTTAATTCGCCTAGCCTATCTCCCTAGAATCCTACTAGTACGCCAAAGGTCTGCATCCTTATGGTCGTCAAAGCTTACAGGTAGACTAGTTCGAGTCATTAAGTGCCGCTACATGCTAGATTAATTCTTTGTGTGATCCGGCCTCTCGGATCTTAGACCACACATCTAACATCTTAAGTTCATCCAACCCGGTGGGTGATCCTATGGAGCATTCTTAGGTCCATTCACACACAAGAATGTTGGTTGTCCTATTAAACAATTCTTACCAACACCTTGCAACCTACTACATTAGGGTCCTTTAGTCAATTCTCCTAATGCAACAAGTACAACCGGCTTTCAAAACTACCAAAACTAGAGGATCTAACGAAAAACTAAGCATGCACACACTAGAAGCAATAATAAAAGCACGAAAACATAATCAAATCATGAAAGGAATCAAAACTAGGCTAGCACTAAAGGTGCTTAGCCAAACATACAGTAAATTAAACCAACAATGATGAATAAAACATGAATTGAATTAAACATATTGTGTGATACAAATTACTTGATGTAGAACTAATGAAGACGTTGATTGCAAGTGAATTCTCCCTTGAAAGATGGTTTGGAACTGCTGGAAATTGCCCTGGAGTGGTGCCCTAATCGACCCCTAGGAGAAGGGGGAAAAGAGATATTGAAAAATGGTGAAATAGGGTTGTATTTATAGGCCCCGGCAAGGTTACGGCGTAACCTCTAAGGTTAATTACGCCGTAACTTATTATGGAGCAAAGATTCGCCAGATCTTGAAAAGTTACGCCGTAACCAAATCGATTCGGTTACGGCGTAATCAAATATTAGTTACGGCGTAACTAATAATCTTCCTACTTTTATTTGCCTTCCTTTTTGAAACTTCCATGAAATTGTCTGTATTTAACCCCTGAAGTAGCGCATGGTTTCATTTCAAGTCCCTTGTTCATTATAAGTTTAATACTTATAGTATATGTACGGTTTCAGCCCCTCATCGGTCTTGATATTTTTATACTTGGTCCTTGTGACATAATTAAACTTCATTTGAATTGTCACCTCAAGTCCCTGATCATTCTTGTTATTATTATAACAAGTCCTTGTGATAATTAATTCTTCATATGATTCGCCCAGCTTTAGTCCTCCATCGTACTTGTTATTTTTACTTTTAGTCCATGGACTTTAACTCCTTGGTGCCCAAGTTTGATAGTTACGGCGTAACCTATAGGCCTGGTTAGGCCGTAACCTTCGTATCTCAGACGATCTTATCAATTTAATAACATTTACGGCGTAACTTGATGGATAGTTACGACGTAATCTTCTTAGTGCAACAATTACGTTGTAATCTTCTTGCTGGTTACGCCGTAATCTCTTCAATCCCATTCTGTGTAATTTTTACGCCGTAACCTCATGCATTGGTTACGGCGTAACATTCATGGTCACGAAATTCATCTAAGTTTCTAAAATATTACGGCATAATCTCTATGGTAATTACGCTGTAATTCTTGATTTGCGTTGACTTGGTCTTTGTGTGTAAATCCTTAGTTACGACGTAAGTGGAGAGTGGAACTACGCCGCAACTTTTTCAAAGTCAGCAAACTACAGTGTGTATCATCGTAAGTACTTTCCAAATTCCGCGTCTCTTTTGCTCCTATGCTCATTTATAACATGGAAATGAAATATAAAGAAATCAAAACATATATCCATACAAAATGATACAAACAATGAGCATATTAGGGGGAAATTAACACTAAAATATCAGGATTATTTGATGTCATCAAATATCCCCCCACTGAAACTCTACTTGCCCTCAATTAGACCTTATTTGAATTATTTCTAAAAGATATCCCCCAAATTACTTGGGAAATATGAGATTAAAATTTTCCTATGCTAGAATATTCAAAGCCGAACATCTCACAAAATGAGAAACAAACACTCATACTCTTCCTAATCTAAGTGTCAATTTTGGGGTGATCACTCAACGCACAATCATAGCATGTATTCTATCATAGGCTTGGCGGTTACACATATCTCCACCACTATAGCTAAGGTCAAAACTATCTTAGAAGGCAATATTGGGTGAACAAATTATAAGGCTAAGGTGTAGTGTCGTTACTAACATACTACGGCGAAAGCGACAAAGACCATCGATACATGACCAAATCCATGGCCAAGACACCAATGACTGCTCGAATCCTTCACCTAAGCATGATTCGCGACTAAAGTGTAGGATAAGAAATGGGATGCACATAAAGGGTGAAAAATAAAAAATAAGAAGCAAATAGTCTTAGCCTACAACCAAGTCGTCACCGCCCACCGTCCATCCAAAGTTCAAGCTTCAAAACGCGGAAACTGGATCATGATGTAGTAAGTTAGTATGCCAATGTAGATGTCATATGGCGAGGTGCACACTAACTTAGTCTTCAACCACTAGTTGATGTAGATTAAACATCAACATCAATCTTCAAATGTGATCGAGGTAGGCTCCTCGATTCTAGTCCAATAAGCTCCAATACTAGTACTACAGATTCTTGCACTAACCAAATATATATATATATATATATATATATATATATATATATATATATATATATATATAATATATATATATATATATATATATATATATATATATATATATATATATATATATATATATATATATATATATATATATTTTGAATCAACTAATATATACGAATAACTTATCCCCCTACTTGAGATGAATCATATATGAGGAATATGGGGGGTCTTCAATGATCTTCAGATTTATGTCTTCAATGTAAGCGTAATTCCCGAGTCTCTCTATCCAAACCTCAAACTTAAGCAAACGGCGACTTCCCAATCGTGAGCTAAGACTACACGGTAGGCTAAGGCGAATAGGTGTATCGAAACAATATTGATAAAGGTATGAAATGAAAAGAATGGCTCGGAAGCGTGTATCTAGAGGTATCTTGCACTAAAGGTGAGTGCAACAAAAGGGTTTTAACACGGGGTTGAAGAGTCGAGGTGACTAATCGATAAACGCACACAATTATACACATATGGGCTATTTGGGTGTTAATCCTAAAATATTGCCTTCTCGAATTGTCTCTTCCAAATGTATCATGCAAACTCGACACACTACTCGTCTATGGTCTCGAAATGATGTAAAGGCCAAGTTCTAAAGTTTACATACTACCGGCACACTCAATATTTGGTGGATTTGGGGTAAATAATGAGAAACGGAAAGGCTAAATCTCACTATGGAAATCAAGGGATATAATGTGCTCGACTAAGGTCTATTCTAGTTAGGTCAAGAAAAACATGTCAAAATATAAAAAATGACATAACTTTTCAAAATAAACTAGAAAAACAAGGGCAAATGAGTTCAAGTAATAATTCTACTCCCGTCCCCCCACTTAAATTGTACAATGTCCCTATTGTACGCAAAAATTGAAATAAAAGAGAGACAAGTAGAATTGGAACGAGAACTTCCCTGAAATTTGCTAGGCATGATAGAAGATACACGTGTTGAAACGTGTCCCGCCTTGAGATTCATAAGCAAACTTCAATCCCCTGAATTCACTTAAACAACCAAATGCATTATACTAGAAAAACAACAAGTATAGAAAGAAAATGAAAATCCTAACTCACTTTCGTAGGAATTACGGTTGCATTTAGCATATGTAACAAGCCTTTTAAACCACTCGGTGTCCCGAGTGGATGAGTGAAGTCTCGCGAGGGTTTACAGGGAGCACACCCACAAAGTTCATTAACTACTAAAAATATACAAACTTGGTAAATATTTTTGAAAATGGTTTGCTACAGGAAGAAGTTACGGCGTAACCTCATAGACTGAGTTACGCCGTAAGTTAAGTGACCTGTTAATGTATGCCTACTGGTAAAAGGTTACGGCGTAACCTCAAAGATGGAGTTACGCCGTAGAAACCTTCTGATGAAAATTCCAGAAAACTCGTCATCTTTAGGCCATAAAGCGGCCCTTCCAGTACTTCACCTGCATTTCTTCAGTGTAGAAACAAACATACCAATCATAAAATCCTATAAAATTAAAATTAAAATAAAAAGATAAGCATGGGGTGCCTCCCACGAAGCACTTGTTTTTGTTTGAGTCACGAGCTTGACTCCACCCTTATTTACTAAGTAAAAGGGTGTTCATCCCCTCACTTGAAATCAAGTGTGGGTGAAAATAGCAATAAACACCGTGAGGGTGTAAATTTGCTATGGGATAGGGAAATGATAAATTAGAGTTATACCTTAAAGGAGATTTCATTTCCCTCCTTACCTTACCAAGATTAATTGATGCGCTTGATGATTTGAACACTCCATGTTGTGGTTGAATGTTAGGCTTTAGTGCCTCATTTGCCTCTTTGTTATTCACGGTAGTGTCTAGGATTTTTCCTCCTAATTCCTTCTCAAGCTCAACCAAAATTGGTTCAGCAGCCAGTGCTACATAACCATCATTGGCTGGTGTGATAAGCATGGTTTGTGAGGTTAACGGTTGCACTATGTCATCCATAATTTCTGCAACCTGTATAGGAAATCTAGCAAGATCATTAGTAATAGGAATGAAAGAGGAGTTAGAAGTGTTACCATTATGTATTGTAGTTGATTCCACATTAGCTTGTGGAATTGCTTCTTCACCCTGTAAGCTTCTTGCTTCCATCTTCTTTAATTGATCTATGCTCGTTTCTTCTTTTCTCACAACCTTCAAACGTCCTGGAAATGGGATAGATGGTACATAAGGTTTGACATTAGGTAAATCACGAGGAACCGGCTCCTCGTTGACTTCTTTGATCTTTCCCATCATTGCATTGGCTTTTTCTACCGTATTCTTGTTATTCTCCAGGACTCTTCGGTTTAATTGTTCAAGATTCACCTCAACATCCATCCTCCTAGCATCGAGCTTCTTTAAGTTCAAGTTCGTGGTTTCCTTGAATTTTCTAATCCATTCATTATTCGAGTCATGCATCTTCATTGATTCATCAGAGTATTTGTTGATGATTTCATCCAAGGATTCCATATACTTGACCTGCTCATAAGCTTTGCATTCTTCTCGGAGAGAACGCTTTTGTATAGCATGAATGTTTTCCTTAACCTTCATCATATCACATCCAAGTCTATCAATTCTTTTGGTTATGTCACCAATGTCATCCAAGCTATTGCTATTCGTTAGCCAAGTGGTTGCTCCACCATACCATTTTTGTGAATGGTTTGCCATCATTTGTATTGATCTAAGGGCTTGAACTGGCGGCTTCATAGGGATTGGCCATTGTGATTCGAGCATTTGGAGGGAAGGGATGCTTAAACGTTTGTAGAAAATAAGGAATTTCTGATGGTTTTTGAAATCATGCGTTGGGCACATGTAAAGAAGGTCATTAAACCTTTCCCAAGCTTCATATAATGTCTCATCCTTCCCTTGTCTGAAATTTCTTATCTCTTCCATCTTTTTGGTAATCCTTGAAGGCAAACAATATCTCCGAATAAATACTTTCTCCAGAAGATTCCATGTATTGATCGACCTAGCAAGAAAGCCTGTACATCCATCTTCTGGCTACACCTGTGAGTGTAATTGGAAACACTCTAAGCATTAATGCATCTTGAGTGACTCCTGGAGTGTGGAAAAGATCTGTGATCTCTAATACTCTTTGTACTTGCAGGTGGGCATCTTCATCATCAATTCCCGCGAAAAGCTTCTGTCTGAGCTCCTTCATAAACTGGCTACTGATCTCAAAGTTGATATTATCATTAATTTTGGGACTTACCACGCCCGATCTTTGGTTACCTTGAGTCAAAGCCATGTATTCCTCTATAGTGAGCATGTCAACATCCAAATCACCCATATCCTGAAATTTAGAAAACAAACAAAAACAGAAAAGAAAGGAAAAAGAAAACTAAAAAAAAAAAAAAAAATCCTAGATAGCAAATAAAAACCTAAAATTATGAAAGCAAAGAAAATTTTTACAAAACTTAAATTAAAATCCTAATTAGCTCCCCGGCAGCGGCGCAAAAAAAAACTTGATGTAGGATTTTTGACCAGGTTTAAATACTTATAATTTTACTCGTCTACCTATGGTCTACCTTATGCACTAACGGGCAAAGAACCCGATCGTATGTAGTGTAGTATTCGGTAAAGCCGAGGTCGTCCTAAGAGCTATGTGTATCTGGATTTTAACCTAAGTCTATGTCATGTTTTAAAGGGTTTAGAATAATTTGATTAATTAAACTAAATAAACAAAAATGAAATGCGGAAATTAAATGAAGTTGTAAACAGTAGGGAGAAAGTGTACTAGCCTAGTTGTTTATCCTATCATGCAAAGACTATGTTCTCTAATTAAGATTTCTATCGCTTCAAGTGGGGCATAAGTATCACTAGACTCTTGTGGTCAATTCGCCTAGCCTATCTCCCTAGAATCCTACTAGGAGCCAGTTCAAAATTGTACTCCTCATCCACGTGTTTACCTGCCTATACGACCCATATTCTGCAACGGGTTCATACCCGAAATGATCAAACACTGCGTCAAACAGAAAATTGTTATTTAACACCCACTCGTACTCTTCAACATCATTTTGAAAGTTACCATTATTTGCTGCCATTGTTGAAGTTTTCTTTGAATTGAAAGGGATATATGTGTTTGTGTATGTTCTTTGGTATACAATCGATAGGTATAAATAGGCTGGAGAGGTAGATGAATGGTTCCCAAGACTTTAGGCGGGAAAAGGGACCAAAGGCGCGCGCCAAAAGTAAACTGTGAATTGAAGTTGTACTAAAAAGTCTCCAATTTCCTTTTACCAAGTATTGACTTTCCATGTACAATGAGTTGATGCAACAACTAGTTGTATCTCATGCTTTGTGAATAATAAACTTCAAAACTCAATATTTCCAACTAGTTGTTTGTGATGTTTGGGATGATTTGGGACCGGGTTCATTATTATTGACCCGAGGGAATAAATGTTTGACCGTGAGTCGAAAGGAAATAGTAACTCATTTGTTGCGACTTGATATTGACTCGACTTGGACAAAAATAAAAGAAAGAAATAAAAACAATTGTTAAATTAAAAGTTGTAGAGATATTTGTTATTAAATTTGGTTAATAACGAAGTAAGGAAATTAGAAGTGTATGTGAGACCATGGTTGTCAGGATCCCGATCCTGATATTAGGATCTTACAATTTTACGATACTGCATAGCAAAAACGATCCGGATCTTACAAAGGATCTTTAAAAGCTTAAGACGAGTCGATTGGTAATCGTCGGTATTTTCCCATAATCCCGTTTATTAGTACAAGGTATACTCGTTTTATGATTTAAAACAAGTTTAGACTTACGAAAAAATTAATCTTTGGAAATAAAAAAAATTTCGCCATGACCCTTTCATTTATGGAATGTTTCCAAGTCAAAAGAATTTATTGAAAATCAATTTCCCGAGTAATTTATAATATAACGAGTATTTATATAAACCCTAAACCCTAAACCCTAAACTCTAAACCCTAAACGCTAAACCAATCTGTAACTCAAACAATAACCAAATGAATAGTCTAATAAATTCAAATATGTTAGTGTACGGGTAGCATGTCTCGAATAGTCCAATAGCCCAAAACCTTGCTTGTGACATTTGGGATAAAAACGGAACACACGAGGGTTATTGGACTATTCGAGACATGCTACCCGTACACTAACATATTTGGATTTATTGGACTATTCATTTGGTTATTGTTTGAGTTATGGATTGGTTTAGCGTTTAGGGTTTAGAGTTTAGGGTTTAGGGTTTATATAAATACTCGTTATATTATAAATTACTCGGGAAATTGATTTTCAATAAATTCTTTTGACTTGGAAACGTTCCATAAATGAAAGGGTCATGGCGAAATTTTGTTATTTCCAAAGATTAATTTTGTTGTAAGTCCAAACTTGTTTTAAATCATAAAACGAGTATACCTTGTACTAGTAAACGGGATTATGAGAAAATACCGACGATTACCAATCAACTCATCTTATTTGATATGTTTGTTGTTAGTTATCTCTTTGACTTGTTTTCGTTATCTCGTCTCGACTCGAGTTATTGTCAATACTCTTCTCGACTATTCGGTTATTCATTTTTTTGGAGTGAATACTCGTGAGTCTGTGTTCTCTACCGTTACACGAATGATGATACCAAACCCTTTTAAAAGGCTAAAACGAGATTATTTTTTGAAATGAGAATGATTAAATTTTGAAACTCTTGCGCATTTGATTTTTTTGGTGAATATCGTGCCGAGTACTTTGCGTTGCGATACATTGCGTTAAATCATTTGATACGATATTCATTTTCTTTAACTTTTAATTACGGATAACCGATACCCGCGGGGAAACACGAAAAACCGATGGATAATATTAATCGGGTATCCGGTGGGATATGGGGCGGGTACGGGTATATTATAAACGGGTTCGGGTACGGGTACACTAAAACCCGCCACGAACCCGAACCGTTGCCATCCCTAGTTATCGACTATAGCTGGTTTTCATCGCCACGTCAACACCATTAGCTTTTTTTTTTTTTTTTTTTTTTTTTTTTTTTTTTTTTTTTTTTTTTTTATTTATTTATTAATTATTATTATTTTTATTATTATTATTTTACACCTCTTGCCACGTCATAGTGAAACCAAACCACCACTTCACTAGTCATCCGACAATTAATCCCTTTACCGGATCAATTGTAAACACACACAATAATCAATAAACACTAATCAAAACACACATTCTTCTGGCAAACACAAACACGCAAACAATGAATCCAAATAACAACGAAGGTATGTTTTTTTAATGTTTTCACATATCAGTTGATGATTCATTGTACAATAATTAGTAACAGGCTTTTGATCTATAAATGGTGATGTTTGGGGTTGTTACCGATTCTAATGTAAAGCTGTGTAATTTATTGTTGAATGTAAAGCTGTGTGAATTTTTAATTTATTCAAGTTTATGCTTTTACAGGTTCAAAGGCAAAAATCCCTAGGTCCAAATTCAAAATCATTTCCAACAAGGTATACTAAAGTTGTTATGTGTTTGTGGCTAAAGTTGTATACCTTTATACCATTAATTAAATTTTTTGAAACACATGGTATGTTGAACTATTAGGAGGTATGGGAAAACACAGATTGGAAGAGAAAGAGCCATTTCTATTTCTCTAGCGATGAAGAATCTGGTGATGCTGACACAAAAGGGGTAATAATGGTCCATTTAATAAGTGTTGTTTCACTACTTTTATGACATTCTCCAGACTTAATCCATTATACTCGTTCAACTTGTAGGTAAATGACAAAGCTAAATCCTCTCAAGCTACTCCCAAAACTCAATCCTCTCAAATACCAGTTGACAAGGCACACAAAAAGAAATTTACTCAGGATATTGTCTTGGGACTGCCGTGTAAGAAGATGGTTTAGGGGTTTAGGATATCCATTAACAGCTTTTGTGATTGTGTAAACGGTATTTGGTACTTGAATATGGTAGTATTAGTTCAGACATTTAATTTGGTTAAATGTAATTATTAATGGTACAATAACTGGTAATTAGTAGTTTAACTGTATCTATTTTATAACTGTAATGATAGTATTTTGTGTTCTTGATGTGATGATTGCACAGTTAGATTTAATGGTAGCAGTTTCTGTTGTTGATTTGATGATTGCACATATTTTTTTAATGGTAGCAGTTTGTGTTCTTGATTTCATGTTGGTTTATGATTTAATGGTAGCAGTTTGTGTTAAATGGTGTCAGTTTGTGTTCATGATCTTGGTGTAATTATGTAAATTTGAGTTCTTGATTTGATATGCAGTTTGTGTTCATGATCTTTGTTCTAGATCTTGGTTCATGATTTGTGATTAAGATAATGATATATAACATTTGGAGCCAAAATTTTGATTTATTCAAGTTTATGCTTTACTTAACAGGTTCAAATTAAATGCAAAATTTTTAAATAATTCAATTGTTATTTTGAAATTAGAATTTGGAGCCAAAATTTTCATCCAAAATTTTGAAATCGCCTAATTAGAAGCAGTTACCAAGAATAAGGTACGATTCATATTCTTCCTATACCCTTTTTTCTCTCCTAAAAAAAAGACTGCAAAGAAAACACAAAAATCAAATCTTCTATCACCATTACTCTCAAAGCCAAAATCATTTTCTTGTACCCATTGTTACTCAAGAGTCATGGGAATTCAACCCATTATTGATAATCATCTTTTGCTTCCTGCTTGTGGAAACTTATTTTAGAGCTACTTACATCTACTAAAATAAGTTACGTGTTCGTTTATGGACTCTAGGTTGTTACACCTTTGATCTTGGATTTTGTCTATGACTAGCATGATGATAATATTGGCGGAATATTCAAATGAAAGAAACAATATTATCACAACAAGGTTTTGCCAAACTTTCTCTTTGTTATTAAACTTAGCCCCAATGCTATGTGATCAAGTATAGCACGATTACAATCTAATCGGGGATCAAAGATCCTTGAGGCCTAACAACAATAACAACATCAGACCCCTCGTCTGATGTTCCCACACACACTCACTATTTGGTGCTTTACATTTTAACACACTTGGTGTTGTTGTAATTTGTAAGTACAAAGCACACTGGTGTTGATTGTATTAATCACAACCAAGACACACTTTTATCTAAGGGTGTGATCTCCTTTTTTATAGTATAAAGGAGATCATTACAAAGTTGATAAGTCTTGTCTACTACTTGCTTGTGTATGTCAGTCAATAAGATACAACTTGTATCTTGTTTTACAACTTTGTTGACTGATAACATATCTAGATATTATCTTTTGTATATAAGTGACTCATACAAATAATATCTTATTCATTCTTATC
Source organism: Artemisia tridentata subsp. tridentata (assembly GCA_021014915.2). NCBI lineage: Eukaryota > Viridiplantae > Streptophyta > Magnoliopsida > Asterales > Asteraceae > Artemisia > Artemisia tridentata. Next base: position 337,742,066 of record CP139505.1, on the reverse strand, counting down.
CATCCAGCAGCAATATGACTCACTGATCAGCAGCAGCTTCATTTGTACTAGCAGCAGGAACATATACACTACAAGCAGGAACAGTGCACTACCAGCAGGAACAGTTACATTACCAGCAGGAACAGACCAGCAGGAACAAATACACTACAAGCAGGAACAATTCTGTTTTCAGAATATGTTTTGTACCAGCAGTAGTATCTACTCAGCGTATTTTGCTTATCATTTCAGTATTTCTTCATGTTTCATTCTTCTTGTTTTGTACCATCAAATCTATGAAAATATAATTCCCAACAATCTTCCCCTATTTGATTATTACAAAACAAATACGTTCTTGTACGAATTTCCCTAGACGAAGTAGAGAAATTGAGATAACTAAATCTCACCATGAATGAAACCATACTGTCTTCCCCTTAGTCTATGCTATCCACCACATCTCTTCCCCTTTTTGTTATCAACAAATAGAGAATATTACAAATATGATCTTTACAACTACAAACTAATATTAATCAATAGTAGTAAGAATCAATAACTTTCCCTTGTGGTGTTGCACAAATACAATAAATGGTTATACATATAAACATTTAAGCTTCCCCTGAAACCCATATGTTAACCATTTCGAATCTTCAATTCTGTAGGCTTTTATGACTGATGAAGAAAAACCAATCATTACCAACTTGTTGATGAAGCTGAATAAACCAATCTTGTGTCCTATATCTTGTACTAAAACTGACTTTGAACTTATACTAACACCTTATAAATAGATTGAAATCTCTTGATAAAATCCTCATCTTCTATGAGACACTGAGCACTACAAAGTAACTCCTTTAAGTGATAGTTAACTAGGTCTTCGTCCATCCTCCCCTTGACCTATGAAAACTAGATTTAACAAGTCATCGCCATAATTATTGAAGCACAAACAAGTTATCTTTTCTTCCAAAGATATGACAAAACACAATCTTGAAAAATTCAACCTCAACTTCAAATAAGCAACAAATGACCTTTTTCATCCATAATAAATTGATAAACAAGCCTTTTTTTTTTTTTTTTTTTTTTTTTTTTTTTTTTTTTTTTTATCTTTTAAGAACCAACTCTCTTCTATGTGTGATTCTTCCCTTTTGTGTGTGAACCTTGAAAGAAAACCAAAAATTCACACCTCAACTGTTTCTGCAGCAGTTTTCAACGATGCATATCTTGCAACCTAAGGCTCAGATTTAAGATCCCTCCAGTGAGAATCTACCTTGATATACCAAGAACCTCCAGTAAAAATTTCAGCCCGATCCAACGGTTAACGAAGGAGTTATAGCCTTTGCAAAACTGCTCTGCAGAAAGTTGCGAAAAATTAAGCAAAAACGAATTTTTCTTCTTTCTTTAGCTGAAACCTTTTCTTTCCCTAGATCCAGAGCCCCCCCTCTCTGATACCAACTGTGGAAACTTATTTTAGAGCTACTTACATCTACTAAAATAAGTTACGTGTTTGTTTATGGACTCTAGGTTGTTACACCTTTGATCTAGGATTTTGTCTATGACTAGCATGATGATAATATTGGCGGAATATTCAAATGAAAGAAACAATATTATCACAAAAAGGTTTTGCCAAACTTTCTCTTTGTTATTAAACTTAGCCCCAATGCTATTTGATCAAGTATAGCACGATTACAATCTAATCAGGGATCAAAGATCCTTGAGGCCTAACAACAATAACAACATCAGACCCCTCGTCTGATGTTCCCACACACACTCACTATTTGGTGCTTTACATTTTAACACACTTAGTGTTGTTGTAATTTGTAAGTACAAAGCACACTGGTGTTGATTGTATCAATCACAACCAAGACACACTTTTATCTAAGGGTGTGATCTCCTTTTTATAGTATAAAGGAGATCATTACAAAGTTGATAAGTCTTGTCTACTACTTGCTTGTGTATGTCAGTCAATAAGATACAACTTGTATCTTGTTTTACAACTTTGTTGACTGATAACATATCTAGATATTATCTTTTGTATATAAGTGACTCATACAAATAATATCTTATTTATTCTTATCCATCCAGCAGCAGTATGACTCACTGATCAGCAGCAGCTTCGTTTGTACTAGCAGCAGGAACATATACACTACAAGCAGGAACAATGCACTACCAGCCGGAACAGTTACACTACCAGCAGGAACAAATACACTACAAGCAGGAACAGTTCTGTTTTCAGAATATGTTTTGTACCAGCAGCAGTATCTACTCAGCGTATTTTGCTTATCATTTCAGTATTTCTTCATGTTTCATTCTTCTTGTTTTGTACCATCAAATCTATGAAAATATAATTCCCAACACTGCTGATAATGAAAATGATGATAACAACATAGACTATTAATCCGAAAAGTATTCTGATGATGAAGATCTAGATGGGCCTGGAACCAACCAATCAGATCAGATACTAGCTAAGAGAGACATAACCAGGCTATTTAAGTTTCGCATGAAATATGGCAACCTCGGTGGAATAAAGCTCAAGGTAACCTTCGATGCATTGAATAGGGTATCAGGGTTACACAGAGCACTGTTTTTGAGTTTTTTAGGAGATCTGGTTCTTGAGCACATAGGTTGGAAGAATCTTTCCTGGAGGAATGTGAATAAAGAATCAAGAGATAAACTATGGACTGAAATCACTGTACATATATACTATTTTTTAACCCAGTACTACATAATTTTATCTATGCAGTTACATTATGTGCAACTAATTAACAACATTGTGTTAATCTTTGCAGCGATATTTTGATGTTGACGTGACATTCAGAAAATTGGTAATGACTCGTCTTGGTAAACTGCTAAGGACTTTCAGAACGAAGCTCAGAGAAGAATACATTTTGCCCCACCTAAATACACCTTCCAAACTGAATGAAGTCCCGGCCAAGAATAGTCGATTTGTGAAATCAGAAGACTGGGTCGAGTTTGTAAACCACACAACCATGTAAACGCCTTATGATTTTGTGTTTTTAGAAGATAGCTGATAAAGCTAAAATGTCGCGTTCCAAAAATATTTATCAGCATAAAATGGGACGAGGTGGATATGTTTATTTGAAAGAGAAAATGGTAAGATCACATGTGTATGCACCTTCATATTTTCGTTTATCTTGTTTTAACTTTACATGTGTATGCATTTGATGTTTATTAGATCAAAAATAAAGAGATTGAAGCAGATGAAGAACCCCCGCGTGGTATAATGTGGTTGAAAGGAAGGGTAAACAACGACGGCGAATTTCCAGATGATGATATTACATCAGTGGGAGATAAACTTGTAAGTTTGACTGCAAATTCTATTATTATGCTTATATACCAGCAGCATTAACTGTGTACTAGCAGTAGTAACTTGTATACCAGCAGTATTAACTGTGTACTAATAGCAGTAACTGTGTACTAGTAGTAGTAAACACTAGCCATATTTTTCATTGAAGTTCATGAGCAGCATTGACACAAATAAGAGCATCAGTTACTCTAACAGCATCAAGAAGACTTTTAATCCCAACATTTCCTATATTTTTTGTGCAGAAAGAATCTGATGACCAGATCAAGAAATTGTCCAATGAGATTACAGAAACAAAGAGAATACTTACTCAACTGATGGCGCAGTTGAGTCAACAAGGGGTGCAGTTAAATTTTTCATCTCAATTGCCAGTAGCCTCAGATGTAAGCCAACAAGGGTCTGCAGATTCCCAATCGCAAGGAAATGTGTGTCCAACACAAGGAGTACCAACAGTATGTATTTCAACATGTTTCTTGTTATTCTTTTGTTTATATAATGTAACGTGTTTTATATATACATGTAGGAACTTGCTAAAACTGTCGGACCCAAGACAAAGCCTAAGAAGCGACAAAACGGGTCTCCGGATTCTCAATCGCAACAAAATGTGTCTCCAACACAAGCACTGCTAACAGTATGTATTTCAACATGTTTCTTGTTATTCTTTTGTTTAAATAATTTTTGATATATACATGCAAAAATTCTTTTTTTGTAGACATTTAAGTGCAAACTGTGGCACGTAAAGAAAATAAATATCGTTGCTTTGGGTACTGTATACCAGGCTAATGGAAAGCAAATGCTGCATAACCGACCACTCCCAAATGATTGCTACAGAGTGTCAATTGATTCATCGTTAGTTGATGCAGCTTGCATACCGGACGTAGCAAATAATGGGTTAAAAACAGTTAAGGAGTGCGTAAGTGGTTTCGTTGCATGGCCAAAGGATCAAGTTATTCTAGAAGAGGAGGTACATACATGTGTTTTTTCAACCTACATATATATAATTCTTCATATTTAATTCAATGTTTGATAGAAGCGTCTTTTGTTTACTACAGGTTACACCAACAAACCCTGTGACTAAATGTGTACCACCGGTACCGTCGAAGAAATAATATATATCTGTTAACGACTTAAGGCAACACGCTGCTAAGCCGGTGAAGATTCAAAAGTCTTTATGTTATGGTACTTGAGAATTTGATTAATTAAGTACGACATTACAAATTTGCAATTGTATATTCTGTTCAGTTATATACATTCGAGTTTAATTCAATTTGAAATTTCTGGTGGTTTTTAATAATGTTTTAGCAGTAGTAACTCTGCTTCAGCAAGACTAACTTAGTACTAGCAGTAGCAACTCTGCTCCAACAGTACTAACTTAGTAATACCAGCAGTAACCCTGTGACTAAAAGATGCAGTCACATAATATGGTCACGCTTATCAACATTATTGGTCACTCTTTGTTTAATTCGATGTGTGACTAAATATTACAAAAGGCCACACAAACTAAAAATTCATGTGACCATTGGATGAACAATAGTCACTCAAAATACACATTTCTTCACTTTAAACAGCATATGGTCACACTTATTAACACTTTTGGCCACTTTATGCTTAATTGTATGTGACTAAATACCCAAAATAAACATGCTTTGTGTGACTAAATATTACAAAAGGCCACACAAACTAAAAATTCATGTGACCATTGGATGATCAATAGTCACACAAAATACACATTTCTTCACTTTAAACAACATATGGTCACACTTATTAACACTTTTGGCCTCTTTATGCTTAATTGTATGTGACTGAATATCCAAAACAAACATGATTTGTGTGACTAAATATTACAAAAGGCCACACAAACTAAAAATTCATGTGACCATTGGATGATCAATAGTCACACAAAATATACATTTTTTCACTTTAAACAGCATATGGTCACACTTATTAACACTTTTGGCTACTTTTTGCTTAATTGTATGTGACTAAATACCCAAAACAAACATGCTTTGTGTGACTAAATATTACAAAAGGCCACACAAACTAAAAATTCATGTGACCATTGGATGATCAATAGTCACACAAAATACACATTTCTTCACTTTAAACAGCATATGGTCACACTTATTAACACTTTTGGCCACTTTATGCTTAATTGTATGTGACTAAATACCCAAAACAAACATGCTTTGTGTGACTAAATATTACAAAAGGCCACACAAACTAAAAATTCATGTGACCATTGGATGATCAATAGTCACACAAAATACACATTTCTTCACTTTAAACAACATATGGTCACATTTATTAACACTTTTGGCCACTTTTTTTTAAATTGTATATGACTAACTCGAAAAAAACAACACACGTTGTGTGACTAAATCATCACAAACGTCACATTTATTATATATTCATGTGGCCATAGGATGGGAAATAGTCACACATACTGATAAATCCAACAAAACTTGTGCCTAATTCGTCACACATATTCGGGTTTTGGTCACTCTTTTTCAATGAAAATGGCCACAAACTAAACAATGTGACCATATGCTACCTACGGTGGTGCAACTTTTCGTCACACACACCCAAAAAAATGTGTGTGACTATATGCATATAGTCACGCATATTTGGTGTGACGAAAGCCATTTTCTGTACCAGTGTGCATATTTATACTTGTTTTTATCAGAAAAATTATTTCGGAAACAATGGCGCAAGTTTCATAATTTTTCGAGTCCGTTTGGTACCTCGAATGGGCCCCACAATGATTAAAGAAAAAGTTTAACCCATTTGACAGTTTCTACCCCCTGCCCAATATTTATCCTCATTGGGTATAAAAGGCCTGATTTTAATATTTTATTTCATTTTCACTCTCTCCCACACACACATAACTCTCTCTCATTCTCCCCACTTTCGGCCAATCTTTGGCAGCCACCGTCACCGCTGTCAACCACCGTCGCTGAAAAATTTTCTGGCGAACCCAAACATTATATCAATCGATAGATCAGGAGATCCTCATTCGATCTGGAAGGTTTGAGCCCCATTCGAGCCGTCTAGCACCACAAACCGCCACCTCTTTATCAAGGCTTCCCCACCGTCTTCTCTCTTTGAAAAGGTATCCCACGCGCCTTCTTTCTTCTTCGTTTTAATTTTAATCCAAACCCTAACTTCGTATATCAATTTTATTTAATAAAACATGATAAAACCTTCCGAATCTAACTAGAAATGTGTGGATCTAATTTATTACCCCATGAAATCCTTGACTCAGTCTGAGTCAGGGTGACTCACCGAGTCAACTCGCGTTGACTCGGGGTGAGTCGATTATATTTTTATTTATTTCGTACGATTCTAATTTATATTTATTTTGTAGCGTTGGATTTGGAATTATTGATCCGAGTTGGTGTTGGTGGTTGAAGTCGAGAGCCCTCGAGCTTGTATGACGCTTTGACTGTGACTCATTGAGTCATGGCAGTACTGGGTTTAGGATTAGACAGCCTCAGTTTTAGTATAATTTTAATTTTTATTTTATTTCGATTTGGTTGTATTAATTTGAGTTGGATTTATTTTTATTCGATATGGTTGTATTCGATTAGATCTAGGTTTGTTGGATTTTGAATTATTGTATTCAGATTTGGTTTTTAGTTTGTATAACTGGTAGTGTTGTAACTGTGGTAACCAAGAGCCCTTTGGCTCGTGCTATTCGAACTGTGACTCAAAAGAGTCACGGCAAGACCTCCTGGTTGTGTCGTGGTTGGATTTGTAATTGATTCGGATTGGAATTGTGATTGTGGGAAATCCGTGAGCCTAATGGCTCAGATTGGCTCAAGTCGAGTCAAAGGTATAGCCTCGTTATACTTATGTTGGATTTGGATTGATTTGGATTCGTTTTAATTGATTTGATCCGAGAGCCGTTGGCTCGGATTGGTTCGAGCCGTGACTCAAATGAGTCACGGCATAGCCGTTATTGTTCTTGTCAATGTTTGGTTTTTGATTTGGAATTAGTTTTGTAAATTGGCCGAGAGCCTTTGGCTCAGGTAAAATGCGAGCCGTGACTCAAATGAGTCACGACATGGTATAGTTTTGAGTTGTGTTAAATATATGAATTTGGTTGGCTTATTGCCACAACCAAGAGCCTTTGGCTCGAATAGACTCGAGCCATGACTCAATGAGTCACGGCCAAGGTCTAATGTTTAATTTATTTCAAATATGATTAAGCCGTGACCCAAAAGGGCCACAACTAGTCGGATGAGTCCTAAATGGTAAATTACCATTAACTTGGGCCCGAAAGCCCAATGAAAGCCTAATAAGTATGAGTTATGTATTGTGCCGAAGCCCAATACACTTGGGTCATTATATCTTTTATGTATTTGTTTTGCTATTTGTTTAATTATTTATTATTGAATATGATGTTTCGGTTTATTAATTTGAAAAATATAAACAAAATAGTCGCTAAACCTTATAACTAATATATATAAGCAAATAATAGTATTCAACTAGATATATTTAACTTGTAAAATGAGATAATAAAATTTGTATTCAAAAGTCGTAATGACTTGGAAATGTTTTGTAGACGGGCGCATCATGCCCAAATTTCGATAAAACCTTTTATAATTTAATCATTTACGATTACTCAAATAACTTAAAAACCTTTTCGATACTTGAATAATTTCTTCCAAAATATCAATATTTCATCAACTATTTGGGAAAAGGGTAAAACACCAAAACGATCTATTTATGTTTTCTGTTTATTTTTCTTTATTATTCTTTTCTTTAATTTAATTCATCTTTTCTCTTCGTTACTCTTTCTTCATATCCGTTCGTGTTTGCCGAATTTTACTATTTTAACGTCTCGTATCCACACGAGTTTTAAACTTTATTTAACTCAAAACGCCATTGAAATAAAACATTTTCATTTTCAAATACGAGTATTGATTTAGAAATCACTTTAAGGTTATTGCTGAGACATATTATTCATATATTAGGTTGTGCTAAGGTTCACTTGCCGTGCTATTCCATTTGATCATCTTGTGATATCTCGTTTCTCTGCTACTAAGGTGTGATTCATAGCTCCACTTTTATATTTTTAAATTATTTATGAACCCATGGGGGAGATACATGCTACTAACTATTTTTCTGAGTACAATTGTTTATTGGTATGCTATTCCTGACTGACGCAATAAATGCTAAGTACCTTCCTTGCCAAAAGCAAGTCCCTCGATCATGAACCATTAATCACCTGCGGGTGAGCGTAATTATAGTATATATGCCTATAGGATTTGACCATCTCATCCATGTTTACCAGGTTGGCAACACGGGTGTGCTATATTTGTGTTACCTAGGTATTTGGCAAGATACCTAGCTTTGGGGGCAACTATTTTGATTATGAAAATCTGCGGTTACTGTCGACTTACGCCAGGGTTACTGGTGCTGGTTAACGCTTTGTGTGTCATGAGCTTAGTAAAACAAGAGAATTATGTAACGCTTACCCGGTATTTGTATTTGTTACTTATATCTTCCAGATTTAAAATCTTGTGCTCAACTATTATTTACTAAACCTATGGATTACGCCCAACCTTTGTATTGACTTTTTAGCATATTTATCTCAGATAATTGATGCATGATGTGAGCACCAGGAGTGGCTGAAGGTTGAGGATGGCTATCATTGGGCTATGCTTTTGCCCTTACTATCTTTATCATTCGAATTATCTTTTAAAATTGTGTCTTTATTTATTTTCCGCTGCAAACTATCTTTATTTCCGCTGCTATTTATGATATGAGTCTTTTAGACTCTAAACATTAAATTTTGTATTCGAATGATACGTTTTATTTAAAACGTCTCATTATGAGATCGTTTTCTTTGATTGTGACTATCTTACCCCTCGCGTAGCACCCTAAGCTCAGTCCCGCTGCCATATTTTGAGTTGGGGGTGTTACACAAATCATGATAGGAATCATAACTAGGCTAGCACTAAAGGTGCTTAGCCAAACATACATTAAATTAAACCAACAATGATGAATAAACTTGAATTGAAATGAACATATTGTTTGATACAAATTACTTTATGTAGAACTAATGAAGACGTTGATTGCAAGTGAATTCTCCCTTGAAAGATGGTTTGGAACTGCTGGAAATTGCCATGGACTGGTGCCCTAATCGACCCCTATGAGAGGGGGGAAAAGAGATACTGAAAAGTGGTGAAATAGGGCTATATTTATAAGCCCCGACAAGGTTACGGCGTAACCTCTATGGTTAATTACGCCGCAAAGATTCGCCAGATCTTGAAAAGTTACGCCGTAACCAAATTGATTCGGTTACGGCGTAATCAAATATTAGTTACAGCGTAACTAATAATCTTCGTACTTTTATTTGCTTTCCTTTCTGAAACTTCCATGAACTTGTCCGTATTTAACCCCTGAAGTAGCGCATGGTTTCATTTCAAGTCCCTTGTTCATTATAAGTGTAATACTTAAAATATATGTACGGTTTCAGCCCCTCACCGGTCTTGATATTTTTATACTTGGTCCTTGTGACATGATAAAACTTCATTTGAATTGTCACCTCAAATCCCTGATCGTTCTTGTTATTATTATAACAAGTCCTTGTGATAATTAATTCTTCATATGATTCGCCCAGCTTTAGTCCTCCATCATACTTGTTATTTTTACTTTTAGTCCTTGGACTTTAACTCTTTGGTGCCCAAGTTTGATATTTACGGCGTAACCTATAGGCCTGGTTACGCCGTAACCTTTGTATCTCAGATGATCTTATCCATTTAATAACGTTTACGGCGTAACTTGATGGATAGTTACACTGTAATCTTCTTAGTGCAACAATTACGTCGTAATTTTATTGCTGGTTACGCCGTAATCTATTCAATCCCATTCTGTGTAATTTTTACACCGTAACCTCATGCATTGGTTACGGCATAACCTTCATGGTCACGAAATTAATCTATGTTTCTAAAATATTACGGCGTAATCTGTGGTAATTACGCCGTAATTCTTGATTTACGTTGACTTGGTCTTCGTGTGTAAATCCTTAGTGACGGCATAAGTGAAGAGTGGAACTACGCCGTAACTTCTTCAAAGTCAGCATACTATAGTTTGTATCATCGTAAGTGCTTTCCCAATTCCACGTCTCTTTTGCTCCTATGCTCATTTATAACCTGGAAATGAAATATAAAGAAATCAAAGCATATATCCATATAAAACGATACAAACAATGAGCATATTAGGGGGAAATTGACATTAAAATATCAGGATTATTTGATGTCATCACGGTCTATAATTTAGACGGGTTCCTCAATAAAGTTCAATTGCTCATCAATCTGAATTTCGTCAAGTGGAATCACGAGTGGCTCGTCCGATAAGCATTTCTTCAGGTTGGATACATGAAACGTAGGGTGTACTCTACTGAGCTCTGGTGGTAGTTCGACCCTATAGGCTACGGGACCAACCCTGTTCAAAATCTTGAACGGTCTAATGTATCTCGGGTTCAGCTTTCCTCGCTTACCAAACCGTATCATGCCCTTACATGGCGAGACTTTTAACATAACCTTGTCTCAGACTTGAAACTCTAGTGGTTTACGCCTCACATCTGCGTAACTCTTCTGTCGGTCTCTTGCGGCTTGCAATCGGTTCCTAATTTGCACGATCTTCTCGGTTGTCTCACGAAAAATGTTCGGTCCAGTGAGCTGGGCTTCTCCCACTTCGGCCCAACAAATAGGTGATCGGCACTTTCGACCATAGAGTGCTTCAAACGATGCAGCCTTAATGCTCGCATGGTAACTGTTGTTGTAAGAAAACTCAATCAAAGGCAAATGGGTATCCCATCCATTCCCAAAGTCAACCACACAGGCTCGGAGCATATCTTCTAAGGTCTGAATGGTCCTCTAACTCTGACCATCGATCTGTGGGTGGTATGCGGTACTCATGTCGAGGTTTGTACCAAAGGCATCCTGAAGTGATTGCCAAAAGTTAGAAGTGAATCTGATGTCTCGGTCAGAGATGATGGATATTGGCGTGCTGTGCCTCGAGACTACTTCCTTAACGTAGATTTTAGTCAGCTTGTCCATACTATAGTTCTCTTTGATGGGTATAAAATGTGCCGATTTGGTTAGTCGGTCAACTATAACCCAAATGGCGTCGAAACCGGTTAAAGTTATTGGAAGTTTAGTGATGAAATCTATATTAATCCGTTCCCATTTCCATACAGGAATCTCAGGTTGTTGTAGAAGACCAGACGGTTTTTGATGTTTAGCCTTAACTTTGGTGCATGTAAGACACTTGCGTACATAATCGGAAATGTCAACCTTTATGTTTGGCAACCAATATAACTTCTTGAGATCGTGGTACATCTTGTCAGATCCTGGATGTACAGAGTACTTCGACTTATGAGACTCACGCATGATCAAGTCTCGCAGTCCTCCAAAACGTGGTATCTAACTCCTTCCTTCAAAACACAAAGTTCTGTCTAACATTTCTCGAACTTCTTCTGTATCGTACCGTAGAGGTTCTCACTCTTGAGATCTTCTTGTTTCACTGCTTCTTCTTGTGCGTTGAGAATCTGAGCAGGAAGGTTTGAATTGATGGTCAAAACCAAAGCTCGAACTCGCAACGGCTTCAACCGTTCCTTACGGCTCAAGGCGTCAGCCAAAACGTTCGCTTTTCCCAGGTGGTATTGGATTTCACAATCATAGTTACTCAACAGCTATAACCATCGTCGTTGCCTCATATTCAACTCCTTATGATCTAAAATATGTTGGAGGCGCTTGTGATCGGTAAATACAGTACACTTCGTATCGTAAAGATAGTACGTCCAAATCTTAAGTGAAAAAACCACATCTCCTAACTCCAAATCGTGCGTGGTATAGTTCTCCTCATGAGTCTTAAGTTTTCGGGAAGCATACGCCATGACCTTTCCTCGTTGCATCAAAACTGTAATACCCCCAATTTCGTGATACGCAGCGGAATTCAAACTGGGTGTTCCTTCATGGCTCAACAATTATAACAATAGAAAACGAACTCTAATGGAGTCATTTTAAAAGATATATCATTTGAATTATATGAATATCAGAGTTTACATAATGAGGTCCCAGTAGTTTCACGGTTTACAAATAAGTTTTTGAATAATAATAAAATTTATAGCCTTCTTATGTATCCGTGCTCCTCCGTGCCAGCCTCGTTTATTATGGACCTGAGATAAACATGTTAAAAAGTGTCAACACAAAGGTTGGTGAGTTCATAGAGTTTGTGGAAATAATTGAAAACCTTGTAAAAATCATTGTTACAAGTATAGGTAAATACTAAATGTAGTTCTTAAAACCTACACAAAAGTTCAATGTTGGATATGTCATAAATGTTTGAATACAAGAGTTCAATGTTTGATATGTCTTAGATGTTTTGAACACAAGAGTTCAATGTTTGATATGTCATGGGTTAAGTTTTTATACACCCATAATGTTTATTTATAGTTATTATTTCACTAAGATCATGAAACCAAAACGTTAATGTGTACCAATATCAAAAGGCGTGTTTGTCACCCCTATAGGTAATTTGTCGAATTACTCTATGTTCTCAAATATAGTTCTCAAAAGGCGTGTTTGTCACCCCTATGGTCAACACAAATGGGATTCGTCAATCCCAATAGGCATATTCACAATATTCGCGCTCACTACTCCTAGTGATTCATGGTTTGTTTGTTTATACTTGATTTTCTCAATCAATGTAGGTTTGTTTTCCCTAACTGGGTCAACACAAACGAGATTTCTTAATCTAGAATATTTGTGCTCACTACAACTAGTGATTTATGGTTCATGATATAAGGACTTCAAACCTGGCATTCGTGGTACTTAGTCCTAATAAAACAATCGATTCAGATAAACATACAGTTTGTAAATAGTTATGATTGTTATAAAAGTTGTAGCACGTATCTCCCCCAAAGTATTTATAAAACAAGTATATAAATAGGGCTATGACTCACCGTGAGTTGGATGATGTTTAAGGATATAATGAAATTGCTGGATAAGCCGGGAAAACCTCTACGTGCAACAACTTTTGGCTTTCAATTAAGAAAGGAAAATAGACAAGGACTAGAACTTTGATTGAGTAATTTCTCCACACTTTAGCAATTCCTTCTACACCTTTGTATTCTTGAAGGGCCTTGTGTTGAGATGTTTAGTGACGTGAATTTATTTAAATTCAAAAAGATCACTAAACTTTCAAAGAGTGTTGATGTAGTTTACTTTAGTCTTTATCTTTTCACAATACTTGAAGTTGAGAGAAAATTAGGAGTGTGTTTGTGTGTGTGATGGTGGACGGTAAGAAATGGGGGGGGGGTTATAGGACCTCGAGGAGGTGTAAGGGTATATGACTCATAAGTCTTACTAGCTAAGTATGCAAATGTGGCAACATCTTATGCTAGATTGAATAAGATTGAGCCACTTTGCATAACGAGTCACAAGGTGTAAGAGGTAACCAATTTGGTTATTTCTTCTTAGGTTAAGAGTATGCTTAGGGCATTTATGGTGAGACTTGGAGCCAAAGGATAACATTGTGATTGGTCCTCATGGTGTGATTCATCACCAAGACTAAAAGTCTTAGTGTTTATCCTCATTTAAAGACCACAATGGAGGAGAGGAGAGGGGAAATGATGTGGAAATTAGATACTAGTTGATCATTTGTTGATTTAGTATTTATTGGTAACATGTTTTGTTGTGTTTTAAATTGAACTAGAGATTTATTATTGTAGAAAACTAGAAGGGGGGAGGGGTTGAATAGTTTTACCCATTAAAATCACTTATTAAAACTTATAGATCGACTTATGTCAATCTAGTTTTGACGTGTTGGATATTGATAGAAATAAAAACATATAAACTAAACTGGGAAATAAAGTTAGAGAGACACAACCACAATATAAGTATTTATAGTTTTCGACTACAAGGACACCTTCCTTGACCTAATCCACTCCCCGAGTCACCTACTCGAGAATTCGTTATCACTTAACAACACCGACTCCTTTCACATGGCAGAGAAGCCTTCACAACGTCACTTACACTTTATCCGGTACAAAGCTAGATACCGGGTCTTTCACACAAGGTAGACCAAACCTTCGTCGCCTACACATTATCCGGTACAAGGCTAGATACCGGGTCCTTAGCACGACGGACCAAACCAACACACCCAATACAACTCGACTAAAGGATCCAACGTCCTTTTACACCTATTGACTCAACACGTCTACAACACCCTTTGAGAAGAAAGAAAGAACAAGAATCACTTCTGTGATCTTGGAAGAGAAGAATCAAAGCAACCCATATCACGAGCTTGCACGTCTTCGAGAGGTTGTGATCTCGCCTTATGGAAGGAACCTAGATAATCGCAAAGAGAAACTACATAGAAAGATCATTGGATCTAAGGTTAGAGAGTTTAGAGTATAGAGAGAAGTAAGCTCTAAAAGGGGTGAGAGATAAGAAAGAAATGGCTCACTATTTATAGGAAAAACTGCCTACTGTTCACCCGGTTCCACTGGATCCCTTCCAAGAGGAATCCGGCTAGTGTAAATCGAGGGATCCGGGTAACTGGGTAAACCAGTCCGGATTTTGGGTTACAAACCGGGTTATGGGTTATGGGTTATGATCCATGGGTAGATGATGTCATGACTGATGTCAAAGACATCTTGGGTCATGGGTCATGGAATTTCGGTTATGGGTTATGGACTTTGGGTCATGGGTAATGGGTTTTACCCATTATGGATGTCATGTATGATGTCATGAAATGGGTCAAGCTCCATGGTTTATGGTTTATGGACTTGGTTTTGGGCCATGGAAAGTCCAAGTGTTTACTAGCATTTTCTTAACATGTATTTTATGAAATTGTAAGTAACAAATGTTACTAAAGTGTTTTTATAAAATAGTTTTGGTTTCTAAACATGTTTAATATATATATTTGTTTATTGAAATGAGTTAGTAAACTTTTGTATCAAAGCATTTACGTATTTTATCTATTTCGTTAAAATGATTTTACGTTTGTTATCGAAAAAACATTAGAAGATCGTAAAATATAAATAAATGTTTTGAAGGTTTATTTGTATTAACAATCTCCCCCTTTTTGTTGATGACAAAACATAAAATTATTTTATGTAGAAAATAAAATTCGTAAAGTTTTGAATTGTAGTTTTTACTCTTTCTCCCCCTTTTTGTCGAAACAAAAAGAGCGTCGAAAGGAAACTAACCCGAATGTAAGTTTTAATAAAAGTAAGTGAAGAAAAGAGATGTAGAATAGAGAGAGGAGAGTAAGAAGTTCTTAGTTGCTCCCCCTTATTGAGGGCGTCAAGTAATTAGGGAGACTAAGATGTGCTCATTGCAAGTATTTGCAATGGGTTTGCTTGGACGAAAACTCCCCCTTAATGAGGGCGTCAAGTACTCCATGTGTATTTTTGAAAATCTACAAAACAAAGGTTAGAAAACAAGTATGTTGTGTCCCTTTGCAGAAAAATGAAGCCGCATAAAATTTTGGTTAGTATCTGTTTGCCCGGATCCGCCGGTTCCTTTGAAAAAGGGATCCGGCTAGTACAAAGTGATGGATTTGGCTTACCTGCAGTTTGTTAGCAGCAATGCACAATAGGAAAGGTATGAAGACAAGTAATAATCACACCAATCATGTTCACATAGACAAGAAGCACATAATCATGTAGATTCATTTAATAAAACAAGAGAAATGATACACACATTGGTCAAATCTCTAAAAACTAAGAAAATGATCTAAACATGAGTGATGCGCGTGTGCGTAGTGCTCTAATTTATGCCCACGGTATGTCGTTGTGGTTTTAGCAGTATTCAAGTTTTAAATTTATATTTAGCCGACTTATCAATAACACACACACTTTAACGAGCAGTGTACCCGGTCAGTATGAATATAATGGTAAGTAGAGTGTCGATCACTAAGAGTGGAACATATTATCAAGTTATCCTAATCAGTATTTTAATATCTTAAGTTAGCTATACAACCTAATCTAACGCAAGGGGGTTCAGCCTGAGAGACTGGCACGGTTTGATTATGATTAAATATAAACTAAACTAATAAACACGAATCAACGATTAGCACACACGTACACAGATAAATACTTGAGACAATAAGAAGACCTGTCCTGATAGTTAAGTAGCTTGTCACTTGTTTTATTGCTAGTTTTATATGAAGTGTATAGTTCGATGCAACGCACCGAGATTAATTCCTTTCTCGTTGGCTCTAATCTTATCGGCGAGTAAACCCTTAATGATCACTTATGACTATCCTACTTATCTTTCTTCCTACTTTTCTACAGACGATAGAATGCATAGGCGATAGAATAAATAGGCGAGGAAGGGGCATGGCGACCCAAGCAATGCTCAGCTAGACACAGAGGTTATCAATGCACTAATAAAAGTCACCAAAGACATCAACATATAAACTTTAATTAATGGGAAATCAATTTTAAGGGGAGTTGAAGTGCATGATTAAATCAATGACACAAGCCCATCAATCCTGACCAATTAAAGTGTACTAATACAATAAAACAAAACTACTTAATGAATTGAATACATGCAGGACCTTCTTACAGCTCTTGTATCTTCGTTCAAGGTGTGTCTTGTGCTGCTACTTCGTCTGAATTCGGCTTAGGGTTTCTGTGGTCTTCGGTCTTCTAAAACTAGGCTCTCCGAAATTCGTCTGACTTTGGGGTATTTATAGTTTCTGTCTGAGGGCTAGATGCGGCGCATAGGATAAGTAGATGCGGCGCATTGACTTAACTTCGCGTGGGGTCCAAGATTAATATATTCAGGAATATTCGTACACCGCCAGAAGATGCGGCATAACTCCATTCTTAGATGCGGCGCATGTCCTTGCTGTCTTGGATCGTAGCTTGTGAAATCTTGATAGTGATGCGCCGTATATAATAAGTAAGATGCGGCGTATCTGGATCAGAATAATCTTGATCATGTACATTTCAGTAGACTCTTAACTTCTTGCATGTTTTGCTCCATAATTAGTCCAAAATCGCCAAGTTTCACATAATACTTGTTTTTACCTGAGAATTACAAAAGTAAACATTAACGTATCAATTCTCACAGATAATATAATAAAACAAGTCAAATAAATAGGATAAATGATGGTAATAAAATGTACTTATTTGAGTTCATCAAATATCCCCCCACTTGAACTTACTTGTCCCCAAGTAAACCTTAGAATTAATCTTATGAAAATGTATCCTAAAAGATATTAGGATTTATTTTTATATTTAAGCATGTATTCATTTTTGTCATAATCACACAACCAAACACTTAACGAATTAGAAGTAAAATAAAATATATTGATAAAAGCAAATCTAGTCGTTTAACTGTCCAGTCATGACGAATATTCTATCATAAGCTTGGCAAGTATACGCATCTCCCCCACTAAAGCTAAGGAATAACCAGTCTAAAGCGGTAAATAGGGTTTGTAGGTTAAGGGTTAATCATTCTTCTTAATCTCTATCGATCTCAAATTCCTGAAAAGGCGACAAAATCACAAATACATGATCAAATCCATGAACACGATACTTGCAATTGCTCAAATCCTTAACTCGAATAGGCTAAAGATAGGACCAAGTAATCTTCACCAATAATATTATATCAAAAAGGGCGACAAAATCATAAATACATAGCCGAATCCACGACTACGATACTTAAGATTGCTCAAATCCCTAATCTCAATAAATCAAAGGTTTGGATAAAGAATAATATAGGGTATGGATAATATTTGGGATATAAATTGGTGTAAAATGAAAAAAATAAACAAAACAGATAAATTAAAATCCTAAGTGTGGTAAATTGCTATCCCAACCATCCCATGAATAAGACTCATATCATAGAATAACTCACGCTTTAACACTTGAAACACACGCTTTAGGTAGACACGAATTATACTCAACAAGATCTTAATCAAAGAATAACCTTTGTTGGCGTTCCCATAACGTCCAACTCCCAATCAATCCATAGATATAATATACAACAACTAGTGGTGATATCGACCACTTAATACAAAACTTTACATAAGTTGGTTAAAAAAAACATCCAACTTTTCCTTTTTCTTTTCTTTTTTCGATTTTTTTTTTTTTATTTATTTTTTTTTATTTTATTTGAAACATAAACATAGATGTGTAAAATTTCACCACATCACTATAATGATAACTCTGGATAATTTTTCCATACTTTTCATGACTTCAGAAATAACGGTAATAGTGAAAGTAGTAAACACACGAAAAATAAACTCAAAGATATACAATATTTACTTTCACTCCAATTGCATTGTGCAATTTCCCAACTCAACCAAAGATAATGAATTACGCACGCGAACACAGGTAATGTAAGGAAACACACTTTGCCTAAAGCAATTAACCAACCACGGATTTTAATCTACAGGGTAGGCTAAGGTGTAAGGGTGTAACAAAACATTATAACAAAGGTGTAAGAAACGAAAGGAATGGCTCTGAGTGTTTTTCTAGGGGTATCTTACTCTAAAAGTGAGAGTAACAAAAGGTTTATACGGGGGTTAACTAACCAGTGTAGTTAGCTAATAACACATAACATATAAAGGCTATTTGGGTGTAATCCTAGAAATTTACCAATTTAGACAAGTCATTCCAATTATATAAATAATACTTATTATGGTGGTCTCGAATAGTATACAGGCCAAGTTCTAAAGTTTACAAGTCACCGGCACACTCATAGATTTGTGAATTTTGAAAAGTTCACAATTTTTGAAATAACGTCATGTGTGCAGCAATATAATTTAGACTTTAAACAAAAACATGCTAAAATTTTTTAATTATGATTTATTAAGCGCATTTTAAGCATATTTTGAATAAGTTTAGGACAAGTAGGTGTTCTAATTCTCCAATCCCCCCACTTAAGTTAAACAACGTCCTCGTTGTTTGTATCAAAGATTAAAAACTGGAAAATAAAAGAATTAGAACAGAAAAACTCCCCTGAGATTTGCTCGGTATGATCCTCCATTATTTGTGTAAGAGCAAAAATCATCTTTCTTGTGGATGAGAACGTTTAAGCTTCATAGTTGATGTATCCACAGGAAATGCAGGAATCTATAATACCATCAAGACTTTAACACACCTAAGTTAAGAAGGTTCAAACTTGCATAATACATTAGTAGTTAGTAAAAATAAAACATAAAAATTAAAATGAAAATCATCAGGTCAGTCGATACGCCGTATCTTATGGAAGAAGATGCGCCGTATCGAGCCTGGAATAAATACGAATCAGAATAGAAGATGCGTCGCATCCTTAACCAGGGATGCGCCGCATTAAAATAAACTGACAAAAAGTTTTAAAGTCAAAAATAAAAATGCAGAAAATAAAGTAAGATATGACCAGTGCAGGAGATGCATCGCATCTCAGGATTGAGATGCACCGTATGTTCTGCGGGCCTGACTGACTCGACACAGAACAGAATATAAAAAATTTCAAAGATAAGCATGGGTTGCCTCCCACGAAGCGCTTGTTTTTGTTCGAGTCACGAGCCTGACTCCACCCTTATTTACTGTGTATTAAGGAGTTGTTCCCCCCACTTGGGATCAAGTGCGGGTGATAATAGCAATAAACAAGAAAAGAGTGTAAATTTGCTAGTAAAGATGGAAGAAATAAATAAAGATCATACCTTGGCAATATATGTACATCTTTCCTATCCTTACCCGGTTTGGTTGATAAATTGGATGACTTGACCACTTCATCTGAAAGAGTAGTATGTCGAGGAAAAATGAGTCTCCTTTCTTCTTGGTTAGTCTCTTTGGTAGTAAGGCGTCCCTTGACTTCCGCAGAAGATGAGAAAGGATCTTTGGCAAGTAAAAGTTCGAGTTCCTCAATAACTTTCATAGGGTCGAAATCATCATCTACTTCAATCATAGCAATGTTTAAGAGCTCATCACGAAATTCTTCCTCGAGCTCCACCAAAAACGGGTTGATCACAGGTGCTTCATTTGCTTCAATAGGTAGTGTAATAAATTTCACCTCATCATTTTTTTATTTTGCAACCTGTTTAGGAAAACTAGCAAGATTATTAGTAACGGGATTAATAATATTAAATAAATTTGTACCACTTTGTGTTGTAAGTGACTCCAATTCATCTTGTGAATCTCCATCTTCAACTAGTGGTCTTGCAATTTCATAATCATCCTGAATTTTATCCTTAATTAAGTAATCCCAGATTTCTTCAAAATCCCTCGTTGGGTCAAAATCTGGTTGAGGTATGTCATCATAAACTATGGCGTCAAATGGTTCGAAATCAAAATTAGAATACTTTTCATTTTCATCCGATGGATTGTCTAATGGTGGTAATACGATTGCAGAATATTCTTCAACGTAAGGTTCCGTATACACATCATCTTGTGGAATCTCCGAAGAAAAAGCACCATCGAGAACAATTGCAGGAATTTGTTTCATATTAAATACATAGGACGCTTCCTCATCATTATCATCCGATATAGTCCAAGTGTGTCGAAATGGCAACCCATTTCTTTCATTCATTGACTTAACCCTTTCCAGCAACAAGTATTCTTCCATAGTGATTTCTTTTGTCTCAATGACTTGTCCACCATTTCTTGCTCTTTTCCAGTTATGCACCTGATTATTGCTCAAGGCTCTTTCCTCTATAAGCTTGACATATTCTTCCATTGTAATATCCGGATCGTCCATCTTCCTGAAATAAAACTTACTCGTGCAAAAGAAGAGTGAAACAATCAAAGTAAAATAAAAGCTGCTGATATCTGCTGTTGATGCGCCGTATCCTATAAATGGGATACGCCGTATCTTAATACGTTAAAAATAGATCAGACTTTTATTCAGAAAAGCAATACGCCGCGCTCGATAAATCAAATGTGCCGTATGTTTAAATAATCAAAAATTGGTTATACTTGTTAAAATTTTAATGCGCCGTATCAGCAAAAACTAATACGCCGTTACTTCGTTACGTTTCAAAATATAAGATTTTTGATTATCAGTAAAGATGCGCCGTATCGACAAAATCGATGCGTCGCTTCTCGTTATTTATCGAATTCGAAAACTGTTTTTAATAATTAATGCGCCGTATCTGTAAAAACAGATGCGGCGTATCTTGTTAGGGTTTTGAAAAAAATTTCTGATTAAAAACAAAACACGTCGTATCTAGGGGATAGATGCGTCGCATTCGAATTATTAAATAAGATGCTGTATAAAAATTAAAAACGCAATGCGCCGTATCTGAGAAATCAGATGCGCCGCATCGTTTGTATCAGCAAAACACAGCGGACAGTAGAATGCAGAAAAATAAAGAAAAAAAAAAACAAAAAACAAACAAAAACACACAAAATAAACAAAAACACACAAAACAAAAAATATGCAAATAATACAATGAATGCAATTTAACTAATATACAACAGAGTTAGCGGTTAGAATAAAAATTAAAAAGAAAAACCTAATTAAAATACTAATCAAATTAACAGATAATAACAATTCACTCCCCGGCAACGGCGCCAAAAACTTGATGCGCGTGTGCGTAGTGCTCTAATTTATGCCTACGGTATGTCGTTGTGGTTTTAGCAGTATTCAAGTTTTAAATTTATATTTAGCCGACTTATCAATAACACACACACTTTAACGAGCAGTGTACCCGGTCAGTATGAATATAATGGTAAGTAGAGTGTCGATCACTAAGAGTGGAACGTATTATCAAGTTATCCTAATCAGTATTTTAATATCTTAAGTTAGCTATACAACCTAATCTAACGCAAGGGGGTTCAGCCTGAGAGACTGGCACGGTTTGATTATGATTAAATATAAACTAAACTAATAAACAAGAATCAGCGATTAGCACACACGTACACAGATAAATACTTGAGACAATAAGAAGACCTGTCCTGATAGTTAAGTAGCTTGTCACTTGTTTTATTGCTAGTTTTATATGAAGTGTATAGTTCGATGCAACGCACCGAGATTAATTCCTTTCTCGTTGGCTCTAATCTTATCGGCGAGTAAACCCTTAATGATCACTTATGACTATCCTACTTATCTTTCTTCCTACTTTTCTACAGACGATAGAATGCATAGGCGATAGAATAAATAGGCGAGGAAGGGGCATGGCGACCCAAGCAATGCTCAGCTAGACATAGAGGTTATCAATGCACTAATAAAAGTCACCAAAGACATCAACATATAAACTTTAATTAATGGGAAAGCAATTTTAAGGGGAGTTGAAGTGCATGATTAAATCAATGACACAAGCCCATCAATCCTGACCAATTAAAGTGTACTAATACAATAAAACAAAACTACTTAATGAATTGAATACATGCAGGACCTTCTTACAGCTCTTGTATCTTCGTTCAAGGTGTGTCTTGTGCTGCTACTTCGTCTGAATTCGGCTTAGGGTTTCTGTGGTCTTCGGTCTTCTAAAACTAGGCTCTCCAAAATTCGTCTGACTTTGGGGTATTTATAGTTTCTGTCTGAGGGCTAGATGCGGCGCATAGGATAAGTAGATGCGGCGCATTGACTTAACTTCGCGTGGGGTCCAAGATTAATATATTCAGGAATATTCGTACACCACCAGAAGATGCGGCGTAACTCCATTCTTAGATGCGGCGCATGTCCTTGCTGTCTTGGATCGTAGCTTGTGAAATCTTGATAGTGATGCGCCGTATATAATAAGTAAGATGCGGAATATCTGGAGCAGAATAATCTTGATCATGTACATTTCAGTAGACTCTTAACTTCTTGCATGTTTTGCTCCATAATTAGTCCAAAATCGCCAAGTTTCACATAATATTTGTTTTTACCTGAGAATTACAAAAGTAAACATTAACGTATCAATTCTCACAGATAATATAATAAAACAAGTCAAATAAATAGGATAAATGATGGTAATAAAATGTACTTATTTGAGTTCATCAATGAGAAATTCATATGCGACTAAAGTTAGGCCTAAAGCTAGAATAGTGAGACCACTTGTGCTTGTACTACAAGGTTTTTATTGAAGGTTTGGTTTGTTGACGTCATCAAGACGTTCAAGAATGTGGTAGAACATGAAACATACTTCATCACGTAGTTAATGAACTAAGGTTTGGACATGTTGACAATGATCACAAGTATCATTGTGGTTTGTTTGTTGTGAGGTTAAGATAGAAGGTAGTTGAGGTATGTTTGAGGTTGAAGCACCTAGGTTTAGAGGTTGTGGATGTACCATGGGTGTTGGTAAGGAAACATGTGTGGGTGGAAGTGTGTCATTGTTTGGTTGAGGTGTTTGAGGTGTTTGTGATGGTTGACATCTCCTCATTACCCAAAATGGGCCATTTGAGGGTGGTGGAGAGGAAGGTAAGTATGCTATGGGTGGTGGTATGTTGATGTCAACATCTAGGTGATGAGATGGTGGTTGTGTTGACATTCTCTCAATGGATGAGAATGTTGGTAATGGTGGTGGATTAGAAGGTCTAGGAGGCAAGTCCTCCAATGAGTTGAAGTAGAGGTGAGGTGATGAATGAGGTGTGGTGAAAGAAAGAAGTATTGGTTCAAGAGGAAAAGGTTTTGTTAGTTGAGTAGATATAGGAGTGTTTGGTAATGCAGGTTCACTAGTAGGTGTAGGTTCAAGAGGAGTTGATTGTGGTGATGTTGTTTTGGTGGAAGCAAGTTGTGGTGGTGGTGGTTCAAGAGATGGAAGTTGTGGTGAGGTTGGTTTGTTGGAAGCTAGTTGTGTTGGAGTTGGTTCATTAGATGGAATAGTTTGGGAGAGGTGTTCTAGTAGAGGGTGCTTTGATGGGTGAGGTTTCGGTTGAGGATATTTCATACACTATTCGTGCGGTTTTTCTTGAAAGGCTCCTAGTGGATGATCTTGCACTTGGTGCCTTAGTCATGTTTTTGGGTAGGTTTAGAGTGTGAGTTTGCAGTAGAAGATGGTTTGTTTTGGTGTGGTTTGGAAGCACAAACACAAGTGGCTTAAATAGTGAAGGATCAAGTAAGTGAATTAAAGCCTAAACCACTAAAATCCTTTGAATTGCAATGATATGCATGCACCAAGGTCAACTATAGTGATACAATCTTCTAGGAGATATATTAAAGGCAATGTGGAGTGTTTGCCCAGTTCCAGCGGATCCTTCCCAAAAGGGACCCGGCTAGCTTTAGCTGAGGGAACCGGCCAACATATCAGATAAAGGTAAGAAATGATGGAGATCTAGCTATTGCAGCCCTATGTTTCCTGATGTAATGAGTGTAAGATAGTGTTCTAGTGAAGGCAACTCTGAGTGTTATAAGATTAATGATGAGGGGTTGCCATAAATGGTCTTTAGAGGTGAGAAAGAGGTCTAAGTTGGCCATTAAGTGAATATGGGTTAAGATAATCATATCACTAAATGTTAAATGTCTGTAAGATTCAGGAAAAGGTGGTATGAAAAATTTAAAAGTTCTTTAAAAATCATAAGAATTAAAAGATTGGTTTTAGAGTATTTTGGGGTAGAGATAGTGCAAATAAATTTGTTAAAAATTTATTTAAAATACAGATAAGTGTAAAATGATCAGAGGGAGATGATGCAAAAAGTGGTACTAAGAAATAGTGGTTATTTTAGAAATGATAAATCAAAAACACCTAGGATGATACTTAAGTCTTTCTTAAGAGTTCAACAAGACTATTAACCTCAAAGTCAGCTCAAGTATGACTAATAGGAGATGACTAACTAGTGTACTATAGTTAGAATGGATAAGTGTGAAGAAAGATGGTATGAAAGTATCCTTTGTATTATCGGTTAATCCGGATCCTTTCTAAAAGGGATCCGGCCAGTTAAATTTAAGGGAACCGGCTTCTGAGACAAATAAGTTCAGAAAGGACTTGTTAGAATTTTGCTCACATGTCGAGTAAGAAATCTAACACCCCGGGCAACACTTATACATAGATATAAGTCTGATATAACAAGTAGAGCATGTAGGACACACATATAGGTAATAAAGTACAATATATGATCAAACATAATACATAGTAAGAGACATATAAAACATGACCATAACAAGGTTTTTACACATAGATAAAAATAAAACCCATGTTTCTTCAAATCGTAACTTTTATTTAGACTCTCTTCAATCTTAAATAGCTCTATTCATCTTCCTTTGTTGAGGATGAGATTAATAGATGATTTTGGGAATGAGAAAGGATGTTAAATGTGTTTCATTCAGGGGTTCCATTACCTTGTCAACAAGATAGTATTGTGGATTTAGAAGAGATGGGTAAGTTGTCATAAAGTGACAAAATAGACGAGTTAGGAACATCCCGTAAGGAATGAGTTTGTTTGGACTATCCCTGAGATGTACGATTCGCTTAGCGAAGAAATAGGCAAGATTGTATGGTTGTTGAAGTTCAATGCAGTAAACCATGTAAGCACAACAGGTGGGTAAGTAGTTACTATCTCCTAACATACTTAAGATATTTTCACGTAGAATAACCGCCATGGGTTGAAGATAGTTGCGGAGTTCGAGTATACAGATTTTGTCTGGATCTCTGACATTTGGTGAGCTACAAACAACATTGATTAATTCTTCGGCAGGAGGGGCGAATTTGTAATATGGATCGGCTTCTTCTTGACTCATAGAGTTAAGAGAGAATTCTTCCGTATAGCCAAATTGCCCGAGATTTGGAATCCCAAGAATTTGAGCGAACTACTCGAGAGGCATGGAGAACCCATAGTTTTGAATGCAAAACCAAAGTGAGAGGGAACGATCCTCGTTCCGTACGAGACTAATGTCGCGGAAGAATTCTAAAATGAAACGTGGACAAATTTGTTCGTTAATTTTTAGTAAACGGTCAAATTTAATAGCTTGAAAACTTCTCTTAATTTCTCTCTGAAAAATTATAGGAGGATCCAAGACCCGACCTTCATGAATATAGCGAGACTCAAGGTTTTCGAATCCACTAACGAATTCTATAGGTGTTGTCACACCCCCAAATACCTGATTTGCAGCGGAATGGAATACCTGGGGCGTGACTGCCATAGCATCACAGTTATAGTTATATTGAATGTTCAGAGTTTACAAAAGATAGGTCCCAAAAGATTTGTCATGTTGCGGAAATAAGTTTTTTATCAACCAAACGATAGTTTAAGTGCATAAAAATACGAGTGAGACGCGTTGTCGCCGCGACTCTATGATAGGTCCTCATGCAGGCCATGATGTGAATGCCTTAATTACCTAAAAATATATTGCTAAAAACGGTCAACAAAAATGTTGGTGAGAGTCATAGGTTTATGTAAATGATAAGTCTGTACGGTAACCACAAGTATAAAGTGAAATGTCAAGAATGCTACATAAAAATCATACATTGGCTCTTAAGCTCATGACCCCGAAGCTAGACTGATTATGAAGGCCCCACCAGAGTGTTTTGCCAGACACTCTGAATCTGATATCAAATGAAATGCGTTCGTAGACTAGTTGGCGGTACCAACCCGAACGGAGGAGTCACCCTCAATAGATCTATTCACTCACTCTCGCTTACTCCGTAATTAACGGTTCATAATAAATAAAAGGGGACTTTAACATGGCAATGAGGTAACTTAAGCAATGTAAATGAATTTGATACTTTGGCCCGTATGAAAAATTGTGCAATGTATTCTCCCCCGAGAGTTTAGAAATGAAATAATTAATTGAAAATGGGGCTATGAAAACTCACCTGATGCAATGGTTATGATGACAATAGTGGATACACTGAAACGAGGCGCGATCTCTAACCGCAACCTAATATGAATGATACGATCTAATGTAAGTCATGAAATGATGCTACACATGCAAATACGTATGTTATCGATACCACTCGTGAAATTTGGAAATAATGTTTATCGTCGAAAAATATATTTTTGACGTCTTGTTAAGTCATAAAACATTTTACGTGTATATATGTTGTAACGACATCCCACGATCGTCATTTGGTGATTTATCGATCATATAGAGTTTTCCGTCGTAAATTAACGTTTTTCAACAACATATAAAAATGACAAAGTAGCCTCGCAAAGCTAGTCGCAAAACGGTGTACATTGAGCGTTAGGAAATAAGCTCAGCGGTTTTAGAAAGCTTGTAACAATATCTTAAATTCGTATCATCGAAATTTTGTCCATACGAGTCCCAATCATAAAGAAAAATAATGGTAAAGTTAGTTAGTTGAGCTAAATTGGCTGTTTTTGTGCAGTTTTCCGGTATATTGGGAAGGTCGTATTTTACTCGTTACAAGTCCGATTGACGAATGGCTGGTCAATTTGGAAAATAGGCCGGGAGTACTTGATTTTACCTTAAGGTGTTAATGTCTCAAACTGAATCGATCAATGAGAAAAATGGCTCTCAACATGGTTACTCGCAAAAACAGTTTTACACTTAGAAACATTTTTAATAAAAAGCTGATAAAAATATGTTGTGAACGTCGGGTTTCAAACGCTTGTATCTTGGTCGTTATAAGCTCGTTTTCTACGTTCTTTATGTCCTCGGCTTCGTCTTACAGCTAACTAATATATTTTTGATATGCAGCTTGTCTAGATCGCGTTCAATGCCTCGTTTTAACCATTGAAAATCGTGTGACAGCTTGTTATTTTTCAGAAAATAGTTTTTAGTCGTTAAACTTGAAATTAACGTGTCTTTTTCGTCGTAAGCTCGTTTTTACTCATTCCAGCGGCCACGGATTCGTTTTTGAGTATATTTTCTAAATTTGTAAACCAAAATAACCCATGATCTACTGAAATTTCCAGATTTTGCAAAAATGGACAGATCCTTATTATATTTTGTCAAAAACCATTTTTACTAGTTCAAGGCTTCTACAAATCCCTTCCAATCAATACCAAAGCTATTCTAAACCTACCATACACCTTCTTAGGGTATTATGGGTTCCTAATCTTCACCAAAAATGATAGTTTAAATGAGATCACTAGTTATTAGTTTTTAAGCCCATAAAATTAGAAAATCATATATAAAGTGGTATGAAAACATATGTATACTTGTATGCTAGTACTAGAAATTGAAATAGAGTAAATATGAACATTGTAAGAGTAGAAAAATTATTTAGAAACTTACTTGAGTGATGAAGAGGTTTGATGATCTAAAACTTGATTAACCTAAAGGTTTTTATTTCAAAACCTAAAATATACACTACTAGAACTTGTAAAATACTTGAATCTTGAAACTTTGATGAATTTTTCTTCTTCTTCTTATGATGGTCAAACCACAAAGACCATGGGGAGGTTGAGAGAATTTTCTTTGCTAGTTATTTTGGTTACTTGATGTAAAATGTGTAGTATGGTAAAATATAAACTAGTCATAGATCTTTTTGTTGCCAAAGTCAAGGGTTCTAATAAATGCTAGGGATGGAGGGGGGGGGGGCATGGGGCATAGAAAATGGGGGGAAAGAGGAATGGGAGATGGAGTGAAAGAGTTACTTGGACTTTTGGGTGTATTTTTGGGTAGATTTTAGCTAGGATATCTTGTTATCGGGTACCGAGTTAGCAAGAAATAAATTTTAACGGAACAAAATAAAGTATGACGAAGTCGTAAAAATTTTGAAATTACATTTCTTGCAAGTATCGGGTGTCCAAATAATTATCGTGTTGAAATTTCGTAAACTGTCGTAGTTATAAGCTTTTAACGGCACATGTAGTAAATAATTTCAAAATACCGGGTAAACAAATAATATAATTTTTGTATCACTGTAATGAGTGTGAAAATATATTAAGATCATAGTCAGGAGTGTCGGGTATGTTGTTCGTAGTAAATACTTGAGTGATAGCGTTTATTTAATAAATAAATATACGTGAATAGAAATTATGCAAACCTGTGAATGTCCTAATATGAAACTGATGTTACTGATAATATGTTGACTACTCTAGTCTATATGATGTGTCCTTAGTAATGTTCCATGAATACGTAGCTAAACCTTTACGGTTACGCGAATTTTGATACCCGTAAACCTAGTTTACGAAATGATGAATGATGACCATGAATAGTGTTTCATAAATAGTAAAATTTTTGATAATGTTTCAATGTCGCAAATTGACTTCAAAAATGATGAATAGTAATCCGATGAATAGTAATTCGTGAATAGTAAATTTTGAAGTTAGGGAAATGACCTGAAATTATGATTTGTCACAGGTGTGTAAGGTTCTAACGAGATTTTTTGGATATATGCATTGGTTGGATGATCATAGAAATCATAAATGTGCGGCATCTTGAAACCTATACAAATTGATTAGACGTTATGATGAATAAAAGAAAATGTTTCTTTTTATTATAATCAATCAAGTGATTTTGTCAAAATTTTATATTTGTATTAGCAATGCTAATTTCCTTTTATGATGTTTAATTGTAGATATCATTCCTGATTATGAGAAATTTATTAGGGATGATTAACCTATACCTACTCGAATTAATTTGTGAAGATACATAACAATTTGAGTGTAGAGAATGCCAAATACTTACGAGGAGTTCGATTTGTGCTCAGGAAAGATTTAGTCCTAAGGGAGAGGTATATTTGTGTTTTATTTAGGATGAATGGATAAGAAGAACGAGGGGCTGTGATATATTTAGCTTTTCTGTACTGCCGGTTCTGCGGATCCTTTGAAAAACGGATCCGGTAGGTTATATAATAGAGGGATCCGGCAAGATAGTCAAAAAGAACAAGGATGGTATTTGGTGTATTAGTTTGTTTTAGCGTTAATGATGATTAATGTTCCTAAGTAAGAATCAGAAGATTAGAGAACTAATTTGAGAGATTAAGACGAGGTTCGGATGCGGCACAATGCAACAAGAGAGTAGTCATAAGTTTCAGAAATGAAGGTTTGACTAGTTTTGAGACGAGAGTGGAAACGTATGACAGGCCGTAGTTGCGTTGTCTTCATTTCTTCTTTTGATGAGGTGGTAAGAGAGTAAGAAAGTTTGTCTCAAGAGTGAGGATTTTTTTTTCTTTTTTTTTTTTTATGAATGTTTATGAGTTTGAGATGATGATCAAGACTTGAAAAACTTTTTCTTGTGTTGACTTGACCAAGGAATGATGGAATACAATTCCTTACAGTTTGAAAGATTAGTTAAGACAGACTTTTTGAAAGTTGTGATTTAGATTAAAAGTTTTGTGTTGATATGACTCTTTTAACAATAATCTTCAAAAGAATTTTGAAGAACAAGTAAGCATAAGTAAATCAAGTAATTGTGTACCAGATAGATCAACACTTTTAATCACAAACAAATAATCACTTAAAAAGAAAAACAAACATACCTTTGCCATATTATTCTCAAGGGTGAGAATACTCTTAGATAAGCAATGCTTCATGAGTTATAAAAGAGTTTTTCAACATGAAGATTTCTACAAGGAGGTATGTTAGAAACACTTAAATGTGATAACAATTTTATCAATATCCAAGTATAGATTGTGTTATTATTTTTGTAAAAATGAGTTAGATGTCAACTTTTACAAAAGGTTTTTCCTTCGTTGTAGTTTTCAAAACATACACGGATCGTATCAAGTTTTTAAAGTACAATATACTCTAAGAAACTTGGTAAGAAGCTCTGATGCCAATTGTAGAAAATTAGAAGGGGGTTGAATAGTTTTACCAATTAAAATCACTTATTAAAACTTATAGATCGACTTATGTCAATATAGTTTTGATGTGTTGTTTATTGATAAAAATAAAAACATATAAACTAAACTAGGAGATTGAGTTAGAGAGACACAACCACAACACAAGTATTTATAGTGGTTCGGCTACAAGGACACCTTCCTTGCCCTACTCCACTCCCCGAGTCACCTACTCAAGAGTTCGTTATCAATTCACAACACAAACTCCTTTCACATAGCGGAGAAGCCTTCACAACGTCGCTTACACTTTATCCGGTACAAAGCTAGATACCGGGTCTTTCACACAAGGTAGACCAAACCTTCGTCTCCTACACATTATCCAGTATAAGGCTAGATACCGGGTCCTTAGCACGGCAGACCAAACTAGCACACCCAATACAACTCGACTAAAGGATCTAACGTTCTTTTACACCTATCGACTCAACACATCTACAACACCCTTTGAGAAGAAAGAAAGAACAAGAATCACTTCTGTGATCTTGGAAGAGAAGAATCAAAGCAACCCATATCACGAGCTTGCACGTCTTCGAGAGGTTGTGATCTCGCCTTATGGAAGGAACCTAGAGAATCACAAAGAGAAACTACATAGAAAGATCCTTGGATATGAGGTTAGGGAGTTTAGAGTATAGAGAGAAGTAAACTTTAAAAGGGGTGAGAGATAAGAGAGAAATGGCTCACTATTTAAAGGCAAAACTGCCTACTGTTCACCCGGTTCCACATGATCCATTCCCAGCGGGATCCGGCTAGTGTAAACCGAGGGATCCGGGTAACTGGGTAAACCAGTCCGGATTTTGGGTAACAAACCGGGTTATGGGTTATGGGTTATGATCCATGGATAGATGATGTCATGCCTGATGTCAAAGACATCTTGGGTCATGGGTCATGGAATTTGGGTTATTGGTTATGGACTTTGGGTCATGGGTCATGGGTTTTTACCTATTATGGATGTCATGCAATGGGTCATGGGTTATGGGTCAAGCTCCATGGTTTATGGTTTATGGACTCGGTTTTGGGTCATGGATAGTCCAAATGTTTACTAGCATTATCTTAACATGTATTTTATAAAAATGTAAGTAACAAATGTTACTAAAGTGTTTTTATAAAATAGTTTTGGTTTCATGTAAACTACTTTACTAAACATGTTTAATATATATATTTGTTTAGTGAAATGAGTTATTAAACTTTTGGCTCAAAGAGTTTACGTATTTTATCTATTTCGTTAAAATGATTTTACGTTTGCTATCGACAAAACATTAGAAGATCGTAAAATATAAATAAACGTTTTGAAGGTTTATTTGTATTAACAATTATTGTTAACTATTCTAATACTTAAAATGGAAATGAGGTAAACACAAGTTACCTAGGAAATGTTTTATGTTCTAAAATATACTACTTCATAGTATATTACATGAAAGTTGTGTAACCGTTTTTAAACCTAAAATCGTAGGTTCAGGATTACGTGAATTAATAATCGTACATTGTTTTCCATATAAATGGAAAAAAAAAATGTTACTCGTAAAATATTTACTAAATGAAATATTTAAATGATGTAATAACTTGGATAAAGACATCGTATTTTGAGAAAGGTTACAAAAACCGCTCCTAGTCCTTGGTGTGATGCATCGCAATACACTATGAAATCTTCAGCCCCAACTGGTAATGCTAGAATCGGTGCACTACAAAGTTTCTGCTTCAGGGTTTGGAATGCTTCGTCTTCGTCCTCTCTCCATTCATACTTCTTGTCCTTGTAGGTTAACTTGGTTAATGGTTTAGCTATCTTGGAGAATCCCTCAATGAATCTCCTATAGTATCCAGCCAATCCTAGAAATTAACGAATATCTGTAGAGTTAGCGGGTGTTGGCCAGTTCTCAATAGCTTTGATCTTTGCGGGATCTACGTGTAACCCTTTGCTGTCAATCACATGCCCAAGGAATTGTACCGTGCGAATCTAATATTCACACTTAGAGAATTTCAAGTACAATTTCTCTTCCTTGAGTAGTTTTAGAATTATCATCAGATGCTGCTTGTGTTCTTCTTCACTCTTGGAGTAGATCAAGATATCGTTGATGAAGACTATGACAAACTTGTCCAGATATGGTTAAACACTCGATTCATGAGATCCATGAATATAGCAGGTGCGTTTGTCAAACCAAATGACATTATTCAAAACTCATAGTGGCCATACCGTGTCCTAAACGCTGTTTTAGGAATATCCTCTTCCCGGACTCTGAGTTGGTGGTAACCCGATCGTAAGTTTATCATGGAGTAGTAACCTGATCCTTGTAGCTGGTCAAATAAGTCATCGATTCTAGGTAACGGGTATCGGTTCTTCACTGTTAGCTTGTTCAGTTCGCGATAATCAATACACATCCTGAATGATCCATCTTTTTTACTTACGAATAAAATCGGTGCTTCCCAAGGCGAGGAACTTGGTCGAATAAACCCTTTATCCAACAACTCTTGTAGTTGATTAGACAGTTCTTGCATCTCTGTCGGTGCTAGTCGATAAGGTGCACATGCCACAGGTGCAGATCCCGGCACTAAGTCGATTTGAAATTCCACTTGTCGAGTCAGTGGAAGCCCAGGTAGGTCTTCGGGAAATACTTCGGGAAAATCACACACGATTGGAACATCCTCAAGTTGCTTGTCTCCCAATTTCTTTTTAGCAACATGTACTAGAAATGCATGACATCCCTTCTCGATGTATTTCAGAGTCTTAAGACAAGATATGATGTTCAAACAAGTTCAACTACGGTCACTTCGGATAACCAAAGTTTCACCGTTGAGAGGAATATGAACAACTCGTTCACCATAAACAATACTCGCCTGATGTTTGGACAACCAGTCCATTCCAACCAATACATCAAAGCTTCCGAGTTCAATAGGCATGAGATCGATACTAAACGGGTGATCTAGAGGTTTAGGGTACAGTCTCGGATTATGGTGCAAGTGTCAACCAAGTTGCCATTAGCTAGCTCGATGCTATAACTAGTGTCTAGGGAGGTCGGGGTGATACCAAGTAGAGGTGAAATTGTAGAAGATATAAAACTCATATCAGCACCAGAATCGAATAAAACTTTAACATGATGATTGTTGAGTATAAACGTATCGGTAACCACATTCGGATCTTGCTGCTGCTCTCCATTTCCCATCACATATGCTCTACCATGAGCGCCTTCCACTCGCTATCCATTATTCTTAGGGCAATGACTCTTGTAGTGACCACGCTCTCTACATCCAAAACAAGTTACCACTGGCTGTAGGTTACTCCCAGTTGCTACAGCCCTGTTCTTACAATGTTTACCAATATGTCCAGTTTTCTTACAATTCTGACACTTAGCTGTGCACGGTCCAATGTGGTGCTGCTTACACTTATCACAGAATGGGTGATTCCCAGCATACCCTCCAACTTGTGCTGGTGCAGCTACAGAAGCCTTAACAGTCTCCTGCCTTCTGTTCTGCTGGTGGTGATGGCTGTTGTTATGGTACTAGTTGTTGTTGTTGTTGTGGTGGTGGAGGTTACTATTGTTGTTGCGGTTGTTATGGTGGTTGTAGTTATTGTTCCTTTTGTTTTCATCCTACTTCCTCTTGTTGTCATTGTTGTTACTTCTCTAAACAGTACCATGTTTGATCACTTGATCCAAAAGTCGTTGAGCTACGCGAATGGTCTCGTCCAACGTCTGAGAGTTATAAGATGTCACATTCCCTTCAATACTAGGTGGTAATCCTCCAATAAACTTCTCCAGTAGTGTCTCATTATCTGGAACCATATGAGCATATAAAACCTTCAATTCTTGGAACTGACGCACATAAGTCGCGAGATCAATTCCCTTCATAGCCAAATAGTAAAACTCAGTCTCCAACTGTAACACCCCCAAAATATCGCAGCGGAATGTAATATCATTGGGGTGCTACTTATTAGTACAACAGTCATAATCATAGAAAATGACTCTAAATGAGACATTTTTAAAAGTTTATCATTCGATTATAATAAAACTTCAGAGTTACGAGAGGTCCCAAATAGTTTTAATTTGCATAACACGTAAACATAAAAGTTTATAAAAGTTTATCGAATGATAATATTATGCAAGCCATCAAACATTCTCCATGCGACTCCGTGCTTGCGACTTCGTGCTTGCCAAATACCTTAAAACCTGAGATAAAGCATGCTAAAAAGTCAACACAAAGGTTGAGTGAAATTCATAGGTTCATAATTAAATAATTGACCACAAGATTTCAAGTTTAAGAGACAATTGATAAATCAGTTATTATTGCACTAAGCTCATGACACTCAAAGCATTAACGTGGGGTATCATCTAGATGATAATAAAGCCCTAGAAGTAGGTAATTTGCCATTATACCTAGGTATTCAAATATAGTGCGTTTGTGATATCCATCTGATCAACACAAACGGGATTTGTAGGAAATAACCATCTTGATTGTGTGGTTGATTCGGGTGGTCTTGGTTCATGGAAGATTAGATCCATGGTGAAGTTTTAGAGAGAAGTTAGAGAGAGAGGGAGACTCTTGTTGAGAGAAAATCTGATAATGTTAGATTCAATGTGTGAAGAGTTCCAAGAGTTCCAACCCTTCCCAAGTGTGGGAAGGGGCTTATATACTACTACATATTGGTGCCCCTAGTGGGCTGTGGAGTGAGCTGACAGTGGGGAAAGCCCCGACCCACTCCACAAATATAAATACGACTAAGATAATACTAATATTACTAATACTACTAAACTAATATATATAAGCCTACGAGCTATATAAATGCTAATTAGATGCTCGGGGTGACCGAACCTTCATATGAATATTTATATTCCTAACAATCTCCCCCTAAGGGAGGTCACCCCGGAAATAATAACTTGAATTCTAGCATTTTATCTTTTGATCTTGACTTCATAGCTCGTAGTCTTTGATTCTTCAAAGTCTTGAATCTTTGTGCTTTCAGCAGTGTACGTTAGATGACCTTTCTTTGTCTTGGATGATCTTTGAGTATTCTTCGACTTTATCATCCAGCCTTTGTTTCCAAGTCATCTTTCAGGAGTATGTTTCCATGTGATGTATAAATCTTTGAGCCGACATGCTCACACTCTTTGGTGTCATGATCTTTAGCATCAGAGTTTGCAGAAGCCGTGTTAAAGGTCTTTTAGGTTGATCATGACTTTGTTGAGTTACAATGATGATGTAGTGTGAACATGTGGTAGAGGATTGGCATCTTTACTGCAACCAGCTACAACCGCATTCAGCTGCAACTTCAATCAGCTACAACCGCAAACAGCTGCAACAGCAATCAGCTACAATCGCCAGAAGTTCCTGCATATGACAGTCAGCAATAAAACATCCGGTACTTACAGGTTCGGACTTCGAGATTGTTAACAGCATAGTGTGAAAACTCTCTCTAATCCTTACCAAGACCGTTCCTAATCGAAAACCCACAGAGGGCTTTTTAAGATCGAGCCGTAGCACATCAACGATTAGGTGAGTCGCTGGAGATCACTCCACGACTGTAGACCGTTAGAAACTGTCGTGACCACTAAGCGTAATCCATAAAGAATTACCGAAGTGACCTACTTTCAGGGCTGCTTGATGTTGACCCTGGCAGGAATTTCCATTCAATCATTGAGAATTACATTTGTAAATTCCCTCATAAATGTTCTGGCAGATTGCTAAGATCTGCGTAGGACTCTTAAGTTTACAACTGGTGTCCTTAATGTTGAACACCCAGTGTAGAAGTAATTCGTGTTCCTATGAGATCTTTTTATGCATCTCGTGGCTCTAGACTCTATAGTGCGTTTTGATTTAGTGAGCGGAGGCTGGAGAGGACTGCCACCTATTCAATATCATCTAACTCGGAGTGAGAGAGACGATAGGAATGAATTGAACTCCGTGATAAGTGAAACAAGAATCCTTTGAGGGACCTTGAGTGGCTAGGGAGGGTTGTGCAGCGTATCACTGGGTCCATGATACTTTGTCTTCAATGCCAGCAATCAACTAAGTGATTCTGACAGCATATGTATTGACCCGGTTTCTGCCTAAGTTGTAAGGAGGGCTATTTCTTTTCACCCTTTATCTTTACAATTCTTTTTCATTCTTCAACCCCTTCAGTGCTTACCGAGACTTCATAACTAACACCTTGTTGGGTTTATTCCAGTGTTAGCTCCATCTCAGTCGGCACTCTTCCCTTATACACATTTCTCCTTTTTCATCATACCTAAGGACTTCTACACTAACTAGTGGATTGTCCCTGGGTAGATCCCTCCGGCTCTGGCGGGATCGTGGGAACTTGAGCCTAACCTAACCATCCTTATAACTCCATGCATTAATTAAAATGGTCGGTCTTTGGTATTCATCCACGATTGCCAAACCAAATCTTTGAAAAATCTCTCAAAGTGTTCATGATTCTGAAACACATTTTTGCAAACACTTGAGAGTTTTATATTATTCAAATGCTCCCCCTCAACATGTGCTCAAATGATTGTTTTATAAATTTGCACATGTCAGGTGAAGCTCGCACTTTTGAATTGATTGATTTTCCAAGAACATGATCATCGCGAGACACGCTTACATCACTAGTAAACTAGCTTGAAATTATTACCCGTCCAGATCACATTCAAGGAAAGTCACTCGAAATCGGTACATTCTACTCAGACACGTCCTTTGCGAGACACGCTTACATCACCAGATAAACTGGCTTGAAATTATTACCCGTCCAGGACATGTCCTTTCGACTACTGACTTTAGCTATCGTCAATTCATTGGTGAAGTCTGAGCCTTGCTCACAAGATGCATGCCAAATCCTTTGCTCCCCCTCAATAAGTGCATTGGTATACAAAAGAGTTTAGCACTTACTGGAGAGCTTACTTTCACATCCAAAACATTTTGCTCCCCCTCAATATGTGCATTGATATATAAAATGGTTTAGCACATATGGGAGAGCGTACATTATACTTTTCAAAACATCACATTTTCATCAGGTTTCATATTTAAATCACATTCTCTCCCCCGATCAAAAATTTCAAACCTTTTGAGATTTGTGATCCCAATTGATTTAAATAAGTTAGAAAATGTGGGAGAAAATGTGTCCGATTTAATGTAGTCTGATGATGGAACATACTATGCTCCCCCTTAATCTAAGAGGGAGATTCACTGCTTATTTTGCACAATTGATTATTATGACACAAATGATATTGACCTTTTTGCGCAGATGATGTAATCACCCGCTTTTCTGAGTTAGTAGTCAACATCAACTATCCATCCACCAACAAATCTTTCACAAATGTCGTTGATCCCCACTTGGCGAGACCAAAATAGATGAATGGTGGTGGCGGTGAATGTGTTGTTGTTGTTGTTGCTGCCGATGTTGTTGTCGTGGTGAATTTCGAGCCAACCAATAGAATTTGAACGTCTGATTAAATGGTTAGAATTGGAACTGGCACATTCATTTTGGCTATGGAATCTGCATAAGAATATCAACACAGATATACATGCATACAGATACACTATTCCTTAATAGCTACCCTTCAGCAGCTAGCCACATTATAATACCAAGTTCATCTTATAATCAAACCCCAATCAGGAACTACGTCAAACCACTATCTAGCATGAAGAGCAATTAGCAATCATGAACATGGCAATTCACACAGATTTCAATATTCAATTCAGGATCTTAGGAACATGATTCTAGCATAATAGCAATCTACCTAAGCGAATCCTGAGAACATATGCACAATATCAACAACAATTATGCAGCAATCGACCAACAAAAGTCAAACGACATTTGAAACTCATTCATTTAGATCATACAAATGCCAGTGGAGCATTCAAGAACATCAAACATAATTGGTTTTCTAACATCTTTTAGGTTTTGAGTCTTAAAGCATTTTGGGGATTGTACGAGGATTCCAAAGTAACACAAATGAACCTTCTAGATACATAAAGCTAGGAAACTATAAGCAAATTGCACATAATGTCCTAAACTTTCTAGCAACTAACACACTTGGTCATTTGATATATTTAAGCAAGATCCTCTTCAACTAATTCCCCATTAACTACAAAACCATTTCTAACAAGTATGATTTAACCAATAAATCCGTTTGATGATATAAAATTTGAATTCACTCTCCCCCTCAATCAATGACCCGTATTCTAGTTGAACCTCAACTAAAATCACGCTTAACCCCACAACTCATCAAACAAGAACTGTCGTGAGGTTTTGTAGTCGTTGATTGAGTGACAAATTTTATGCATAATCCAAGTATAAACAAATTTCATACAACACATATTCACCAAGTGTCTCACAAATAATTTTCAGAAGAATCATAGAATGAAAACTATTTGTTATACAAAGAAGACTTCTCTTCTTTTTCAAGAAATGATGCACTGAAACGTACATCAGATCGAAGAAACATGGATATAAAGTAATCCATGCCCAGGTGAACATCACCCAGTTGGAGGAACAGTCGTCTTTTTGGCGACGTGCTTTCCCCAGTTCGAAGCGCGGGTTGCTATCTAAAGTAATAGCAAGCCATTTAGACATGTTTTAACAATCCATTTTAACTTCTGCTCGAGCTTCATTTAAAGACCCGTGCCATTATTGAATGACATTTCTAAGTCCGTAAATGTTATCGATAAACAGAAGACATGCCTAGGTGAAACTATTTTTGGTATTTTCTATTTTTCAATTTTTATGGTTTTTCTGATTTTACGATTCTCTATTTACAATTAGCATGATTTCTATATAACTATTTACAAGAATGGTATAAGATATGAAAAAGAATGTAAGAAGCAAAATATATACAAGGATACGAACCAAAAACCATTACTCCTCAGCATTCTGAATCTTTTCTGCTTCCATCATTTAACTTGCTGAAGAGTAACGTGAGCACTTTCAATCAGAGAATGATTCTGGCTTATCACTCTCCCCTAATTAGTGCTCTCCCCCAATCTGACAACCTCTGACGATCACCCAAAAATAAGAAGAAGAAGACTCTGGATGAACGCCCATAATATGAAGAAGTCTTTTGATAACCAAATGCATGCCGTCTAAAGTCTTCAAACACTCCCGTCCTAGAGTGACACCGTCAAAAACCTTAAGCAACCTTTCGGTAGTTTAAGTTGAGCCACAACTGAAATCTAGCTTAACCCCACAACTCATCAAACAAGAACTGTCATGAGGTTAGGCTAAACCACAAATTGGACTTAACCATAAACTACGGAACAACTTGAACCTAACTTAACTCCACAACTCATCAAACAAGAACTGTCATGGGATTAAGTTAAATATCAAGTTGTAAGAAAAGAGCTCAACATTCTTGAATGTAGAGAAGACTGAAGACTCGACCTTCTTCAAGATTGCCCAATGTGGAGGAATAGAATACCAATCATTTTCATCTCACCAAATGCCTTCCAGTAACCTTACATCTAACCCATCAGCCCGCAGCATACACATGAGATAATAACACCCAACAGAGAATGAAGAGTAGACTGACGACTCGACCTTCTTCAGTCCTTGGTATAACACCAAAGTAACAAGTTGAACCACTGATCATCTATAGTATGTATCCATCCTTGGATATTAAGCCCTGATCACGTGAACCTGTTGTGCGTCCTTGATGTACACATTCTCTCTCCCCTGATGGTTACGATTAATCAGCCCATGACGTAACAGTGAAACGTAAATACCAAGGTAACAAGTTGAACCACTGATCATCTCTGCGGTTATCAATACCGGAATATATGATTAAGCCCGATCACATGAACCTGTTGTGCGTCCTTGGTGTACACATTTCTCTCCCCCATGATGTTTACGATTAATCGGAATCATCATCATGATGTGTACATGTAGCCTGATGACGTGTACTTGAAGCATTGACTGGAAACCCATTGTTGCTGATTATACCAACCCGTGAGACTTTGTCGATTAGCATTCCATGACCATGTTCTTCAACACCTTGATAGACGGAAGAAGTAGTGTTGGAGAAACATGGTTTGCACGACTCCTGAACTGACGTATTCAGGAGTCGTATGACCATTTCTTAATCATCAACCAACATGTAGATTAATATTCACCCTTTCCCCCCCTCAAAAATTGCATATGCCTGGAAACTGCAACTTTTTGATGATTGAACTTGTGAATATGAATACCATCAGCGATAAGTGGCTCCGCTTGACGATTCTTGAAGACTGACATGTTGTTTATTCACTCTTTCCCCCCCTCAAAAATTGCATATGCCTGTCAACTGCAATTTTTGGTTGAACAAGTGAATAAGAATATACTCCAATGTGCGCCGATCCACTTGAAGACTGAATAAGCACGGAAAGAGCATGAATCTTGTTGATGAGAATGGCCATTAATAAGAAGACTCCTCTTCTTTTGAAGATAAAGTGCACTCAAGCGTACACTTTTCTTTTCTTTGAAGAACGAGGCCTGAACTGAGGTATTCAGACGTCATAAGATGAAGAACGAGGCCTGCACTGACGTGTACAGACGTCATTATGTTGAAGAGCGAGGCCTGCACTGACTTGTACAGACGTCATAATCTCTCTCTTTACTTCTTCTCTCATCTAACTCGTTACCAACCCCATTATCATTCTGTCGGCTTGATGTCGTGACCACTGATGGAGAAAACCCAATATGATGAACTTGATACTGAAGTAATATAACCCGAACTTGTGACTTAAACTTGTACTAATGCGTGACAAAGAGCGGTGTAGAGACTTCGTGCAACATCGAATCCCTAAGTACTCTATACTCTTCAACCAACCAACCATCAAGTATAAGACGTACATCACCTCTTGGATATCCACAACTTCGTGTGACACTGAGCACTACAACGTGACTCCTTAAAGTGATAGTTATTTTGTAATAGGGAGAAAGAAAAAATAACTAGATATCCAAGTCCTTGTCATTGTATTGAAAGCTCGAACAAGGATCTCGAAGAATCTTCATCCAACCTCCCCGATATCTTCAGATGCTAAGTACACGCACCCATGAAATTTCACTTCAGCCTCAAATAAATAATACTGAACTTACCCCGTAGTCACATCTTGACAATTAAATGCCTCGATCCAGCCATTTGTGATGTAATAGCTGAACTTCGATAATGGTTTTAACCCGATCCTGGTCAAGATCGCATAGCCCATCATCACGGAGTTTTACAAATCTATGGTTTAAACCGAGAAATAAGTTCTTTCGCGGGATTTTACAAAACCAAGAAGAAACCGTGAGACAGTAACCGATTGAATGTGGCGTGACTGATTTGGTTTTGGTGAACATCAGTTTGGGTTAAGAATATTTTGTGAGAATTACAGATCACATCACAACCTTTTAAAACCTTTGGCCAACTAACCAACCTTGAACCCAGATTAGAGACCACTTGATGAAGGAAACCCGACGTACCAATACTGAAACCAGAAGAAGAAATCCCCAAATTTGTAACTTAAGCTTGCACTAATGTTGGAAAAACGGTGTAGAGAATTAATGCTCCAAGAAGATCTCTAAGTGCTCAATACCCAACCAAAGTATGAGACATTGACACCTCTTGCGATTATCGACAACGTCATTGACGTGTGACACTGAGTACTCCAATAACTCTTAAGTGATAGTTACCCCGACTGCTGGTAACTAGATAACCCAAGTCTTCAACTTAAAATTTTAACGAGCAAGTTATCATTGAAGGTCATGCATCCAACCAACCCCGACTTCAAGATAAAATAAGTTGACGCCTTCGTGAAATTCGACTTCAATCACAAACAAAGAATACCTGATTAACTTCGTGATCATCTTGTACTGTTGACTAGCCAAAAAGAGAAGAAACATGCGCAAATTCTTAGAAGTGCCCATGACTCATAGTCAGTCCTATCAAACAAAGCTGTCTGATCCAGTTACTTGGATGTGAAATAGATGTCGTACTGTGTACAGGATTTTACGGTTCTTGAGATTTATCTGAGAAATAAATTCAAGAACTAACTGCACAACAGTAAGCTTCAAACTGCTGTAGACTGAACCACTGAATCCTGAATCGCTACGATCTGACCCGCTGTAACCGACACTGCTAAGATTCAAACCGCTGGAGACTGAACCGATACGATCTGACCCGCTATAACCGGAACTGCTAAAATTCACATCGCTGGAGACGGAACTCCCGCTGTAACCGACATTGCTAAGATTCAAACCGCTGGAGACTGAACCGATACGATCTGACCCGCTGTAACCGGAACCGCTAAAATTCACATCGCTGGAGACGGAACTTCTAGGAAACTTGCGATAATTCTCCCCCTCAAAAAGGACATGAAATGACCTTTTTGCCAAAGCTGAGAGTCCGTGAAGTTTGTGAATTTGTCAGGCACAAAACATGGAAAGAGACAAATGAAACTACTGCAACGAAGATGGTGATTAAGACTCTCTTGTAGTAACCCCTTGCTTTCCTCATCATCAATGGTTTAGTAGATTAACAATTCATTGAAGCTCGTAATATGCCAAAACCGCTTGATGAAATGCATATGACTTTAAAGTGAGTAAAAGGTTAAAACATGTCTCCAAACAAATCACCTCTTGTCTTTAAGCCTGACTACCTCTTGAGAAGATCTTGAACAACAATCCCATTAGAAGCTTGAGAAACAACAATCACTTGATGAAGCTTGATAAAGAACAAGTCAGCGACTTAAACTTGCACTAAATTATGAATTAGAACCTATATTGAGCACAACAACGTAACTCCTTTAAATATAGGTAGTGATATATACCCAACCTTCCATCCTTAATTGTATATATCCACTTCATGAACATCCAAGTCTAATCACCTTAAATTGCAAATTGTGATTTAGAACCTATATTGAGCACAACAACGTAACTCCTTTAAATATAGGTAGTGATATATACCCAACCTTCCATCCTTTATTGTATATATCCACTTCTTGAACACCAGGTCTAAC
The DNA here is from genome assembly GCA_021014915.2 of Artemisia tridentata subsp. tridentata. Classification (NCBI taxonomy): domain Eukaryota; kingdom Viridiplantae; phylum Streptophyta; class Magnoliopsida; order Asterales; family Asteraceae; genus Artemisia; species Artemisia tridentata. Next base: position 337,698,211 of record CP139505.1, on the reverse strand, counting down.
CACCTTAAATGCGCTCGAGCAAGGGTCAACAAACATCGTGCATCCATCCACCCCGAGATGTTTGTGACACTAAGTACATCAACCCGTGAATTAACAAACCAACCAAGTTACTATAATTTCCCAATTCCTGCTGATCTTGAAGCACAAACTTATCCCGAAAAAGCAGTCAAACCCCGTAAGTCTTATTTTGTCTAAATCCAAGTTCCGCCTACTTGTCCAAAATTGATTTCACGGGATTTTACAGCTCTTGAGATTTAAACCGAGAAATCGAATCTTTCGCGGGATTTTCTAAGATCTACAAGAGAAACCGTGAAATCATCACGAATAGCCTAAAGTGAAGAGCAACAGGCTCACTCAAATCGTAGGCATCACTAGGACAATGCATCCAACTCCACAATTCTGTAATCACGTTGACATTCATAAACCCATTTAAAAACCGTGAAGTGTGTATCCTTGTGGAATTTTGTAAGTCCAACAATACCACTCTTGTAGGCCTAATATTATTTCACAATAACAAACACAATGTTTAACCGAACAGTCCAACCAAAATATCATTTGCTTATGACTTTTCAGCCCATTCACGTTCCACCAACATCCCAATTCCATGTTAATCAACCCCACTCATCACTTCACAACATACGTACCATACAGATTCAAACACAGCCACAACTCTCTAAATACTCGAATAACAAATCACAAAAAAATGAGTAGCCTTTGATACATCATATGAAATAACACCAAACTGCACACTCTTAGATAGCCCATGTGCATCTGATCCAAATTAATATGGTTAAAATCCGGATAGCCCAAATTAGCCCACTTAACTTGCACCCCTAATTATTCGAGTATTTAACACTTACTCCATTGACATCTCTTAACCCTAATCCCATACTAATGATCCGCCCCCCTCCTCCAATCTCGATACTCTCACCTAATAGTCTCTTGTATAATATGCCCTCTTAATCTCTTACAAACAAGCACATCAATATCTTTCAAAGATCAAAGGTAAGTACGTATTTCTTCATTGTGTTTTGATTCAACGAACGAAAGACAAATTAAAACCGATTGGTTTTGAGTTTGATCTTGAACAGTTCGGATATTAACATGAGGCTTGGTCCTCAACTTGATCTCAAAGAGTTGTTATTGATTTTGTTGTTGTATTTAGCCGAAAGAGATAGACAGGTCTAACAATGTTGTTAGAGTTCGTTCTATTAATTAATTTTCGGACATTGAGAGGAAGTTTAAACTTCACAAAGATCGATGATGATTTGATTATTTCTTTCGTGTGTATTGACTTTTGAGAACTTTGAGGGCTGTTGTAACACACAAATAAATCAGTTGAGATCTTTGTATTTACCCATTTATTTGAGGGTCATTTGTTGAACGGATCAAGAGAAAAAAAATGACAAAGTTGTTATCTTTCTATCTCTTTTGTATCGACTAGTAATAGAACCTCAGCTAAGATAAGATCGATGATGGTTTAAGTCTTTTCGTGTTTGTTGAATGATGAAGTCTGGTAATAATTATAGACCCACGAATAGACTTGACTGAGATCTTAGCTTACATGTTTTATTCGAGCCTTGGTTGAGTGGTTTGGAGAAGAATGAGTTAGGATAAATTGTAGGACATTGTTATACGATGGATGGAAGAACAATCAGTGACTTCATTGTTTGTTTGTTGGTTTGAGTTACGTTTGTAGTTGTAGTCGAAACTTGTTTTACTGCTTCTCCTTTTCATTTAGTTTGCTGTAAACTTCTTGGACTAGTGATGTTTAACTGAGTCTGGTTATTGGTTGAGGTCTAGTTGGTTTGGAGTCGTTGTGTCATTCTTGCTTCATCTTCATACATATTGTTTCACCTTTATCAACCCAGACAAGCCGCATCTGTGCCAAAACACATAAGCCGCATCCAAGTAGACAAACCGAGTTCGTGAAAAATAGACAAACCGAGTTCGTGTTTGAGTGGACAAGCCGAGTATACTTTACATACACAAACCGAGTTCGTGGTTAAACATACAAACCGAGTACACTTTATGTACACAAACCGAGTTCGTGATGAAATGGATAAACCGAGTCCAGGGTAAAACAGACAAACCGAGTCTGTAAGCCAATAGACAAACCGCGTCTTTGACCAGTCAAACCTGTCACTTGCGTCTTTGACCAGTCAAACCTGTCACTTTCGTACTTTTTGTCCTCATTATCCATTTTTGGTAACAGTCCAAACTTTACTCCCAAGAAGACACAAACCGCCTCCAAGAACACCATTCTTTGACACCAGCAGCTAGAACATCATTCCCAGATTTCATTATGCAAACTGCTACCAAGAACAATCTTCAAAATCACACTTTTAACCATCACATAAGCCACAAACTAATAGGAACCAAAAAACAATACCAACAGCTTGTTATGTGTCTTCCCGTGTATAGCAAATCTTATACCACTCAACACACAAGTTAACACCCGTTTAAACCAGATCTTAAAAAATCGTTTAACAAAAATAAGCCGCAACCACAGACTTAAAATCGTTTAAACATTAGACCAAAACATTAAGTGCTTAAAAAATGTTGGAAGCCCACGAGAATGTTAAAGCAAATTTGGATTTGGAGGCCCACATGAAAGTTAAAACAAATCAGGATTTAAAAAAAATGGATTCGAGCAGTATCAAACTTTGACCAAATCAACATTCTTTGACCGAATAAGATCCAGTTAACTTTCAAAATTCTTTGACCAAATCAAAATGCTTTGACCAAATCAAAAATGGATTCGAACAGGATTTTTAAAAAAATGAAAGTAATATCCAGTTAACTTTGCCCAAATCAAGATTCTTTGACCGAATAATCCAAACAAAATTGACCACAGATCTGATCTGACCAAGATGAAAGAAACCAACCGAATATACAGCCATTGACCACAGATCTGACCAAGATGAAACCATGGCTCTTGATACCAATTGTAGGAAATAACCATCTTGATTGTGTGGTTGATTCGGGTGGTCTTGGTTCATGGAAGATTAGATCCATGGTGAAGTTTTAGAGAGAAGTTAGAGAGAGAGGGAGACTCTTGTTGAGAGAAAATCTGATAATGTTAGATTCAATGTGTGAAGAGTTCCAAGAGTTCCAACCCTTCCCAAGTGTGGGAAGGGGCTTATATACTACTACATATTGGTGCCCCTAGTGGGCTGTGGAGTGAGCTGACAGTGGGGAAAGCCCCGACCCATTCAACAAATATAAATACGACTAAGATAATACTAATATTACTAATACTACTAAACTAATATATATAAGCCTACGAGCTATATAAATGCTAATTAGATGCTCGGGGTGACCGAACCTTCATATGAATATTTATATTCCTAACACAAACGGGATTCGTCAATCTCAATAGGCCTATTCACAATATTCGCGCTCACATGAAAATGATTAATGGCTCATGATGCTAGGGTCTTATTTTTGGCAATAACGGTACTTAGGCAATAATACATTTAGGTAAGCATACAGTTAAGTACTTGTGTCCAAATTGTAAAATAGCATGTATCTCCCCCAATGGGTTTATAAATAATTTAAAGAGTTAAAGTGGGGCTATGAACTCACCAAAAGCCAAGTGAACAATCAAAGTGAATGTAGTGATGAATGAACCGCAAGTGTCCTAGGAGCAACTTAGACATATACGCATATCTCAGATTCTAAAATAATAAGGTAAGTATGTCTATATGCCTTATAGATTATTATTTCAATTATGCTTGGTACATAATATATAAATCAGTGTCAAGACAAGTCATAAGGGTTCGATTAAGTCCAATGGTTCAAATTAAGTCAAAAGGGTTCAAATTACTTCAAAAGTTCAAATTAAGTCAAAGAGTTCAAAATATATTAAATGATTCAAAATCAAATTTAAGGGTTCCAAATATGTGTCATGAGTTCAAATTAGTCGTTCTTAAGTTTCCTTAGTCTATGAAGGATTTACGTGTCTATTTCCGATAGTGGGTCCTACCACTTCGGTTTTTATGTAAAAATGGTCAAGTAGTGTTATTTGACAAGTTTCTAATAGTCCAATGGTCCATTTTTATAAGTTAATAAGTTTTTACACATTTTAAGTATATAGCTGTTAGAAATTTTATAAACATGTCCATCTTTAAAAATTCATTACTCGCAAACCGTAAGTCAAAAAATTATATTCTTTATATCGCCGGAAAGGTATTTGAGTGTAATAACTATATTCATGGGTCCTACTAAGTCAAAAATTACCTAACAATAGTGAAATTACCAGTTTACCCTTGACTACCCAGTTCTGATTTTATCAACATCACAACAGTCCCGGGAAAAATGCGATATCTAGAGTTCTACAAGCCCGATTAACCCCATTTTTGTGACCACGTTTAAGTTAAGATGTTAGCTACAACTTTTATGTTTTGATAAATAGTTGGTTATATTAAAAAAAATGACTTTTATAGGTTGCAAATCTGTTACTCAGAATTTGACATGTTTCATGAAAACATTTTTAGTTTAATCATCGTAATGAGTTATTCAATGAAATACCCGGAAAAATGACTGTAAGACATATTTTTAGTTAAGGTCCAAAGTCCACTGATAAAATCAGTTTATTCCATTTTTACCCCTGGTCAGAAACTAGTTTTGCATGTCTAGTCCTTATTAGGTTTTCTAGTGATCTAGCATATGTACCAAGTATAACCAAGCATAATAAACATATTGAACATATAAAATACATAGAAAACAAGTATTTACAGAAGTGAAATGAAAATGGAGGTGGTTTCTTACAAGAGTGTAAAGGAACACAAGATTTCATGAGATTTATGTGTTGTTTGAGTGTAATAAACCAAGAACAAGACTAGAGCTTCAAGATCTTTAATCTATGATTAATAATTTACTAAAATTTTGGATGAAATGTGTGTTTTTAGCTGAGATTGGGTCGTTCATAGAGAGTAAAACAAGAGGAAATAAGTTGTTAGCATGTACAAATGAGGTGTAAGTGGTATTAGTACATGGTTTTACGATTTAGTGGAAGACAAGTTAGGAGATTTTGGACAAGTGGTGAAGTGATGACACCCCAAGGGCCTTGGGGCTGGCCACATAGGGGGAGGGAAAGGGTGAGTGGGTTTTGTGGTATATTATTTAGAGGGTATAGTTTGATCCCGGTAATTATAAACGTGTAGTTTTTAATAGTCAAAACTTAAAACTGGGTAACATAAAATTACAAAACTTACAAATATATTAAAACCTGACATCAAAACCTATTTTGATATTTTAGATGATCCTTGAGCTTGTTGGGTGATTAACTGTTGTTTAAAAATATGCAAACGTAGACTGAAAATGCGCAAAACGCAAAATGTGCAAAGTTTAATTAAAAATGGAAAAGTAAAAATGGGATATTTAAAATATGATTGTAAGAAACCAAAATGTATAAAAATAATATCTACTGAGTATCGTCATGTGTCGGTTTAGGTTAAATGAATGTTTAACTACGTATACGGAATAACCTATCTAGTTACTCGCAAAAGTGAATTTACTTAAAATAAAAATATTAAGTAAACTTAAGATATTAAATATTGACCTCAAAATTGTGAATTGTTACACCAACCTCTTCACATCACTACGAGTACAGTACTTCTTAACCATTTCCTTTTTGAATTCTTCTCACGGAGTATTGTAAGCATTTTCTAGTCCCATAGTCTGAGCATAAGAATTCCACCAAGACAAAGCATGCTGCACAAGTGTGCCCATTGCATACTTCACTTTGCAGTCCTCGGAAAAGTTACTTCGCATAAACATGGACTCCATCTTCTCAAACCACTGAGTCAAACCAACAGCTCATTCAGATCCCTTAAAAGGCATAGGCTTGCAATTCATAAAATCCTTATAGGTAAAGAAACGATTCTCATTGGCAACATACACTCCCGCATATCCATCGTTCTAATTTCCATTCCCTGCGAGCTCCGCATGCGCTGTGGCAATGCTGTCTTCCACTAATTTCTGAATCGTAGCTGGTGTCATCTTCCTAGGCGGCATAATTCTATCAATCATTACAAGTGTACAACACAGTAAGTATTTGACTAACGTAATAGAATCATATCACAAAATAAACAACACCATGATAAAATCATAATATAGTACGCATTCAACATCATAAATAGTACATCACCATAATACATCATAGATTCAATACTTGTCATAAGTATTACAAGATATGCAAAACGACTACTAGTTTCTTATAAAATCTACTAACTGAGATAAATCAGTTTAGTAAGTACAAGGTAAACAACTACTACGATAATAAACTACCATAATAAAGATGATCACTAATCTCTCACTGACGGGCTCCTCCGTATGTAGCCAAGACATCAACGCTATCATCGAAACGGAACCTCTCCATCATGTCCCAGTATGCCTGCCACTGCATGGCATGTATCTCATCCCGCAACTCCTGAAGACTATGAAACTGCTGAAGTCCATATGTCGCAGTGAGGTCAGCCTGACGTCCCAATTCTGACACGGTCTCCTCAATCTCAGACATCTTCTTCTCTAACGATGCCAAACGCTCCTGAGACTCTGTCACTGTCTGCTCTGTCAAACTCAATCTCTCCGCAAAACCGTATAGACCAAGACAGAAATCATCCATAGCTCCTCGATCTTTCCTAATCTGCTTCTTCAACTCCAGAACCTCATTCGGATGCGCACAAAAATGTCGAGACATCGGCATGCAGCGGCAATGGCACCAAGTGATATCCTGCCGTAAACAGCTCAACTCGGTCCTGAGCTCTGAGGGTGTAACTTGCGGTACTGATGAAGACTCGCCAATCTCAAACGTAGGTGATGGACCAGACGTCTCCTCGGTAGCAAGTGCATATCCCACTCAACACTTGTCTCGTTATGATCTCTATCAACCCTTTCAGGCAAAATCTTAAGAGAAAGTCTCTTACATTCATTGTCGCCATTTTTACTCATCTAAATAAAATGCAACTTTTAAAATCACCCAAAAATCTTTATACAACACTAAAGCTGCACTTAAATAATTTAATACAACACTTAAATTGTTTAAAACAACTCTTAAATAGTCTAAACCATCACTCAAATAACTTGCAAAAAACACATAAATAGCTCAAATCAACACTTATATAGCTAGAAACAACACTAAAAAAAATTCAAACAACACATAAACTGCACTTGAATAACTCAAATCAGCCCCTAACTCAAATCAACACAAAAAGATCTTTCAAAAACACATAAACAACACCTAAGTAGCTCAAATAAGCACTTAAATAGCTTAAATAAGCACTAAGCATAAAACAATACCCAAAAACCTATAAAAAACCCTTAAGTAACTATAAACGATACTTCATTAACTTAAAAGGCACATAAAGCATAAAAAAGTACCAATATAATTGTTTTATCAAACCCAATAAGCATCAACATTCAAAATCATAACAATGACAACAATCAAAATCAGTTAGAGGTTTGAGAACTGTTAACATCAAGAAACATGTTCGGGAGGTCGAGGTTGATCGAAATACATCATGATTCTAGAGAGAGAAAGTAGAGAGAGAAAGGTGAAAAAAAGTGTTTTATTAATATGAATAAATGAAATAAGCTTAGACAATTTCCCACACCCCTTATGGAGAGTCATGAGGGGTATTTATAGGCCTTTTACAACACTAGTTTGCCCTGTGTACAATATTAGTCCCTGCGGGTGCAACTATCTTACGTATGTAGTCTAATTCACGTGTGAGATGTTATCTTCACAAAATAGAGAAGCTAACAATCTCCCTCCAAGATATCGTCACACGTGAATGGTTACAATGAGACCTATAAGTACATAATAAAAGTTAAATAACAATAACCAAAGTTAGATAACAAGATTGACAATATCTTTGAAGCGCAGAGTCTCTATAAACACGATACTGAGAATGACTTGGAGTTCCTTCTTGCGATGATATCGGCTTTGATCTTTTTCAATCAGCTCTGAACTCCTAATGCATCATCCTTGAAGTTCATTCTTCCAAATACTTTAGTATCTGATCTTTGTACACTAAAGGCATTGATCCTTGGAGCTCTGAACTTCGTGTGCTGTAATGATTTAGTTAGGTTATTACTCCCTCCTAACTAGTGAGCCTTTTTCTTTTATATGCTCCCTCCTGAACTGGAAACCCTTTTATTAATTCTCTTTAGTCTTCTGATCACACAATGCAGCGGATAAAGTAGACACTAGACTGTAGCACATTGGTTGTATGGTCGGGTAGTAGCATAACAACATAACTCACATAGTATTGCATCCAAGTTGCTAAATAATCCCCGATGTACACATTATTGGTACCTCTTCGGTTCCTGATTAGGCACAGTTCCCTCAATCAATCCAATCACAGAAAGTCAAAACACTACTTTTTCCTTCGTGTACTTCTCCCTCCTGATGGTTGCGAGTTATCAGAATCATCATAATGTTGTGTACATGCCGTAAAATTACCTTTCACTTGATGCAATATTAAAGCCATGTTAAGCACAGTTCTATGAGAATATGTCAAAAAAAATATGACTATCTTTTTCTACAATCTCATCTCTTCTCTTCAACCTATAAGCGACCTCTTCAAAATCCAACCAGCTAGTAAATGACCACTGAATGGAGACAACCCAATATAACCAATCTGAGAATGAAGTAAACACCCCTTAGATATGTGACTTAATCTTGTACGAAAGTGTGAATAAGAACCTATACTGAGCACTATAACGTAACTCCTTAAAGCATAGGTAGTGCCATATACCCAAACCAATCAAACAGTATATGAAATATCCACCTCTTGGATTTTCCACAACTTCATGTGACACTGAGTACTACAACGTAACTCCTTATAGTGATAGCCAATGTGAGCATTTAGAACTGACTTATGCATTTATAGATCGCACATTTAGCTAGATGTCCAAGTCTTAATCACTACCAATGAATGCCCAAACAAGTATCTCTGAAAGTTATGCATCCATCCAACCTCTAAACTTTGAGATAAATAAGTACACATGCCCGTGAAATGATATTTAAACCCAAATAAGCAATATCATACAAAAACTCCATAGTCACAAAAATCCGATACTAGCCGTTGTCATTTGATTGTGATTCTTGATCAGGATCTTTTAAGCTATACGTGGTTTGTTTTGAACTAGGATAAATTTGTGTTAAGATGATGAAACGATGAAATGAATCATGTTCTATTAAGTGTAGACCAATAATATCCGATGTGTTTTTGGTGTGTTTGATATTTTAGAGTTTGAAAAACTAGGAAACTTCACAAAGTTGGAGAGATACTCGGAAATTTCACTCCATACTCGAAAATTTCTTACTCGGTATTCCTTACTCAGAGACTTTTGGAAAATTTTAACAGGGTAACCTTACTCGGAAACTAAGTCATTTCCATACTCGGAATAACGTAACCTTCCGTACTCGGAAAATTTTCAAACTCGGAACTATTTGAGAAACTCGGAACTTCTTAGTACAAACTCAGAAAGGCCAAACTCGGAGGATCTCAGTTCCATACTCAGAAGTCCAAACTCAGAGGATCTCAGTTCCTTACTCGGAAGTCCAAACTCGGAACTTTATGCATACTCGAAAGATTTTCCAAACTCAGAGAAGTTCAGCCAAGCTCGGAAATCTTCATAAAAATACGCACTTTTTTCGGAAAAACACCAAAAATCCGATTTTTTTCAAAACAAAATCCACGATTCACCCCCGGTTAGCTCTGATACCACTTGTTAACATCAAGAAACATGTTTGGGAGGTCGAGGTTGATCGAAATACATCATGATTCTAGAGAGAGATAGTAGAGAGAGAAAGGTGAAAGAAAAGTGTTTTATTAATATGAATAAATGAAATAAGCTTACACAATTTCCCACACCCCTCGTGGAGAGTCATGAGGGGTATTTATAGGCCTTTTACAACAGTAGTTTTCCCCGTGTACAATATTAGTCCCTGCGGATGCAACTATCTTACGTATATAGTCCAATTCACGTGTGAGATGTTATCTTCACAAAATAGCGAAGCTAACAAGAACAACCTTTGGAGACGATTGATGAGTGCTGGAGCGACAAAGATACGACAATGATGATGGTTGGCGACATATATACATTGATGGTGATGGTCGGCGACGGCTAGAACAATGCCAACAACGGTGGTTGCGGCTGATGTCGACGGTGGTGACAGTGGTGTCAGGGTTAGGTTGTTGTTATAAAGGAAATGAGTTGAGAAATGGATAGGTGCTGTGTTATAAAGGAAATAGTTAAAACAAACCAATATATATATATATATATATATATATATATATATATTATATATATATATATATATATATATATATATATATATATAACCGGATAAACATGACTAGATAAATCCACGTCATCACAATTAAGTCCACGTCATCATAATTAAGTCCACGTCAAAGGCCACATCCTCACATTAAAGGCCACCTAAGCAATACATGCCACCTAAGCAAGCCAATTCCATGCAGAAAATTCGGCTTTAAAAACTTAACATGGTGAGATTCGAACCTGTATCTTTAGGTTTCAATGCAAATGTCCCAACCAATGGAGCCAAGCCATTGATTGTGATTAACAATCCAAAAAAAAATCTATAACCTCAAAAAATGTAATAAATAAATAAAGATTTAACAACCCAGCCCAACTTATCCCATATCATTCTACGTAATCTTTTGCAACCCTAAAACAAATCCATTCTGCAAACCCTAAAACACAACACACAAACAATACACAACGTTTAATATCAAGCACACAGAAAACTCCATCATGATTTTAGAGTTTTTATGATTTTTAATTTGTTTCTTTGCAGGTTGTAAAGTTACAAATTTTGAAGGTTCATATATTGCTATTATTTTCAGAGCCTAGAAGTTTCAATTAATGAAGTAAGGATTTCTTTTGCAGATAAGGATATTTGGTTGTCCAATATCATGATCGATGATTAATTATGTTTATCGTGTGATATTGCTGCTTCTAACACGACAGGTTTATCACTTAAAACCCATAAACATATACACACAAACTATTCTCTCTTTCACTCATCTCATCTATCACCACCACAACCATCACCTCCTAGCCGCCGACCATCCCCACCTCAAAATCGCCGCCACCTCACATCACAGCCGCCACCATGGTAACCCCACAACCCGTAACCCATAACCACCGAAAACTCCACAACCACCAAAATCCTCAACTAATTGTTAGTTTTTAGTTTTTCTTTTATAATAGATCTATATATTATACAAGTTTGGAATTTTTCACTTTTATTGGATATATATTTGTTCTTAAAAAAACTAAGCAGTTTTTAACCTCGATCACATGCTGTTATATAATGAAGGCTGTTAAAGATGATCATGGTACGATGATGGAGCAAGGCTACTGATGCTACGATTACATGTCTACATTTGGTTAGTACTGCTTTCAATGTTACTGCCTTTTTACAAATTAATACTGCTATGGTTCGATTTAGTACTACTGCTTACATGTCTACATTTGGTTAGTACTGCTTTTAATGTTACTGCCTTTTTACAAATTAATACTGCTATGGTTCGATTTAGTACTGCTGCTATCGTTCATACTGTTGCTTGCTACATTTGGTTAGTACTGCTTTCAATGTAATGTTGCATTGTTTCAGAATAAAAACCACGTATGCTTAATTTAGATACAATTATCTTTTTGAATCAGTTTTATTTATTGATTTTTGTTTTTGTAGCTTTTGTTACTCAAAGTTATTTACCATTCTCAGTTTCAATTTTTATGAGGCTAATAGCTTTTCTGGTAAGAATTATAACCAATTAATCATGCTCTTACTTGATATACATATGTTATAATATTAACTTGGAAATTGAAATAATATTGACCATCTAACCCCGAATTTTTCTTCAGTATGTCCATGACTGAGTCTTATTTATGCAAGTTCCCATGAATTAATGTGCACTACATGATTATCATTTGAAACTCAACCAGCTTCTTTATATGATGCAGTACGTCATTGATCCAATTCATATGGGAGGAAAAAACTGAAATTCGCAAAAATCTTGATGCAGACCAAAATAACATTCGCATACAGGCACATTATCGTCATCACCTCTGGTATTTGCTAAAATCATGAGTCAATTTCATATTTCCTTTGTATTCAAACTTCTACCAGTATATTGGAAGTATGAAAATGTAAGGGAGCGTATCGGACGTGCAGTCGACAAAAATGATATATTTGGGCACACAAGTGATTCATAGTAGATGTTTATGTTTGATATTGGCACTGCCATTCCAACGAAGGTCTGCAATTGAAAGTGCAGGTGTCACCATTACCTTTATTTCTTTGTATGCCCTATATTTTATCAAAATAATAATATTATAACTGATCTCTTTTCCGAATGCAGCAACAACCACCGTTCGAATGCTTGAGATTCTAATCCGATTTGATTAAGGTACAATCTTTACACATAAGTATCAATATCGCCTCTTATATATAGATGGGCTGAGCTGGGTTGTGTTTTATCAAAGTTCAGCTAGGTTAAAGAGAGGGCCAACTGGAATTATTGCTACAAAATTTTATGATGCCGAAGAAACTGTTAGCGAAATTTTGATACATTCACTTAGGAATAGTTCGATTCGGGTTATCCTCTGTCTCTAATGGGTCAAAAGGGATAAATATGTTAAAAACTTGCTTGCAAGGAAACTGGTCATAACTTTTCAAGAGTCGCCAAAGGTGTGTTCTTAATGCACCAAATTCCAACATCACTATTGCATCCATGTAGTCTTTCTAATCATATTTCACAAGCTAATTTATTGTTAAGAGTTAAATTGTGATAAAAAGAAGTGTCTTGGGCATCCTAAACTGACCCGATACACTATGACCCACACTAAAAAAAATACCATTTTGTTAACTCGAGTCATAGTTATTGTAGATTATCTTCTTAATGAAAGAGATATTTTAAAAAAACTGTAGCTTTGTGGGAGCATTTTTCTCTTATTAGTCTTAAAAAACTCATTAGTTGATACATGCTATTGCTAATAGCTACACCTTTCTATATTGATTGGTTGAATAAATGACAAGTGAGAGTCATCTCTGAGGACATAGCGAAAAAAAAGAAGATAACATCTGTATCGTCAATGCCAGGCAGAGAAGGGCTGAGTCCGTTTCTGGAAAATAGGAACGTTCAAGATGCTACATTCAGTAATTGGGAAAAGATAGATCCTGAAGATAAAAGACTCGAAAGTTTAAAAGGAAAACCCCGAGAAAAAATAGCCGATTGGAATGATGACGAGAGTTTGACAAAAGAACCGGCAAAAGAATTGTCAGCAAGTGACATAACTTTTAAAATTTGGACCTTTGAGCCATAAGGTTGATGATAAAGTGAAACTCTATACAATGAAGAAGACAGGTTAAAGTTTCTCTATGTGAAGTGTGGTGTTATCCACTTTGAGTCATTATGGCGTCGTTGCCATTTTGTAGATGCTACCTCTTTCAAGCCATATGAATGGGTGGTGAGCTGAAGATACGCGACCCAGGTTCGAATTTGTTTAATTATTGCCTTTTGAAAAAAAGGTATTTGGTTATTATTGCATATAAACTTTAAGATAATATCTGTCGGAAAACATGGCTTAATCAGGTGGTTGAACTTGTTTCAGAATCCCCGGATGAAGCTCACCAAATTCGTAACATCTGTTTTTTAGAAAGATGTTATAGCAAGAACTACCGATAAAACGTTATCGTTTTCAGGTAAATGTCAAAGCCCGCTATTATGAGATTTGTATTCCTATTCTCATTGAATTGTGTATAATGTGTTTGCTTTAACTTCTGTTATGGCATAAGAGTATTACATATAAACTAACTACTTAACCTATATAATTAGAACTTAATGAATTTCTCTGGCCACTAAGAATTGCAACTTTTACATTTAAAAGAAGTGCTTGATTACAAAGTAATTGTGTAATGTACCCTTCAGTGTCAATACGTAGGAATTATTTTTTGTGTAATAGTTCAAGATTACAATGTACATCTGTTCATTAACCTTTTTGCTTATCGGTCTAATTGGTCAAGCAGTTTTGAGTTGAGAACTTTACAGTTAATGATCTCAAAAATTGGTTCCCTATTGCTGACTGGTGATCTCATTAAAGGCATAGGTGACATGCCTATAGAAGTGACGTTAATCGACACTCATACTAAGGAAGTAGTGATTTCTTGCTGATCTTTAATGCACACTTTGTGTCTATTGTAATCTTTGTGTCTATTGAATCGAGACATGTGTTTGATATAGATTATAAGGCGATAGGAACTTTCGAGTATTTGGATATAGCTAAACTTCTTAGTCTCATAAAGTTATTTAGAATGTTACGTTAAGGTATTCAGGACTTTTGACTCACATGTAACGTGTTTTGATAATGCTTAAGCTAATAAGTTGTTTATATAATTAAGCATAAGTTGTTTAAGGGCATATCCAAACACCCTTTAAGACCAGATCATCTATGCCCAACGTGTGATGATGTGGTGGAATCATTGGACCATGCCATACTGTTGCATCCACATTATTTGTATATACCATTTCATAACACTGATTCCTGAACTTTTAGGCTAATGGCAACCAGCAACAGTCATGATCCAGCTTCAAAAAATACAGGGAAAATGATAACTATCCAGCCACAAGTTGTCAGCCTAGCAAAGTTAAAACCCACAGACATAAACAAAGCAATCGAAGTTAAGGTGTATCGAAAATGGAAAACAACAAACCTTCCTGATCCAACCCCTACTGGCTTCTGCTGCAAGGTGCTAAAAAAACTCCTGTGATGCAGACCTGTACCAGTGTTATGTGAACAACTACTTATTTATCGATTAATAGTAACCATGTCTTTGCTTTTACAAGGGTCTGCTATACAGGAAAATATCAAACTAAAAGACAAGAAACGCTTCGCCAATGTCCCACAACTAAATTAAGTATACCAAATACATGGATTTGGTTGTCAGAAAATAGAGAAATGGCAAAAAAAAAAAAAAAAAAAGGATAATGAAATAAGATTTATTTTAGTAAGTATACATAGGTCGACCTTCCAGACCATTTTCATGAGCAGATGCAAAGGACTCGACTCTGATAGGTATTCTAAATTAATAGTAATGATCTATAAATAAACCGTAGTGTGAGAACCATGGATTTTATTACCAGATTATATAGGGTGCATTGAAAGGGGTTTGGGTATTTTGGGGACGTTAACTCGCATGACATTTGAATTGGTATAGGGCCACTAAGTTATCTTTAGTTATTTATAATTCTTAAGTTTCGAATGGAATGATATAGGAGGTTTATGCATTAACTTTACACCTTGGGTGACTTGCAAACCAGCTTGAACTATTTGATTTGTTATCTTTTAAAGCTATTTTTTGTTTTCTATTCTCCAACTGGTCTAACTCGGTATATCTTTCAGATGACCGGTATGGACCCGATAACACGAAGAAATTTTTGGGACATTATTGAAAATGCAAAGCAAGGACGAGCCATTATTCTAAAAACACATTCTAGGAAAGAGGCTGCATGAGAAAAGGTAGGCTTAGTTGCATCGGAAACTCTTATCAGATTAAAGTTAGGATTTAGCATTGGTTACATTGTGAACCAAGGTCATGTACCGGAGTCCATTGACTTTCATAAATATACTGTGTGAGGTTTAAGTCTCAGTACTGATTGCAGCCGATGACGGAAACACTTGACAGCCAAGTAAAAGCAATGTGACCATCAAGGTACGAACTTCGTCAAAACCTATGATTATCTTAAATTGTGGAACCTCTTTTTTTAACCTGAAATGGTTGTAAAAGAAGTACATGAAAATTTTCAATTGAATTGGAGTTATTGCTTACTTATTGATGCATTAGTCATCAAATACATTCTTTACTGTTATTCAAGATTCTATTATGAGTTTCATTATTGGAGATTCATTGTTTTTATGAAAATCAAATTGCAGGCCACGGTTGAATGGTTTCGGTCCGAGGTTTGAAACACCAGCTAAATGGAAGTAATATTGTGATATTGGAGATGTATGGACTGGAAGCAATTTAACCCCAGCACCATATGGTGCCTCATCCATTGCGGCGTAGCTTTAATAGCAAGACATTGATCAAGAATTGCGAAGACGCACGTTACATAAGTAAGTTTATTCAACATTGTCACCATAGAGGCATAGATGGCTGAATAGTTTAATCGTTTATTGTTAAAAGTTAAAACTTAAAACTTAAAACTAACCTAAGGTCATTTTATATCTTACTATATGGTATTTGCTTAAATAGAAAAAGAAATGAGGCCTTTTCCCCCCTTCTTTTAATAAAAGATCATTTCCCCCTCCCTTTTTTTCTAAAAATGCAAAAACACTCTTTTTTGTATTAGGGTCGAGTTGTGGGCTCTGAGCTTAATTGTTTAATTGTGTTTTGAAATCATTGCAGGCACTATACGGATGCAATTTGCAGTCATTTTATTCAAATGATAAGCTTTAAGGAAGGTTCATTTGATGGCAATTTCATAGGAACTCACTAATGCTAATAATATTAACACGGTTTGCTAATAAGAGTTGCATGATACATTATATGTTACAAAAAAGGATTCTATAAAGTTAGTATCGTGACCCAGAGGAAATCTTAATACAATCAAAATAGTACCTGATTGTCTATGTAGGACAAGTTTTTCATGACTGACTTTACCATTTGATGACCAACACTGATTTGATAATTTATTGTTACAGGAGGTTTACAAGGGATCAAATCCTGAAGATGGTGGCTGTAGACGAACACTCATTTGGTGACAAAGACGGTAACTACACAAATTGCACCACGAACATTGTTTACAAACAAGTTCTTCATAGGCTATAATCAATCTAAGTCCAGTGTAATATGAGTACTAAACAGACTTGCGTAGTGTGTCATTATATCTATAATACATTTCACAAAGGACCAAATTCCAAAGTGAATAAAATAATATTTTTTTGGCCCTTTTTTTATGAGTCCGTTAAATATGCTCAGGCCCTAGTAATCCATATCTGCTTCCAGCAAACAACACCGACCCATATCCACCAAACTTCTCATTTTCATCTCAAATAAAAAAATTGAAAAAACCTAACAGACGATCTCCGGCGATCTTCTACCGGATGTTAACGGCGTCAGACCATCGTCACACCGTGACCATCGCCGTCTTCTCTCCGTCATTGCCATCGATTTCGATAAATCCATTTGGTTAATCTCTGGTTCTATTTTTGAACTAATTGTGCAATTGATGTTTAACCTAATTGTGCAATTTGATGTTTTATTCAACTATTTATTGTTATAATTGATGAATTGTTATTTTATTGATTGGTACTAATTGAAGAGCTTAGTAATGTAATTCTCTATGAATTTAGTTGTTTAAGTGAGTAGTTTGTATGTGATGATTATAAGTCTTGGGTCGATGTTAGAGTCCTATTTTTTGAGATCGACGTTTCAAATGTGCTACGGCGAGAAATGTATCATTTATAGATAAAAAACCATAACATTTTGGTTAATGGAAGTTTTTGTGATAGAACTGTTCGATCCATGAAACTAGGTAGGTTAATAAGGAATTTGAATATGTAAGGAACTAGATACGAATTTTGTAAACGATTTGGACTGCCCTGAAAATTGGCGCATTTCAGTTTAGCTTAGGAGACTTGGTATCGAATGGTATGTTTGTCACTGGTGTGTTGGACTTTGTTGCGGATAGTTCAACTATGACAAACCTGAAGACGAGTGTCAGTTGCAATACCATCTTGAAGTATAATATTTATGATTTTGGCTTTCGTTGCGCGAAGTCGAGTCGTTTGTGCAAAATGTTACTTTGTGTGCCGTAATTTGTTTAAGCTTATTTTGTGCACTTATTAGGTTATTTGAATTTGGGTAACCTACAGTCACATACAGCCTGGGACTGGCAGTCATGTTTGCGCCAGAAGCGTGAGAAATTTGAATGTCACTAATTGCAGTGGCGGACATAAAGAAGAACAAGCAATAATACAGCAACGACTACTCCCAGAAGGTAAGATATTTCATCTATCCATATTAGTATACAGTCGTCTGTCAATGCTTTTAACATTTTCATTCTAATGGCAGTCATTGGCGTTCCAAATTCTGCTCATACTCCTTGCAGCAACACGCAAACACATACAACTTCCGATTCAGGTATTATATCTTTAGCGATTTACAACTTCCGTCACTTTTAGTAGGCTGACATCTGTAACGACATGGTGATTGTAACATACAAACAACAGCCGGTGGCTGCCATACATATGGTGTACGCAAAAGGGTGTTCAGCTAAATGATTGTGGGTATGTTACAATACTATTGCGCAATCACTCTGCGCTTTATGGTGTACCTTGGTTCCTGCCTTAAAAATTATTTTTTGTTACAATCACTGCAGATACAGTTGATAGACAAACCCAGTCCTCAACAAGAGGCGAAGACCCATTAGCCATACCAACAGCAACTCGCAGAAGTTAGTGGCATCTCCCTTTCCTTTTATGACCTCCGTAAACCGAGTTCGCCCTCCAACACTTTACTTTATTACATTAACATTCGAGTTGGGAATAAGACAGAAGTTATTGGTTTCTCTTTTACCATTTCCATGTACAGTTTTACACCATTTTTGCTTAATGTTGTTTTTAATTCAGCAACATAACATGTTGCCGTGTGAAATTTGAAGATTGTCTGTAGCACAAACTTGAGATACAGCTGTTTGTTATTTTAGTTTTGGCGCCTCTTATCAAACCTCTGGCATTATTCTTATCGCAGGCATATCAGACACAGTGGGTGTGCCTATAGCTGCAACAACTATGGAGTTACCACAGGTATAGAAACAAGGATCCGATCAGCCCGACGTATACCAAGTGCAACAACTAGGCACGCGCGTGTAGGTATGGCTTTTTAATCATTATAGTTTACTTAATCTTCTTCATCTTTTACGTTTGTAACATTTTTTAACTGAAGATGCAACTGTTTGTTGTCACACTTTACAAGCCTTTTATTAAACCTTTCATATTGTTGTCATGCAAACCTGTCCGAGACACCAGATGCGCCTACACCAACAACAAGTTCACCGTCGCTGCAGGTAATATACTCAAGGTTTCTCTTAGGTACTTTAAAGGTTTATGTTTTAATATTAACTTAATTGAGTTTATTTTAAAGGTAAATTTTAATTTGTAGGTAAGTCATATAATGTTTTGCGAAGGTACATGGAATATTTTTGCAGTGTGCTTACTTTCGGCTTCGCTTTCGAGGTATACTTTTACAAGACTTCCATTACTGATATTGGAAGTATGTGTATCTGCATTGGGGTATCTGAATAAGCTTTATAATGTTGAAGTTGTGAGTTCATTTTTTACAGAGTCGGCGACATCATCAGAGAAGGTCAGTAAATCTCGATTAAAGTTCAACTTGAAAAACGGTTATGATTTACAGCCATAGGGACAGGAAACAAGAGCTACGGTTGGTGGGTGCTTAAAAATAGAGATGTATTTACTAAATGTATAAAAATTGAGATGTATTTACTTACTTTTAATCGTTGATGTTTTTGGTTATTGATGTTAAATAGCAAATCAAAGTTTAATTAGGTTCATGATTCTGTTGTTATTGGTTTCATAGCAACAACAACAACGCAGCGAGCTGCATCATATGAAATAATTCCATGGGAGTTGATGTTCATATGCTCTTTTATTGACCCATGATATGGGGAGTGACCATGTACCAGCAACCAGTGCCGGGATTCAAGGTGAATACAAATTTTTTTTGTCACACTGTATTTATTTGAATATATATATTTCCATAGTTACTCTCTATGTTCGTTGCTTTGATAAATGATAACTTTACATTCACCGTGTCCAGCTTGCGGCCATTCCTTATTGAAAAGCTGGCAAAAGATTGGCGGGTGCTTAATAAATGTGTTTGTTGTCGTCACATTTAGATCCGTACATAAGCCATCCCTTTTGAGAACGCGGTTGAAGGTGCAGGGACATCATACCAGAGGGACAACAATGCCAAAAAAGGGGGCGGCGAGCCTGCAAGGTTGTTCAATGTCTATATACATGTTCCGCAGTCCTATACGTATTTGATCTTACAGGTAAAATGCATGGTTTTGCGGTTATAGTGCCCAATAAAGCTGGCCTCAAAGACACAACATTGCGTACGGCACAGAAATAGGTGTGTTTTTCAAATTAAGAAAGTGACAAAAATGGATCAAGGATGCACGCTTTCATTCACTGCCTCCTTGCTCATTGAAGCTCACTTAGTATTAAGTTTAAAGACATTCAAATTATATATGAACTGCATAAAAACTTCAAAGCTTCTGGGATATATACTCATTATATGAAAGTTATGAATAAAGTGTGCATTTGTAGTACAAAACTGTATTGAGAAGCTGCAGCAAAAACCCCCACCGCAACGTGGCGGGCACTTTCACCTTGATGAGATTAAACTTTGATGTAAATTTACATAAATTTACTTTGTATTTTGTAATTGCTCTATAAATTTTAACGTTCATTTGAGTTTAATTCATATACAATGTTGTCACAAAATTTTTTGTATATTTTAATTGTTCTATAAATCTTGATGATCATTTATTTTCATTGTTATGCATTCAATATAAAACTTGTACGTTTATATCTTATTATGTCCACTTTTTGCAACCATTCTTTAAAACCCTTCTTACGCTATACAAAAATATGTCAATGATAATTATAAGTAATGCCCGCCCAACAGGCGGGCTTATATGCCCGGGAGAGCTTATAAGTCATGCCCACCCGTTGGGCGGGCTTGGACAACTTTTTATATATTTATTAAATAACACACAATATATATATAATATATATATATATATATATATATATATAATATATATATATATATATATATATATATTTTATATATATATATATTATATATATATATATTATATATATATATAGAGGTGGGATATATTGAGAAGAGGTCTTAAAATGAAAAGGCTAGGAAGCCACCACAGCCCGCCACTTGTCCTAATTAGTTCGCCCCTAATTTTTATACCTACAAGGGTATTTTTGTCATTTACAACCAACCCTTTATAATCCTTTTACTTTCATTAATCTTTCTTCTTGGATTTCACTTATCATACCGCCATCACCAATACCTTTCCCTCCATCACCAATATCTTCCCCACCATTCACAAAAGCATTCACCACCGTTCTCCGCCGCCTTCCCTGCCGATCACCACCACCACCTTCCCCACCGTTAATTGCCACCGGTCAATGTTTAATCATCAATCGATAACCACCGTTCATCATTATCTAATAACTAAACCTAATTCAACATTTTGATTTTGTAAGCCTAATTCTACATCGGTTTTAAAGATGTTGATTTAATCATCAAGCAGTAATGATTGTTGTTCATCCACAATTATTGATAGTAAGTACCTAATTCAAGAGATTTTGCTTCTTTTTTTCCCAGTTTTATTTGTTTTTCGTATCTTGATGTTTTTGTTTTTGTATGTCTGATATTCTTGTTGTTTAGATCTGGAACAAAAGGTAGATAAAAATAGATACAAAACTTGTTTAGGAAAGCTGTATACAAGGTGTTTGATAAAATGCCTTAATGAGATTTTAGAAATGTGATGCACTAAATTTACATTCTGATGCACTAAGTTTACACTGTGATGCATCAATTGTTAATTTTACATGGAATGCATCTGTTTTGAATGATGATGTAGTAGGTATTGAGTTGTCGCATATAAGTATGAAATAGGCTAAGAATATGTTGTTTTATGTATGTAAATGTGTTTGTATGCTTGGTTTTATACGCGATGCACTGAAAAAGGAACTAAGATGCAGTAGGTGTTCAGTTTGTATGTGTAAGGATAAAATAGGCTAAGTGTTGGTTGTTTTATGTGCATAAATGTGATTGTATGCTTGGTTGTACGTGTGACGCACTGGAATTTGAACTGAGATGCAAGCGAGTTATCTATATTAAAATTTGAATTTTTGGAACAGGGAGCATAATGATTATTTGGATAGTACACACTTAATGATACATCTGAATAGATAATTAAAATGTCAAATTGCGCATGTGCATAAAGTTGTGCACAAATAATTATACATTTTATTGCGTGCAGTGATACTCCCTTCTTAAAGTTACTCGAGTTGAATATATTTTACTTTTGCTAGTCTATTTGATGGTTTTCTTAACACTAAAATATTATGAAATACTTTTGTTTGTGAACTCTAAAGCCTTATAGTCTTAGTAAAGAAACAAATACGGGTTTTGACTCTGTAAGGTCGTCGACTTACTCTTAGATGTCCGATGCATGATATTTGATATTCAATTTTTATGGCCCATCGAGAATAAGTTAGACTTTAAATGTAAAAGTTAATCTTGTGTCGTATACACTTAGTTTAAGGGGAGTGGTTGGCTGTTAGTTAGTATTTTAAAGAGGTCTCAGTTTTGACTAAAAAAGGAGTCATAGCGACACAAATCAATATTATCGTTTTGTTCTTAGGATGAAACACGATAAATCAGTGAATGAACAAGTAAATCAGATTTTTTAAGTGATAGAAAGTGTTATAGTTTGGTGAGAGTTAATAGAAAGTGTTAATTTAATGTTTTTCTGCAACTAGATATCAGTTGACAGTCTCTTTCATTTACATGCAGGTGAGACACACTATTTGAAGGTTGAAAAAATATTGTTTCAGGGAAAATCCGATTATCAAGATGTTATGGTTTTCCAGGTATTTGATTTTTAACATCTACAAGATCTGATTTCACCTATATGCTAGTTTCGTGGTGTATAAAATGGCAGAAAAGTTGGGCATACTTGAAATCTGACTAACCAGATAGATCTGTAGCTAAAAACTTTATGGGCATACATGACACAATCTTCTTTACTTGCTCAGTCATATTATTTAATAATTCGTTTATTCCATTTTATTCTTTGAATAATGTATAATCTAACTTCTGCTTGTTTCAGTTTGGAACATATGGGAAGGTTCTTGTTTTGGATGGCATAATTTAACTTACAAAAAGAGATGAGTGCTCGTATCAAGAAATGATCACACATCTCCCACTTTGTTCGATTTCCAACCCGAAGAAGGTTTCCCACCTCTTAGAACTATATATTATTGAGTTTCAAATGAATAAATTTCACCTTATTTTTTTTTGGCCATATGTGTATTATGGACTTCATGTATTTTTGTTAACATGTTTGTGAAACACTGTCATACGCTAAATCAACAAAAATTCAAAAGTTAATTTCCATTTGTTGGTGTGATAATTGTAAAGTTTCCCCTTTCATAGAAAATTTTGCCTTACATTTCTTTATCTTCAGGTCTTGGTTATCGGAGGAGGAGATGGAGGTGTCTTGCCTTAAGTAGCTCGCCATTCTTCAATTGACACGGAACCAACGCTAGTTAAAAAAATAGAACTTGGAAGCTCAGTGTTGGAAGTTTTAAGAGAAAGTAGATTTTATACATATTGATGCAGTAAATTTATAACATTTTGATGCAGTTTATTTATACATTGTAAGGCAATGAATTTACATAAGTTTGATTCACTTTATTTATACATTATGATGCAGTGAATTTATATAATTTTGATTCAGTAGATTTTAACACTGTGATGCATAAAATTTACATCATTGTGATGCAGTAGATTTTTACATTGTAATGCAGTAATTTTATATCATTGTAATGCAATAGTGTTGGGAATTAAACTAACAGTTGGTACTGCTCATACATAAATTAGTACTGCTGAAGATCGTTCAAGAATACACTATCAGTACTAAGTCAGTTAGTACTGCTGGTAGAAGAGTTAGTACTGTTTATTAGATAACGACAGAATCGTGCATGGATAAATATAGAAAAGATGTAATGTATATCTTATTAATATAGATTTATACGGTAGATGGTTTACTTGTAAAGGACTCCTTGTCCAATAAAAGGAGATCCTAGGTTAAGTTTTATATACATGCATTATTGATAGAGCTTCACGATTTCATTGTAATTCTTTTGATATTCCAAGATCACTCGTAATATATTGAAGCTAATTGTTTGGTTAAACATTGTGTCATTGTTTTACTGTTACATTCATATAAACACATACATCACCAAACAAAAAATCTTCTAAGTACTTGGTTGTAAATTCCGCGTGCTACTAAGTATATATTCAAAGTATCTTCAACACAATCCGTGTGTTTAGATCTGGTCAAGTGGTATCAGAGACAGGTTTCTGATACTTTGATTTAGAAGATCCAGAAGTACTTACTCTCTTGCAACCAAGAAGATAGACATGGAGACACCTCAAACCTCAATCCTTGCTAAACTCCCCATGTTGAAACAGAATGAATACGATTTATGGCGGCTCAGAATGGGCAATATTTCATGGTGCAAGAATATGCATTATGGGATATCATAATCAATGGTGATTCCTTCAAACCAACTACTTCTGAGGAAACACGTGCAGATGGTTCCAAGACTACAAAGCTCAACACTGAGCCAGTCACAAACGATGAGAGAGTCAAAAAGAAGAATGATCAGAAGGCTAGGAATTTGTTACTCATGGCAATTCCTAATGATCAAGTGTTAAACTTTAGCCACTATGAGACTGCTAAGACACTTTTTGAAGCAGTTGTGGAGAGATTTGGTGGCAATGAAGCCACCAAGAAGGCATAGAAAACCCAATTTAAGCAGAGTTATGAGACCCTTAGTGCATAAAACTCTGAATCACTTGATCATATCATTAATAGACTTCAAAAGATTGTCAGCCAGCTAAATGTTCTGAAAATTGTGATTCCACAAGAAGATCTCAATATGAAGTTTCTCAATAGTCTACCTGCTGAGTGGAACACCTATGTGGTTGTCTGGAGCAATAAGCCAGAACTGGAAAAGATGTCACTGAATGAATTGTACAACAATCTCAAGATTGTTGAACAAAAGTTGAAGAAAGGAGGAAGCACTAGTTCTAGTTCTGGAAACACAGCATTCTTATCATCTTCCAACAATAACAGTTCTGATGATGTTGAAGCAGTTGGTACTAGCCCTAAAGTTAGCACTGCTAGTGTAAAAAACTAGTACTGCTGGCTTGACTGAGGAGACCATATATTCATTTGTGTCAGAACAATCTGGTAGGTCTCGAATCTTCAATGAAGACCTTCTTCAGATTGCTGAAGATGATTTGGAAGCTATGGATTTAAAGTGGCAGTTGGCCTTGATAAGTATTAGGGCTAAGAAGTATTATCAAAAAACTGGGAACAAGATTACCTTCAATGGAAGAGATGTAGCTGGGTATGATAAGTCCAAGGTGGAGTGCTATAATTGTCATAAGATGGGGCACTTTGCCAGGGAATGTAGAAGTCCCAGACAACAGAGCAATGGGAATGGAAACAAGAGTCAGAATAGGAGGACAGTGAATGTGGAAGAAACTTCTTCCTCAAAGGCAATGGTTGCTGTAGATGGAGCTGGTTTTGATTGGAGCTTTATGGAAGAGGAAGTTGAACCAGCCAACATTGCATTGATGGCCTTTTTAGACTCTGAGGTACATATAGTTCAAAAATGCTCAAACACTTGTCATGCTTTAAAAGATTATGAAACTCTTAAGAAACAGTATGATGATCTTAGAGTAGAATTTAATCAAGTAAATTTTAGTCTGTCTAATCATAAAAGAGGACTAGCTGTTTTGGAAGAACAACTTGATTTTTATAGAAAGAATGAGTCTAAATTTAAAGATGATATAGCTGTGTTAAAGAGAGATTTGCAACTGAAAGATGACAAGATGAGTGGACTTGAATATGAACTAGAGACACTTAAGAAAGAAAAAGAAAATATAAAGTTAAGTGTTGACACTCTAGAGTACACATCAAAAGGGGTACAGAAAATAGTAGAGAGTCAAATACTTAATAAAGCTAAATCTGGTTTAGGTAACAAGTCTGTTGCACCCCCAAATAGAGGAATGTTTGTCCCTCCAGGAATTGATTTGTCTCATACAGGTTTAGAAGAGTTTAAGGATATGGATTTTCCTGGATATGTTACTAAAATTAGTTAGAATCCTGTTAAATTTGTTAAGGCTGAGGATTCTTATGTTAGTGCTAGTGATAAATCTCTTTCTAAGGAAAAGATGTCTTCTTGTAGGAACTCAGATGCACCAACCATAGAGGATTGAACATCTGATGATGAGGATGATCAAGTTAAGGTTAAACCTAATGTTGTTAAGGTAGAAGTTAAACATACTCCTAAGGTGGTTAAAACTGAAAACATAAAACCAGTTAGGAAAAATATCAAGTATGCTGAGATGTATAGAACTAAGAAGAGATCACCAGTTTCTAAAGATAATCAGAGGAATTGGAACCACTCAAAATCTAAGCAATTAGATGATGAGTTTGTTATGATTAGAAAAGTATGTTTTGTTTGTGGAAGTTTTGACCATTTGGCTGCTTATTGTGATTCAAACCCACGGAAAAAAGGGGTTTTTGGGAATTCAATGGTGAATAGGAATAACAATGCTAGGGTAACTCAAAATAGTCCAACAAGGTTGATTGACTCTAATGTGAATCATAAAACGTCACCCAGAGCAGTTATGTTAAGGTCTGGCATCAAAACAGTTTCAACTGTTTGACCAGCAGTTCCAACTGCTAGACCAAATAAATGGTTCAATAACAGACAAACTGTTACAAGTGCAAAACCACTTTTAAATCATGCACAAACAGTTAAAAGTCCATTTTATCAGAAAACATTTTTGAGTAATAAAAAATGGGTGGCTAAAGCTAAACCAGCAGTTCCAACTGCTAGGCCAACAGTTCCAACTGCTAGGTCAGCAGTTCCTACTGCTAGGAATTTTAATGTTGTTAAGGGTAAATGGGGCAACGCTGTCAAGGCCTCAGCACATTGGGTTAGAAAATCTACCACACCCAATGGTGCATCAATGAATCTCAATAAAATTTCTCATATTGATGCACAAGGCAGATCTAAGCCAATGATGGTTTGGGTCCCCAAAAGGCACTAAAACCTTTATTTTGTGTGCAGGAACATCCTTCAAATGGTGAAGAAGACAGAGGCTACTCAGATAGTGGATGTTCCAGGCACATGACTGGTAACATGTCATACCTTTCAGACTTCATTGCTCTGGATGGAGGACCTGTTATCTTTGGAGGTGGTGTTGGAGGAAGGATTATTGGTAAATGTGTTATAAAAACTGGTAATCTTGATTTTGAGAATGTGTATTTTGTACCAGAGTTAAAGTACAACCTATTTAGTGTGTCACAGATATGTGATAAAAAGAATAAGGTTCTTTTTACTGATACTGACTGCCTTATTCTTTCTCCTGATTTCAAGCTGCCTGATGAAAATCAAGTTTTGCTTAAAATCCCCAGAAAGGGTAATACATACAGTATTGAGATGAACAACCTTGCTCCTAAAGAAGGTCTTACTTGCCTTGTTGCAAAAGCCACATTAGAGGAATCAATGTTGTGGCATAGAAGGCTAGGTCATGTTAATTTTAAAACCATTAACAAAATTGCTAAAAATGGATTGGTAAGAGGATTACCAAATAGGATTTTTCAAAATGACCAAACCTGTGTTTCTTGCCTTAAGGGTAAACAACACAGAGCCTCTTGTAAGCCCAAGGTTCATAACTCAAATTCTCAAGCTTTATATATGCTGCATATGGACTTGGTTGGTCCTACTTCTGTGAATAGCTTGAATTTTAAAAGATATTTTTTGGTTATTACTGATGATTATTCCAGGTTTTCTTGGGTTTTCTTTCTGAGAACTAAGGATGAGACTATTGAAATCCTTAAGTCATTTATTGTTGAGGTAGAAAACCTAGCTGATAAGAAAGTCAAAATAATCAGATGTGATAATGGAACAGAATTTAAGAATAGGGTTATGGATGAGTTTTGCAGAGAAAAAGGTATTAAGGGGAATTTAGTGTGGCTAGAACCCCCCCCCCAGCAAAATGGAGTAGCTGAAAGGAAGAATAGGACCTTAATAGAGGCTGCTAGGACAATGTTAGATGACTCTAAGTTGCCTATTTCATTTTGGGCTGAAGCAGTTAGCACTGCTTGTTATGTTCAGAATAGGGTTCTGGTAGTGCAACCTTACAATAAGACTCCTTATGAGCTTTTTAGAGGTAGAACCCCTGCCTTAGGCTTTATGAGACCTTTTGGTTGCCATGTCACTATCTTGAATACCAAAGACCAACTAGGAAAGTTTGATGGGAAATCTGATGAGGGTTTCTTTGTTGGTTATTCTCTGCACAGTAAGGCTTTTATGGTGTACAATAAAAGCACCAAACATGTTGAGGAGAATCTGCACGTAGAATTTCAGGAGAATATTCCTAATGTTGCAGGTGGTGGTCCTGATTGGCTGTTTGATCTTGATATGCTGTCAGATTCTATGAATTATGTGCCTGTTACAGGTACAAATACTAATGATCATGCAGGTGATGAAGATTCTGATGAAGAATATGTCTTGATGCCAATCATGGAAGAAAGTCCATTAAATACTTCTTCTTCAAAGATTGATGATGTTCCATCATCAAGTGATGCTGCTAAGGAGAAGATTGTTGATGACTCTAGTGGACAGAATGGTAAAGAAGCAGAAATTCCTGAGAGCAGTACAAATGGAGTTAGTACTGCTGAGCCAAATGTTGATACTGCTGGACCAAGTCAATCTAATACTGATTCACCAGTTAATACTGCTCCTCAAGTTGATGATTTTGATTTCTTTGGAGATGGTCTGCACAATATGCCTATCACCTATGAGGCTCCTTCTACTCCCCAAACAATAGTTCACAGAAATCATCCACTTACCAATGTCATTGGAGATGTACCATCTGGAGTAAAGACTAGAAGGCAGATTCAAGATCCAGATCATCATGGCTTTCTCAGTGTTGTTTATGAGGAAAAACATCATGAAGATGAGCATGAGTGTATGTTTGTATGTTTCCTATCTCAGATAGAACCCAAGAATGTGCTAAAGGCTTTAGAAGAATCAAGTTAGGTTGAGGCAATGCAAGAAGAACTGCTTCAATTCAAAATTCAGAAAGTTTGGGTTCTGGTTTATCTACCAAAGGGAATGAGAGTGATTGGTACTAAGTGGGTATTCAGGAACAAGAAGGATGAAAGGGGCATTGTGATAAAGAACAAAGCAAGAATGGTTGCTCAAGGCTATACTCAGGAAGAAGGGATTGATTATGAGGAGGTTTTTGCTCCTGTTTCCAGGATTAAAGCAATAAGGCTATTTCTTGCTTATGCTTCCTTTATGGGTTTTATGGTCTTATCAAATGGATGTGAAGAGTGCCTTTCTGTATGGTGCTATTGATGAGGAGTTCTATGTTTCTCAACCTCCAGGTTTTATAGACCCAGACCATCCTGACAAAGTTTATAAGATGGTTAAAGCCCTTTATGGCTTGCATCAAGCTCCAAGAGCTTGGTATGGGACTCTTGCTACTTATCTTATGAAGAATGGGTTCCATAGGGGTAAAATTGATCAAACTCTCTTTATTAAAAAGGACAAAGGTGATATTCTATTGGTTCAGGTTTATGTGGATGACATCATCTTTGGTTCCACAAAGAAAGAAATGTGCAGAGAGTTTGAGCAATTAATGAAAGATCAGTTTGATATGAGCTCTATGGGTGAGTTTACTTTCTTTCTTGGACTTCAAGTACAGCAGAAGCTAGATGGAATATTTATCTCTCAAGATAAATATGTTGGTGAAATTTTGAGAAAATTTCAATTCACAGATGCCAAGGTTGTTAGCACACCTATTGATAAGGAGACACATTTGTTATTAAAAGATCAGTGTTGGTGAAGATGTGGATGTGCACGTGTATAGATCTATGATTGGGTCTTTGATGTATCTCACATCATCCAGGCCTGACATTATGTTTGCAGTTTGTGCTTGTGCAAGATTCCAAGTCAATCCTAAGGTGTCTCATCTAACATCTGTTAAGAGAATCTTTAGATAGCTTAAAGGTCAACCTAACCTAGGTCTATGGTATCCTAAAGAGTCTGCATTTGATCTGGTGGCATTCTCAGATTCTGATTATGCTGGTGCTAGCATGGATAAAAAATCTACAACAGGTGGTTGTCAATTCTTGGGTTGTAGATTAATCTCTTCGCAGTGTAAGAAGCAGACTATGGTGGCCACTTCTACTACTGAGGCTGAATATGTGGCTACAGCAAGTTGTTGTGCTCAAGTTCTTTGGATTCAAAATCAGATGCTTGATTATGGGTAAAATTTCTTAAACACAATTATACACATAGACAATAGCAGTACATTGTGTATTATTAAAAATCCAGTTCAACATTCAAAAAACTAAACACATTGAAATTAGACATCATTTTATAAGAGATTGTGTTGAAAAGAGGTTAGTCAAATTTGTTAGAATACATACTGATGACAACTTTGCTGATTTATTAACAAAAGGTTTTGATGTAGGAAGGTTTCAGTACTTGGTAACAAGTATTGGAATGCTTAATCCTTCAAAAGATTAATGTCTAAGTGTTTTTGTTTTTGTACTGCTAGTTGTGCTATTTGTATAGTTTGTACTGCTTGGTAATTTTTAGGTACTGATTATGGAAATTTGTTAGTCATTTGTGATAACTGTTAAAAGAAAATATTGTGTATTGTGTTTTCTTTCGTTTTGGACTAACATTTCAGGTTAAGAAAGTATTTTAATTTGGATTGTGCTTTGGAAAGTATGGTGGTTTGAAATGTTCGGTGTGAAAGCTTGTCACACAACAAATGGTAATTGGTTCACCATGTCTAATCCACATAAGAACCAACTAGTCCAGATTAAACGGTTTTTGGTAAAGACTAATCAAATCCGTTCATGGTTGACAGTTTACCAAAAACTGGATGGTCATCAACTCACCATATCTAAGTGAAAAGAGTTGACTAGTCCAAAGAAAACGGCTATTGGTAAAGACATATCAAATCCGTTGATAGCTGATAGTTTGCTAAAAACTATAAGTGGACAAAAATGTTTTCATCTTCACATTGAGTTTATCCTAATCTCTGAAATTTTTTTGCTAAACAGTTTGTACTACTAGTTTTAACTAGTTTGTACTGATGGTTCAAACTTGGTTTCATACTGAGTTTATGCTCTATGATTCACCCCTCTCATAAGGTTACACATCTGGAAGTGTTGAGAGCAGTTTGAAGCTAAACAACTGAATTGATGGTAACTTGTACAAATTGTCATATTGGTAGCTGAGCTCGAATGTCATATGTTCCAGTTAATGTGATGGTGAAGATTCTTCCAAACAGGGGAGGAATTCAAGTTTGTTCAAAGTTTGTTCAGTTGCTGTTACAGATGATTATGTAACTCAGGGGAGGAAATCAATTCAAGATGAAGAAAAGATTGAAGTTTATATTGGAGTGCTTACTGTTATGGTTTCTTCAAAAGCTTATATGTGAAGAAAATTCTCTAGTGATTCAAGATTGAAGATAAGTGTTTGAAAGAATCCACCCCGTCATCAACATTGGAGTTTAATTCAAGAAACTTATTGATTTGCACAGAAATCATAAGTTTAGGGGAGGATTCCTGGGAATTAAACTAACAGTTGGTACTGCTCATACATACTGTAGCTGAAGATGTTCTAGAATACACTATAAGTACTAAAATAGTTTCATCTTCACATTGATGTTTATTAATCTTAGAAAATTTTTTTGCAAAAGTTTGTACTGCTATATTTAATAGTTTGTACTGATGGTTTCAAAACTCTTGTCTATAGAGTTTAGGTTATGTATATCACCTCTCTCATAAGGTTCACATCTGGAATTGTTGGAAGCAGTTATGAACTAAAAACTAATTGATGGTTAACTTGTCAATTGTATTTAGCTGTTACTTCGAATAACATATATTCCAATTTAATGTATTGGTGTAAGATTCTTCCATAAAGTAAATTCAAGTTGTTCAAAATGTTTGTTCAGATGTCTGATTAAATTGTTAATTTTAACTCATGGATGCAGTAGATTATACAATTCAAATATGAGAAAAGATTGGAATTATATTTATGAGTGATTTACTATTATGTTATTTAAAGTTATGATGAAGAAATATTCTCATAGTGATTCAGATTTATATTAAATTGTTGAAGAATGCACCCATGATAACATGGAGTGCATCAAGAAACTTGAAAATAAGAAAAGTAATTTTAAAAAAACAGTGAAACCGACAAGAACTGGTCTCAGAACATCTAAATGTAATTCAACATGATTTCAATTTTTTTAAGAAATTATCTATAACAACAGTATATATATTCAAGGATTGCTTACAAGACATATTTTCTTTTGAGAGACATGTAGCATTTATTACCAAATTACAATACAATAATATCTCAGTGTTAACTAAATATACTTTGTATATTTCTTCTCATTTTAAATCATTTACTTCATTCAATTATTTTTTTAGTGTATTGTGATGCAGTAGAATATACATACTAATGCAGTAACTCATACATTGTGATGTTGTAGATTATACCTTGTGATGCAGTATAATAAAACAATGATGCAGTTAACTATTACTATGATGAAGTAGAATAACATAGAATACTTTTGATACAGTAAAATAACATAGTGATGCAGTAATATGTAACACTATAATGCAGTAATAATATCTCTGTATATCATTTTTGTTTAGTGTATTGTGATGCAGTATAATATAAATAACGATGCAGTAGATTATACATAACGATGGGAGTATAATAACACAGTAATGCACTAATGTATTATTTGTGATGCAGCAGTATGATACATCACTATGATGCATACATATTGATTCAGTAATACTATCTAAGTATAACATGTTTTGTATAGTGTATTGTGATGCACTATAATATACATAGTGATGCAGTAGATTATACATTGTGATGCAGTAGATTATACATTGTGATGGGAGTATAATAACAAAGTGATGCACTAAAGTATTATTGTGATGCAACCATATGATACATAACTGTGATGCAGTAGAATATACATAGTGATGCAGTAATATGTAACATTATGATGCAATAAAACATTATTGTGATGCAGTAGAATTTTAAACAAACAATGATCATTAAGAAGCAAAGTACATGGTATCAATAAAACAGTAATACAAAACTAAAGCATCAGTGATCTTGATTACTGTTTCATTGAATAATTTAAACATCCAAAGACTTAAACTTAAAGCTATTTAGTTATCCCCGCACAGTAGCACTTCGGTGAATAGTTAAGCATCAATGATCTTGATTATTGATTCATTAAATATTTTCCACAAATCTTCATCCACTCTAACATCATTATCTTTTAAAATTTAAGAATGTTTTGGTTTCTTCTTCATTTATGCTTCTGCTTCTTTCAATAACATTTCCTTTTCCTCATTACAGCTCATAAGTATGATATTTGGCAAGCATTTGGCGCGCAACATCTTCAATTGTGCTTTCTGACTAGGTCTTTCTTTTTTCAACTCTTCCAAAAAATACCTTGACCCGCATATGTTTCATATGCCTCATAATAAAATATAACTATTCCACGGTTGACAGAATTGTAGGTTGTCCTTCACGACAACTCAACATGCTTACGTTCGGCATATAAAAACTCATAACATCCCTGGTGCGATTTTCTTTCTACGTAGTCAACAAATGATTCAATCTGCGAAAATTATGATATATTGTTCCATTAATGTAATTTTTTGATGCACTAGATATAACACTATGATGCAGTAAACAGTAAATGATGCACTAGATATAACACCAGATCTGATGCATAATTCCCATATCTTATTTTTCATTAAACTCATAACCAAATCTTGACTCAAATGCCACAAACAAGTGCCTATTGCATCACTTTATTACAACAACTGCATTAATAGCACACGAACACACACACAAATACTTTTTGACAACTAAGATGCTTTACGTGTAACCTAACCTAATCTCATATGAGATGGACAAGTCTCTAATGCATTAATTCATTAAACAGCTGCATTGATAGCACATAAACATACACAAAAACACTTTTTGACAACTATAATGCTATGCGCGTAATCTAAACTAGACTCATAACCCATATACAAATCCCTACTGCATTAATTCATTAAACCAACTGCATCGATAGCACACAAATGCACTCACAATCACTTTTCAAAAACTAAAATGCTTTGCGTGTAGCCTAACCTAGACTAATACCCCACATATAAATTCCTACTGCATTAATTCATAAAACCTACTGCATCATAATATGAAATACAACTGCATCAGCATTCACAACAACCAAGCATGCACACACATTTTTCACACATAACACAACCTACCATTAACCTAATTCATCCTTATAAACGACAACCAAACATCTAATGCATCACAATTCAAAGTTAACTGAACATCTACTGCATCACAGTTCAAAACCAAGTGCATCTTTTATATAACCAAGCAAACAAACACATTTCAACACATAATGCAACCTACATGTAACTTGGTTTAGCCATATACACGACAACTTCACACCTACTGCATAACAGTTCAAAATCAAGTGCATCGTTCATACAACCAAGTAAACAAACATATTTCAACTCATAATGCAACCTACGCATTTCCTAATTTAGCATTATACGCGAAAATTGAACATCTACTGCATCACAATTCAAAAACATGTGCATCATAGATACAACCAAGAAAACAAACATATTTCAACACATAATGCAACCTACGCATAACCTAATTTAGCCATATACTATGAAAACTTCATACCTACTGCATCTCAATTCAACTACAAGGGCATCATACAAACAACCAAGCATACAAATACATTTTTAACACATAAGGCAACCTACCTTTAACCTAATTTATCCTTATACGTGGAAACGCAAAACCTACTGCATCACAGTTCATATTCAAGTGCATCACACAAAAAACCAAACATACAAACACATTTACGTCATAACGCAAGACCTAATACATTCTTATACACAGAAATTGAACACCTACTACATCATAGCACAGAATCAAGTGCATCACACATATAAAAAAGCATACAAACACACATAACCTACTTCATCACAGTTAAAATAAAAACCTACAACATCCTAATATGAAATACAACTGCATCAAAATTCAAAACAACTGCATCATAGTGTAAATTTAGCGCATCGCAGTTATAAAGTCTAGTTGAGACATTTTATCAAACACCTTGTATGCAAATTTCTTAAAAACGGTTTTTTTTTTTTTTTTTTTTTTTTTTTTCAACCTTTCGTTCCAGATCTAGAAAAAAATATGATGTAAGTTTGAATCAAAATCTGAATATAAAATAAATAGATAAATAACAAAATGAGAGTTCATAAATTAACTTACGTGGTCGTTATAGGTGCGGTAGATTCATCTTCAACATCGTTGACACAATGATGCAATAACGAATCGATTGTGATTTAGAAGGTTTAAGATCGTGAGATTCGTCACCATCGGTATGCTCCAGAATCGATTTTATTGGATTTAGTGTGTGATTTTAGTGTATGAAAAGTGTGTGAAATTAGAGAGAATTGTGTGTGAAAATTGAAGGGAAAATGGAAAGAAGAAACTAAAAGTCACGATCTGTATTTTGTGATTTGGAAGGGTACATATTTGCCCATCAAGTTTGCATTATTTACATGTGTGCCCCTCCGCTTTTTTTTATCTTGCCACCCTAATCCGACGGTTGAGACGGCTTCTCATCCTCTTTATTTTAAGAGGCTTCTCATTGTATCCCCACCCTATATATATAATATATATATATATATATATATAATATATATATATATATATATATATATATATATATATATATATATATATATATATATAATACTAGACTTCAAAGCCCGCCCAATGGGCAGGCATGACTTGTAATTACAGATTATATGGTTTTGATCAATTTTAAATTATGTTTTAATTTTGTTATATGAAAATGTTTGGTTGTTTTTTATTGTTGCTATCTCACTGTTTACTATTGGCTAATTACGTAGCACTTTATTTTCGAATACGGTTTGATGCAAGCAATATTGTATGAAAACACAATAGCCACCTATACGTTAACACAGTAAACAACATTGGTTATACGTCTTTTTTTTTTTTTTTTTTTTTTTTTTTTTTGTCACTTAGGTGAAAGCAATATTGTTTTTTTTTTTGTATGAAAATACGTTTTATATCCTAATAACATTTGAACATGGTTAGATATATATTGATATGTATATATTTTATAATGAATAAATTTCAAGTCATTCATTACTATTGAAAGGTTAAGTTAGACTATACATGGTCTTTTCACTTTTAATAGATTAAAAATTATTATTAAATTTAATAGACCAAATATATTTTGGTGTAAACAATCTGGTGGATTTATTTTTTTATTTTTATTTTTTATTTATTTATTTTTTTTTTTTTGCATGATCTTCCGTTTGTGAATTATTAAAAGAAACATATTTGAAGAACATGCAAGTTGTGTAGCATACTCATTAATAGGCTATTCCTATAGAGTTGCTACATTGTCTTTTCATCTTACTCATAGCTCTTCTTCAGACTAAATATCATTACATTATCGAAAACACCAAATCTTTACTGATCAAAATATTTGTGACCGGATCAACAAAAGGTGAACTATTGAATCTTGATCTAATATTTTTGTTCATGTTTTGTTAACCTCTGCCAGTCGTTTTGCTTATTGAAAAGACGAAACCCTGAATCATATGATTGTATAATTGTTATTTATTTGTCTGTATATTTAAGCTAATATCTTGTAGTTGCATGTTTTTTTGTGTGTCCGATCTTATGTTATACTTCGTAATTAACTTGATTATTCACTTTATCTGTTATTCTTTATGAACTTAATATGAGAAGATACAGTTGGTAGGGCATTGTTTTTGGGTAGATGTTGACAAAACATGTTTGTTATACTGTTTCTTCTTGATCAGTTAGGGAAAAATAGTTTAGAATGGTGAGAAGATAATAAAGGTTTATTTGTTAGGGCTTTCAGGTCATAGTAACACAGTTGTTAATCTTAGGAATGGAAACTCGTCTGGTTATTCTCGATCAGTTAGCAAAAATTGCTAATTCAAGACTTGTTAAGGACATGATGATTGTCCATTATAGGCGTGAAATTGATGTTATTTTTAAGGATGAGGAAGATTTGATGTCTAAGGCTTCAGAGATTAGTGCGCGAGTTGATCATAGGGATCAAATGATAAAAGAACTTCAGCTCCTTTGTGGCTCAGATTCATCTTTGCATTCCATCAATGACATGATGAAGATGCAGACGGAAGATTTGGCTGAAGTTGCTGGGTTTCTCTTAGGTGTCGCGAAAAAACATGCCCGACTCCGTGATTTATTCTCTTTCTTGGAGAAGCTGGGGGTAATGGAAATTTGATGTAGTATATGTCTGTAGCGCCGAAGATATTGTCTTTTGGTTTGACTTTTGGTTTGATATATTTTGTGGGAAGCTACTTGGGTTATGTAAATCGTAGTTTAAGTTTGGTTTAGATTATCTCAATGATTATGGGTCGTATCTTTTGGGAAAGTCGTTAAAGCTGGCTGTTTATGGTCGTGAAATATTGTCTATCTTTAATCATCCATGGTGCGTTTCTCTCTTGATGTTTAGAAACTTATCTGTAGGCATGTACAAACAATTTCACTTTAAATGAATATGATCTTTTTTTAGTTTGGTTTGTAATTGTTTGTTGATTAGTTGGAGTGGTTTATTTGTATTCATTGTGGCTGTTTAGCAAAGTGTTTTTAATCACACATTTAAATTATAAGATATAATCTACCGGTATTATATTTGATATAATCTTAGATACGACATCTTGTTGTTACTCATACGCTTTATTTATTAACGAACCACATAGTTGAACTGTATTATCTAATGATAGCAATTTTTGCTTCAGAAACTCCTACCTCCATTCGGTTTTTTATGACGTCACTATTTCCTCTTTTCTTATTCACACGAATATCAAGCACTTTACCTTCTTTCATGCAAGAAGCACAAAATCGTCTCCAACTTAAGCATGAATCGCCTTTATTAACTATTACTAACATTTGTGTAGTTATGGTATTGGTTCTGAATATTGAAAAGTTTTTCACAATACCATACCTACTAAGGCAGTGGTATGAATTTATAAAGGCAAATATGTTCGAGGATAGAGATATTTTACAAAATGCTTGATGCTCGTGTGAAGAAGAACCGAGGGGGTTAAAAGCAAGGAAATATAAAGGAATCGAGACAGGGTAAGGAGGTAATTGAAGTCTGTTTGGAGTTACTGTGGATCAAGGTAATTTTTAGGTGTTTTGAACCATTTTAACCCTTGGTGGTTAGGTGGTTTTGTTTAGATCGTGATTAAAAAATGTCAAGGAGTTGTTGAATGTTTCATAAAATTGTTATTAGTAGGTTGCAATTGTATGACTTTTTTATAGATTGCAAGGACCGAAAGTCGTTATTTATGTTGATCTTTACAGTTGGTAGAGAGTTGTTTATAACTCTTATGAACTGGTTGTTTGTTTATCGGTAGATGTTGATGAAACCTGTTTGATGCACTATTTTTTTTTATCAGTTAGAAAAAAAAAAGTTTAAAATGGCGAAATGATAATAAAAGTTTAGTTGTTAGGGTTTTCAGGTCACAATAACACGGTTGTTAATATTAGGGATTAAATCTTTGTTACGCACTCAAGAATCACTTGAATCAAGTTAATTTTTAGTTGTTTTGAATTATCTTAATCCTTTGGTGGGGTTGATAATTGTTTTAGAATATAATGGATCAAACCTGTTACCATGACGTGTTGCGAAAGTTATGCTTGTTAGATGCAGATGTTTTGTTTGGCTGTTATTTCATACATGTTGTACTGGTGTTCGTTGTTACAATAGTATTTTAGTGTGTATTTGAAATCCTGGTCCGTGTTTTATTGTTTGATAAATGTTTTGTGTTTTTGGAATGGTTGCAGAACAATGACAACACAATTCATCACGGATCATGATCATGTGGAAAATATGGGAACATTGGTAGGTATTTATGGAGTTATACTCCCATAATAATCTTCTTATACACATTATTTGAGTTTGTTTGTTAATGTTTTTGTTTGTTATTTGTAAAACCATAGGTACTGCCCGATTACTATCATATTAACTACTACAACAATAATGACCATGTGTACCTGATTAATAATAATCGGGTTAAAAGGAAAGTTTTTATTTGTCAGAAAAGAGGTACCGAAGAATGGAGTATATCTGGTGCAAGGTGGGATAATTTCATAAAGCTGAGCGGCTATTTGAATATTAGGACGTTGCATTTCATAAAGGAGGCTACAGACACCTTCTTTGTTACAGCGTATGATGCAGATGGATGGGAGAGCGGTGGTTATGGGATAATTCATACACGGAACAGACTGGTTAGGTGCATTGCTGAAGTTGGGGTTGATCGAAGTTCATCACCGGTAAAGTTATGTTATAATTGTATATATGTAAAATTTACGGGATTTATAAAGCTTGTTTTAATACTTTTGAATTTTGTTTTATTAGTGGTTTCCTGTGGAGTTCCTTCAAGGCATTGAACGCAATAATTTTGTGATTGAATTTTCCGGTACTGAAATATATGTGGTTGCAAAGCAGAGTGTTATTCCTGGGACTTTGGATAGCGTTGGTTTCCAGTTTAATGTTCACTGGAATACGGTTGTTCATCGTGCAAATTTAATGGTTGGTGAGCGAGTTGTGTTGACCAAAAAGACTGGTATGCGATTGGCATTGATGAGGTTTGATAATGATGGTTTTCAGCTCATACATGAACATCATTACCCCACACGTCTTGCATTTGTTCAAGGGCATGATGCAAATGAGCCAGGTAGTATTACGTTTTTTTTAAATATATATTCAATTTTACATGTTAATTTGAGGTGAATCAGTTGTATTTGTTTGTGAATATGTAACGTTTATGGTGAATCAGTTGTATTCGTTAGTGAATATGTAACGTTTACTTGGTTGTTGATATTCGGTAGATGTAAGGTTGGTACACGGGTGTAATTGGTTCCAACATGGAGTGCACTTGTCTGAAGAGAATACTTTCTACCGAAGGCTTTTCCCGTTTGTGGTCGATTCCGGAAGAATGGTAAGGGTTGTCTCTTTATATACATTATGTAGTTTGAAATTTTTAATAGTTATTTAATAGTAAAAGAGTTGAAGTTATTAAGTTGTTGTAATTGCTTTCAAACTATACCAAGTGGTTTTGTTTCTGATA
The DNA here is from genome assembly GCA_021014915.2 of Artemisia tridentata subsp. tridentata. Lineage (NCBI taxonomy): Eukaryota > Viridiplantae > Streptophyta > Magnoliopsida > Asterales > Asteraceae > Artemisia > Artemisia tridentata. Next base: position 337,657,958 of record CP139505.1, on the reverse strand, counting down.
ACAATTTGCATCGATTTACCCATGCGCTTCTAAGGAGGATGGACAGTGAACGCCGTGTAGTCATGAAATTTGAGCGTCATGCTGATAGGCCATGGAGAAATGATCATATGAACTTTAGGACAGATTGGAGGACCTTGGCCGAAGATTTCCAGTTTCCAATGAACAAAATGATCAGATTCCAGATGGTTGGAACAACAGTCGATCCGGATTTTGAAGTTCAGTTGTTTAATGGGCCTATTCCGTTGGTGGCTGTGTTTGATGTATGTTAAAGTGCAGTTGTCACTTAAGTAGTGTTTTATGGACCTATATTGAATTTGGGATAAATTGATTGTAATTACATGCTTCAGGATTGTATGGCTTTTGTAGACAATATGGTTATGTCCGTGTAAAACCGCATCAAGGTTGGCTTGATAACCCCGTTTTATGTGCATGATATTTCTTTTTTGTGTAACTGTGCATGTTCAAGAAGTTAAAGGATTATTGATTTATTTTTCTATTTTTTATTTTTTTTAATTTGTTTTTATTTTTTTATTTTTTTTTAAGTTAAGGATTCATATAAACTTCCATTATACATTTGGCTGCTAAATATATAATAACACCTTCAACACTGGCAGTACCTTCAACACTGGCAGTACGTTTTATCAAGTTAGAGTGTTTTTATTTTTTTATTTTGAACATTGGTTTTCTGTAATGACATTAAAACATTAAAATCAAGTATGCTATTGTAACGTAACAAAATAAAAGTTTTATCAGGTTAGGATGTACTTTGATTCCACATTCTTTAGCGGATTCAATTATAAGGTCAACATTATTAACGCCTAATGTTTTTACATCGTATTCTTAAACATAAATCCCAAAACAAAAATGCATACCTATATGTTAACATTAATCACAAAGTATTGATCAAATTCACCAAGTACTATTCTACATAACATAGTGGCATAACCTTAATGCACATATTCAAACTCTCAATAGTCAAACTAATATTCACACATTTATTCTTAGCCTCAATAAACTCATTTACCGAACTTAACGACGGAACCGCAACCGATTGCAACTTCCTATTACTATCGAAAATACTCAATTTAAGCGTTTCGAAAATGGATAAAAGATACCTTAAATCATAAGCAGCTAAAATGAAACCCTGATAATGAACTTTACAACCCTATTCAATTTCTGATTCATTAGATCTACAAAAGCGACTAAGATGATGTAGTGGCATATGTACAAAAGTGCCTAACATGTGGCATGCCAATATAAACCAAATCTAACTACTAATCTAATTTAGGGTGTTGAAGCAAAAGAGTATGCCAAATGCAAGTCATCGTAAGTGAAAGTTTCAAAGTCTTCAGAGTCAATGTCGTCTTCGTCTCGAGCAACATCAACTTCTTCATTCCTGACTTCTGCATTCTCAAATCCACCATCTTCTTCCAAAAGTTTCTTAGCAGCTTGTCTTTCTTTTTTCACCTTTTCATCTTGTTCCTCTTTTCGTTGCCAATTTCTCATTCTCTTGGCTAATTGTTCAGAAATCAACCAATCATAAACAGAACTTATGTCTCTGTTTCATCGTCATTTTTAGAATCCTCAACTTCTAATAAATGAATAAATATAAATCAAACACAGTTGTTAGATACCATATCGTTTTTACCATTAATTTCATCATGTTAACAAAGTATCTTCAGATGTTTCTTCTGCTTGAAATATTTCTGCAGGTGATTGGTTTTCATTGGACAACACCTCATTTCCTTCCTGTTTGGGCTGCTTGCTACAAAAAATCAAACACATTCAGTTACTAAATATGTAGGATAACACATAGTGTAAAGATTTTAACATACTTTGGTTGATCTTCTTGATGGTCTTCAATATCTGCAACTTGTAGTGTTCTTTTCCTTGTAAATGACATTTTTTTTATCAGCAGTACCTTCCGTTTAGGATTGTTTTTTTTAAAATAAAATTACAAATATGATCATCAAATGGTGTTTATATAAAAATTTATAATCGATATGACAGATGAACAGTTTAGCCGTATTTCACATTGGAAAGTGTATATGTGAAGAGTCAAGTTGGGAATATAATGATGATCCTTTAACTTCTTTTGTAATTATGATAAGTATTATGGTTTTTTAAATTAGTAAACTTTTACCATTATCATCAATATCGAATAAAATATTTAAAAGTTTGATATCTTTCAATCTTCTAAATATATAGAATGATTTTTGCTTGAATTATATTTTTGTCTGCTATGAAATTTTAAATTAAAAACCACACTTGTTTGTGTATAAACATTTAAAAAAGTTGTTAGAATTGATGACTTATAAAACAATGGAATACGTATATTTAAAGTGACAATGCGTTTTAATGTAACTCTTATGAACTGGTTATAATATCAGTACCAAGTCGTGAGTGTAGCATCACAAAATTAAAATACATATTGGCGACAACTCAGCAGTACAACATAGCATATACGTATTGTTGATACCAGTACAAAGTACTATTATGTCCCCTTTTAATTTCCGAATAACATTACCCTTGTGTGCAAACACGCTATGGAAAAGAAAATTAAATAATTTTACAAACCAACATAATATTGCATTATAGTAGCAAAATTAAGATTTACAAAATATTCCAACATTACATATTGTCATATCTCATAGTACATACATTTTAAATAGATTAGTAATCTTCAATACTTGTAAAAAATGTGGTTATAGTACATACATTTTAAACATTTCAGAAATACCAACAATACTATTTTAAAGTTTAACATACATGTAGTATAAATATATTTGTACACAATAAAAACATGTAGCCAAAGGAGTTGCTCACATGTTACTTCCTTCCAGTTTGGGCTGCTTGCTACAAAAAACGAAACACATTCAGTTACTAAATATACGGTGTAACACATAGTGTAAAGATTTTAACATACTTTGGCTGGTCTTGTTGATGGTCTTCAATATCTGCAACTTGTAGTGTTCTTTTCTTTGAAGATGACATTTTTTTTATCAACAGTACCTTCAGTTTAGGATTTTTTTTTAAATAAAATTACAAATATGATCATCAAATGGTGTTTATTTAACTTCTTTTGTAATTATGATAAGTATTTCATTTTTTTAAATTAGTAAACTTTTACCATTATCATTAATATTGAATGAAATATTTAAAAGTTTGATATCTTCCAATATTTTAAATATATAGAATGATTTTTGCTTGAATTATATTCTTATCTGTTATGAAATTTTAAATTAAAATCCACGTTCGTATGTGTATAAACATTTAAAAATGTTGTTAGAGTTGATAATGTGTAAAAACAATTGACTACGTATATTTAAAGTGATAATGCTTTTTTATATAATTCTTATGAACAGGTTATAATATCAGTACCAAACCGGGAGCGTAGCAGTACAAAATTAAAATACATATTGGTGACTACTTAGCAGTACAACATAAAATAGTCAATATATGAATTCAAACGTATATGTGTATATTAAGAGATAAATAGTTTCAACAAACTATGGTCACATTTTCTAGGATGATGTTCAATTTCGTTAAAGCACCAAAGAAAACATGATAAAATCAACGATTCATAAACTTACAATGAAATAAGTAAATACAAAAAGACTATAAATAATGAAACATTGTATAAACAAAAACGAAATAGCAACCATCTTTTAATTAGATCCATCATATAATACGTGATCACCAATTGAACAATAACAAAAGCCCCTATAACACAAAAACAAATTAGATATCGTTTCATACACAATAAATACATGTAGCCAAAGGAGTTGCTCACACGTTACATGATGCAAAATTAAGGGGTTGAGTAACGGAAACAGGGTTTTTCTACAAACTGTTCCAAATTGGTGCAATTAATCACACCCATTATCCACATGCTTGGAATTAAACTCAAGTTTTGATGATCAGGGGATATTTCCAAACAATTCTACTTCGTGTCTCTTACTTTCAAACTGATCATATATCCTTTGTATTAGATTTTGAACAACTTCAGAATTTTCTTCATTCCTGAGCTTTAAAGAAATCATCATTGCAAGCATTTCATAACTTAACGGATATTCTAGTTCAGCTAACATATATATATCAATTCCACCTTGCGCCGACAGACGATGAACATTGCAGGTACCATAGAACTCCTATACAGTACGTAGCTCAAACAAAGGAAAATCCCAACGAACATCAGTAGGATCTGGTTCATATAACCTCTTTAATTCAAACCAAAGCTCTTGCTCTTTCGCATCGAACTTCTTCTTTGTTTTAAGCTTATTTTGAACTAACCTCCATATAGTATCGAGATCTTCTCTATCAAAAGCTCTCAGCAAATTATCAAAATTCTTGTACACTGCTGTCTCTCCACCAAATCTAGTAACCTTCCAAGCTTTCCCAAATTTGTCCATGTAAATCTCCCAGTCAATTATTGGATGTCTAGATTGAAGTGGTTCAACATGTAGAATTTTCGGCACCTTAACTAACATTTTGCTCATTTTCTCTTGTGATAATTTTACTTTCTCCGTATGTGCGTCCACATTCGCAGGTTGTGCTTTCTTAGCAGCTGATTAAACAATTTTAATCCCAAAAGGAATTGCAACGGAAATATGCAAAACCCAAGGTTCGTTGTCCCGATTAAAGATTGAATGGAATTGTGATTTCGGGATCGTGATACGTGTTGTGAATGTGTAAAAAGTGAGATATTTTAATTTCTACACTACGAATAATGAAATAACAAATGAAAACAACTAATTAAACTATAGGTACAAGTAAACTAAGCACGTAAACTTAAAAATGAAAATTGGAATTTAAAAACGTTACGCGACGAATTTTAAAAACGTAAATAAAAGTGATTTTCTAAAATTTAAGCCCTAAAAATGCAAAATAATTTTTCTTAAACTCTAAATATTAAAAGAAAATTTTGGGAAAAAGAAAAATATTTTTTTGACTTTTTAATAATTTTTTATGAATTAAAAACTATTTTAAACTATTTAAATGATTTAAAATTATAAAAACAACTTGGAAAAATCTGAAAATTTTTAAGTAATTTTAAAATTAAATAAGCTATATAGGAAAAATAAAATCAGTACTCAGTTCAGCTTAAATAAGCTGAACAGTCAAAATAAGCACTTGGTGAAAAGCTAAAAATAAGCAAACAAAAGCCAAAAATTTACAGAAGCTCAGGGACTGATAAGTACACTACTAGAAACTAGAAACAACTTAAAAACACCAGAAAAGCTATCAGATTATTCCCAAAAAGCACTTAATGCAGCTGCAAGTTTAAGGCAAAACAGTGGTTAATCAGCAGTTTTGCAGCTGATTTATAAGCTTAACAGAAGCTATTGAGGGAAATCCAAAAGCAGATTCAAAAAGCTAGTACTATAAGCTATGTTACTACCAAAAATCAGAAGCTAAGCTTAAGTGGATCTGCAGATACAAAGGGATTAAAAAGCTGAGATGGGGCAATTTTTGTGCAGGTCTGCACATATGAACTGTTGCAGCAGCAACGGTATTTTTGGCGCAAAACTTGTGCAAACTTTGACCAATGATTATACCAAATATTGAAAACTGATTTTGGAGCAAAAAATACCACTTAAGAACTTTTTTTAAAAAGGCTTATCAAAATAAGCTGCTGCATGAAATTTCAAGCTATGATATTTTGAAAGCTTTACTAAAAACTAGAAAACTTTGTAAAAACACTTTAAATTTCTTAAAAACTACTGATTATACCATAAAAAACTAAACCAAAGTTAGGTACATAGCAAATGAACAGTGAAACTTGTTTTGACCCACTTTAACCCACTGTCCCAAACACTACTTTAAGGGGACTGATTTGGAGTTTTTAAAACTAAAACAAACCAAAAAGAAACTAAAATGCTGATATAATAGTGATAAGCTATCTTAATACTATTCTACTGAACTAATTTTAAGAACAAGTAAGCAATAAATAAGCTACTACCCTAATAAGCTATTTAGTTTTTCTAAAACTCCCTAGGCTGAAAAAAAAGGAAAACAACTAAGAACTAGAATCCTACATTACATGAGCATATCACAGATTAATAAACACAAACTAAAACAAAGAAGCACATAAAAAAAAACATAATAAGCAATAAGCGGTTCAATAAGCAGATAAGCTAAAGACAATATTTAAACTGAAAATGAGCTTATATTAAATAAAAAGTAAATTACAACTGAAATAAAAGAAGAAATTACAAAATACCTTAAAGAAATAGCTAAATAAAACCTAAAAAATACACTGCTACTACTAATTTATTTATACTGGAGGAACTAGGGTTTCACTCTTCTGGGTTGTGCTTCTTGTGTGAGTGTGTTCCTCCACTGCTTCTTGTCTTTAATCCATAGCCCTTGGACTTTCCTTGCTCATCACAACTTTTAATTTGAGCCGTAGATCAATAGTGGTCCTTTGGGATTGCCATCGTGGAGAGGGGACCAAAGACAAGGTCATGTGATGTCTTTGGCTGGTAGTGGAGGAGGTGGAAATAGTGATGGATTAGGTAATTAGGTTTATGGCGGGATTAGGGTTAAGGGGAAGAAGATCTACAGTATTTTAATTGTGTATTTGACTGAAATCGGGGGTTTGACCCCTTTTGTTTTGTACCCGGGTATTATATTTAAGAGTTGGGATTGGGTTTTTGGGTTTGACCCGGTATTTGTTTAACTAACGGGTAGTTTAGGTTGGGATTGGGCTTTTGTTGGGTTAGGATAAAGTTTGGATGGGTTTGTGTTTTTAAATGAGGTGGGTTTGTTTGTTTTTTGGATCCGGTATTATGGTATTTGTAGGATAGTTTTAGGATAAATGAGAATTAATCCAAGGACCAAAGGTGTAATTGTTGTAAACTTCAAGGGCCCTTCTTGCCATGTCTTCAAAGTTAATACAAGGGCCAATTTTGCCAAATGAGAATAATCCAAGGGCCGTTTTGGGATTTTTGAGCTCGAATTAACTCCAAATGAAAAATCGTCTTTCCCGGCATCGGCTTTCGGCTCTTTAAATACTCTTTCCCAATCTCGTGCTCGGTTTTTATTATTTTTTTCTTCGTTTTTGTCCTTTTTTCGGGATATCCGTACCTGCATATTAACAAACACAAATATCTTTGGCATTTTGGTCAGTTTTTGGTCGTTTTGGTCTTAATTTGGTCAAGAAAAGGTATGTGTTTAAGCACATACCAGCAGCCTTGAGCCTTTTTGGTGATCTTTCATGTTGGTCCATAGGAATTTTCATTCGAGTAGTTTTGTATGCGTTGTAATACAGAGATTCAATTTATAAATCTGATTTTGCCTTCAACTGAACTGTAGTCAACCCAGCTTCATTCATAAGATACGTCTTCATCTCTCTGACGATTTGTGCCTTTGTTGGGTTTTTATTTCTCTTATGTCCTTTACTCTTACTGATAGACTGTGTTATCTGATTATAGGATTCTGCATACCTCTTTAAGTTAATAAAATCATCAAGCAAGTCTGTCTTTTCTTCATCAGCTATGCTTTCATCTGCTAACAGTTCTATACTCTTCTTTCTCACTACTTTATCAGAAGCAATTAGTTGTTGTATTTCATCTTGTTCTGTCACAATAGCATCCGAAGCTACTTTCTTCATTTGCAATTTCGGATTTTCCGCAAAGTTTGCAACTTCATTTTCACGGGCTTTTCTTGCTAATTGTTCATCCAAGTCAATTTGGACTTGCGTTTTTGGGTTACCTTCATTTTTTTTCTCAGTTTCTTGATCAGATTCATCTACAGTCATGGGTGCCTTTCCTTTTTATACCCTTTTTAGTTCATAAACATTAACAGCACGTTTTTCCATGCAAACATCTTGTAATGTTACCTTTGTACTGTCACCACCATTTCCACAACCAATACACTCTTCATCAACATCTATTTGCTTCCCATTCTGAACCAAATCATCATCCAATGCTATTCGTGCTCTTTCTTTCGTTGACAATTTCCTTGATGGTTCTTGCTCAATCATTATTATTTTTCCCTTGTATGCATTTGATTTTCGTGGCGTCCTTGTATAAAATGAACTGGCAGTACCTTTATACCCAGCATCCATTAAACTCTGCAGGATAGCAGCACCCTCAACAATGCCAGTATCATGTTCTGTCTCATCATTATCTTCACCAAATCCACCAGTTCCTCCATCAAACTGTGCAGCATCATAATCCATCTGTTTTTCTTGCCTCTCCTGAGTCTCATACTTCTCTCGAACAATAAAAACACTTGGATCTTGGTCAATCTGATCAATCTTCCCTCCATGTTTGGAAGATCCCACATCTTTATGTGCACTCTCACCATCCGATGAACTCGATGAAGAAGATGATTCAAAAGATGCTACCGTGTAAGCCGACCCTTTTCTTTTAAGTGTCTTGACCTGTTGTTCCAATTTTTTTATTTTACGCACCAGTTTTTTGTAAACACTGGCAAACAACTTCTTGTGAGAAGTGAGTTCAGCTTCTACTTTTTCCGTTTTTGAATTCTGAGAATTGAGATCAGACTCCAATGCAGTAACCTTCTGAGACAATTTTTCACATGTTTCCATCAATACCTTAAGTGTCTGACTGCACTCGATACTTCCTGATGTATTACCTTCATAGACAGGTGCATCATGGGGCACAGATTCATGATCCACCATGTGGTGAGTTTCTGAGCCAACAAATATCCCGTGTTGGCTTGCGATTCCACCCATAGTACTGGGTTCACATGAACTTGGTACTGGAGGTGTTGCCACAGATTGTTCATTGTGTACATTAGTTATGTCCTGCCCATTTTCTAAACCTGAGAAAGTAGAAGCAGCCCTTTCTCTAATGACAAAGCCAGCATCATCTGCTACATGGGGAGTCGCAGGGTCTCGGTGCTGAGGAACAACAGAACCCTCTCTGGATACAGACCTATCTGGTGTGTGATGGGGAACAACTTGACATGCTGATCCTTCACCTTGTACTTGTAGCATAGAATCAAATAAAGGGACCTCTTCCCCATTATACCATTTTGAGGACATTTTCATATTACTGAAAACTTTTTGGGAAAGCTTGGGAGCGAGATAAACACCTTTATGAGGAGGAAGTTGATGTTTAGATTTGTTTAAAATAATTTGTATGAACCTGGGATACATCAAAAATTTTGATTTGACACCAACATTTCTAAGCATGGCTTGAAAGATAAGTTTAGAAAAATTGAAAGTTCTGTTAGTGGCCAAGCAGATGAGAGCGGTCGCGATATTGCTACTGAACTGTTCCCATGAGGTTTTCTTAGGGCTGAGACAGTGAAGGATGGTGTGAATTAAAAACCTCCATTGTGGGGCAAAAGCCCCTTTTTGGAAAGTTAAAGCTTCTGATTTGATGAAGCGAAAAGTGTACCGCTTTTAAGGGGTCATTTAAGCCCTAAATCGTATTTATTTGATCAAATATTGCCCTAAATCGTTCCTTTTGTCATTTTAGGTACTTTTGAGAAGAAATCTGGAAAAGGAGGCATTTTGGACGTTTTTGGAGCATAAAAGTGAAGAAAATGACAAAGTCTCAAAAATCGGCTAAAAGTTACCTTTGACGGCGTCAGGATCCTCTCCAGACGGCGTCATGGCTTGGCAAAAGTGGTGGATGTGAAATTTACTCATGATAAGCCAGTGAAAATTGCATGGGAATTCTGACGGCGTCACCCTTTAATTTGATCAAGGTCGTCACGTTATAATTTAAAGAGGGACGGCGTCACGTTCATAGTCTGAGGGCGTCAAGCCTTGATAGGCCAGAACGGATTTTGGAGAGCTAAAGAGGGACGGCGTCAAGAAGGTCATCCGGGAACCCTAAAAGCGGCGAGGTGACGGCGTCACACTCCATTACGTGACGCCGTCAGATATAAAAATCTATATATAGTTTTGCAATTCTTTGTCATTAGGGTGGAACTTATTGGGGAACTTTGTGTGTGAAAACCCTAGGACGAATTTGGCAGCTCTTTCAAGGCTTTTTGCCTTGAGATCTTCCATGTTACATTGAAGATAAGTTATCAATTAATCATTCAATATGTCTATGTGTTGTTTGATTCTATCTTGTTCTTGTCTTTTGTTTAACATGTTAGGCTAGATTTATCTTGTGTTTGCTTAGATCTAATGAAACCTAGCTATTGATTATTGGTTATTAGTGTGTTATTAGTTGTATTGGATGATTGTTTATCTATGTTAGGCTTAAGAAAACTGGCTAACTTCCTAATCGGTAACTTGCTTGAACGTCTTAAGAAACATGAACCAATGCGTACTAAAGGTTTTTATGGTTGTATTTAATGCACAAGCGAATTCTAGTGATCCCATGTTAGGAGCTTCCTAGCCGGCTCGACATAGGAGTGAAGTAGGAGCTTGTAGAGTTGGGGAAGTACGTACGCCACCCCACGAATGGTATTAAGGAATACACCCGTCATCCACGCAACTAATACACACTAATCAACCGGTAAAAGATAGTTAGGGAGTAAGGAAATCTAAGTAAACACATTTCCCTCCACATAAGTTTTCACCAACATTTTCATTTTCAGTTATTTTATTTTATTTGCATTCGTAGTAATTTGGGTTAGTTGACTAGCAACTAATTCCGCCCACTCTTTCAAACCTGAGATTTTACTTGCTTTCATAATAAAATTATAAAAACATAAAAAGAATCTTCTCTCACCCTTAGACCTATTAGAGTAATTTTTCATACCTAACGAACACTATTCCCTGTGGAGAACGATCAATCCCCCGTACTTACCACTACACTATACTACATCGGTCAGGTACACTGCCTGGTGGGGTTGTAAGCCTCTTGAGATCCCTCGAGAGGTAAAACCTGTTGTAAGGTTGCAAAACCACGCATCATGATTGTATATTGTAACCCATTCTGGTTAAAAGTTCAAAATTTTCGGTGTTCGGCATAGAACTAATACCGTTTGAATCACCCAATCGGAGATGCCACCTGATTGATGATTCAGTAAGAGTGATAGATTTACCATCAACTGTTGCAATTAATTCGGTGTCACCATCTTCAAATGTTTTGACAGTTGCACTCTGCCAAAACTCTTTGATTTGGGAAACATATATAGTAGGATTTAATGTTAGAGAATACCTTATGTGAGAAGCATTTAAAAAGTCGACTATCTGATGGTATGTAGTGTCATCCTCTGCTTTTTCCAAATAAGCTACCATGTTGTGCTTGTTGGCAAAGGTTAAAGTAACCATGACTGTTGGTAAATTATTGATTTGACTGTTGGGATTAAAGTAACTTGGATTAGAAAGTAAGATAAAGAAAATGAATTGAAATATTATGAAATAATTATTAGGGTTTAGATTAGAGCACCTTCAAGTAAAAGATAACTTTTCATTCAACAAAGGTGAACAAAATATATTAAAAGTCAAAACGTACAAAAAATAGCCTGTTACAAATAAATATTAATAATAACATCAACATAAATCCTCAACGGATATTTTAATGGAGCCGTAAATTTCGACCCAGTACCAACGTCTATCTAACAGTACAAATATATTCATACAAGTACTAAACTTTTAAATGACAGTACCACCCTTTTGAAATTTATTTGCATTAGCAGCGAGGTGTCTGAACTTTTTAGACTTTTAGGTGGCGTCTATCCAACAGTACAAAATGATTGTGCATGTAGACATTGGATTAATTATACAACAACAACGATAAAAATACAACAACGTAATGGTTAAATTATATGTAAAAAACGTACCTTCGGAAAGAGTACCCTTATTATTCTTATGAGATTGATTTTTCAAAAAATCTTTTGTGCTTGAGCAACTATAGTCAATTGAAAGAACATTTTGCGATAAAAATTCGATTGATATGTCAACTGTCCATGTAAACATTAGATTAATTATACAACAACAACAACAATAAAAATACAACAACGTAGTGGTTAAATTATATGTAAAAAACATGCCTTTCGAACAACAATAAAAATACAACAGCACAATGGTTACCTTCTGAAGGAGTACTGGTATTATTCTTATGAGACCATCTTGTATTGGATTGCTTCAACAACGACAGTACCACCCTTTTGAAATTTTTTTGCATTAGCAGCAAGGTGTCTTAACTTTTTAGACTTTTAGGCGGCGTCTATCCAACAGTACAAAATGATTGTGCATGTAGACATTGGATTAATTATACAACAACAACAATAAAAATACAACAACGTAATGGTTAAATTATATGTAAAAAACATACCTTCGGAAAGAGTACCCTTATTATTCTTATGAGATCGATTTTTCAAAAAATCTTTTGTGTTTGAGCAACTATAGTCAATTGAAAGAACATTTTGCAATAAAAATTCGATTGATATGTCAACTGTCCATGTAAACATTAGATTAATTATACAACAACAACAACAACAATAAAAATACAACAACGTAGTGGTTAAATTATATGTAAAAAACATGCCTTTCGAACAACAATAAAAATACAACAGCACAATGGTTACTTTCTGAAGGAGTACTGGTATTATTCTTATGAGACCATCTTGTATTGGATTGCTTCAACAACAACATCATTAAGGACATTTTGCAATAAAACATTCGATTGATTGTGCATTTACTAAACTTTCAAGTGACAGTACTACCCTTTTGAATTTTTTAGACTTTTGTGTGTCTGAACTTTTTAGACTTTTAGGTGGCGTCTATCCAACAGTACAAAATGATTATGCATGTAGACATTGGATTAATTATACAACAACGACGATAAAAATACAACAACGTAATGGTTAAATTATATGTAAAAAACATACCTTCGGAAAGAATACCCTTATTATTCTTATGAGATCGATTTTTCAAAAAATCTTTTGTGCTTGAGCAACTATAGTCAATTGAAAGAACATTTTGCAATAAAAATTCGATTGATATGTCAACTGTCCATGTAAACATTAGATTAATTATACAACAACAACAACAATAAAAATACAACAACGTAGTGGTTAAATTATATGTAAAAAACATGCCTTTCGAACAACAATAAAAATACAACAGCACAATGGTTACCTTCTGAAGGAGTACTGGTATTATTCTTATGAGACCATCTTGTATTGGATTGCTTCAACAACGACAGTACCACCCTTTTGAAATTTTTTTGCATTAGCAGCAAGGTGTCTGAACTTTTTAGACTTTTAGGTGGCGTCTATACAACAACAACAATAAAAATACAACAACGTAATGGTTAAATTTTATGTAAAAAACATACCTTCGGAAAAAGTACCCTTATTATTCTTATGAGATCGATTTTTCAAAAAATCTTTTGTGCTTGAGCAACTATAGTCAATTGAAAGAACATTTTGCAATAAAAATTCGATTGATATGTCAACTGTCCATGTAAACATTAGATTAATTATACAACAACAACAACAATAAAAATACAACAACGTAGTGGTTAAATTATATGTAAAAAACATGCCTTTCGAACAACAATAAAAATACAACAGCACAATGGTTACCTTCTGAAGGAGTACTGGTATTATTCTTATGAGACCATCTTGTATTGGATTGCTTCAACAACATCATTAAGGACATTTTGCAATAAAACATTCGATTGATTGTGCATTTACTAAACTTTCAAGTGA
>CP139505.1:337564359-337641859 GCA_021014915.2 Artemisia tridentata subsp. tridentata | reverse complement strand
TATTATTTATTTACTCTTCATACGTAAAGTGTACAATCCCGTGATCTCGAGTTCGATCCTAACATACGACTATTAAAATAATGTCCACAAAACTAACACAACCAAACACCCTCTAAGTTTGATAGGTTTATTGACTTTTTGTGTACGTTTTTCTGGTTCAATAGCCAATCTACTCATCTTTACAATGTTTCACATTAAAGTTAGAGTCACTTGAAAGTTTTTTACCATTGAAGTCAGCTTGATAAAAAGCTTATTTTTTGATAAATGCTTTACAAAAAAATTACAGTGACTTGATAAATTATGCTCTTCTTGTACAAAAAAAGGTCCAATCCAAATACTTACTAAATAGAGAGGTTGTCCAACGAAATAAATGTGTTGTACCATGCTACGATTACAACGTATATAACATTACACACAAAATTCTGTAAGTAGGATTGCGTACAATTTGTTAATATGAAGATGCATTGATCACCTACTTAATAGTAACAGAGAATGTCTATTATAAGTGCTGATTAGTGCATTATATAAAAGAGATTTTCTACAATATGCAATAGTGGTACATGTTTAAAACTTAATGAACTAAAATTATTATATTTAAATGTAAGTTGATATTCTTACTTTTCAAAATTTCTTTTGTTTGTTAAGTTTAACATCATTTTACATGAAAATTAATTTAATTTAAAAATAGTTATTTTTAATCAATACTTAGAGCACAAGGTATCATGAGGAGCAAAAAATTCTCATTCGGGCCTCACGGGGTGTCACGTCACCACAATAAAGCACAACAAACAACCCCCTTACCATAAAGGTGTTGGCAACTCATGATTCGGAATCATGGGAGGATTCTCACCGACCAATCATAGAGTGCCATGTGGCAGGAGGATTATGGATGATTCTGAAGCCAAAACTGTTGGCAGTGCGAGGATTCTGGAGGATTCGGAATCATGCCTCGTTTTATTTTTTTTATTATATATGTATAATGTTATAAATAATAAAAATTATATTTAAACAATTTATTATTTATATATAAAAGATAAATAAAAAAAATATTATTTAATAAAAAAAAAAAAAAAAAAAGCTACAAATATCCAAATGTCCTAATTGCACTAAAGGTAACATATGGGTGGCTCACATTAACATAAATCACCAAACCATATCTCACCATGTCATCTTCTTTCCTTCCATTTCACTCACCACCTTCAGCATCCTCAACATCATCATCAAGAATCTTGATAGTTAACTCATCTAAAACATACCCACAAGCAACTATATAAAGGGTTGACTTTAAAAGAAGCAAAAAATAAAAAATAAAATAAATAAAAAATAAAAAATAAAAAATAAAATAAAATAAATAAATAAAAAAAGAAAGATAGACAAGCCCCAACGGGCAAAATTTTTACTCAAATGGTCGAATTTTTACTTCCCAAGATGCCATGCTTCAACGTCTCGCTCATGCTTCCAAACCACAGGATTCTAGCGGCTTGGGGGTTGGCGGCGGTGTTCACCGCCGGCCTCCCCCCAAGACGCTGGGGAAGACGCTTCGGTTGCCAACACCCTAACATACCACAAACTCCTCATTTGGGCCGCACCACTATCTATTTTTATTTCTTTTATTCAAATACCCAAATAAACTAAATTCATTTCATAAAAATAATACATTACAACAAATTTAAACACTTACTAAATTGAGTAAAAAATTTACAATTTTAGCAAAGATAAATGCGTAAAAAATTTGCAATTTTACTCAATTGTTCTTGGGCTTATTAGAAAACTTTATTTATTGTGAGTTGGGCCTCAAATACAATTTATAACTTTATTTCATAAATATAGTTTTAGAATAGGGTTTCATTCTCCACTTTCGGTAGCCTCCAACTCCAGCAGTGTCTGAGTCTGCAACAACAATGTTGTATCATCTTTTTTTAATTTTTTCTTAATTTTCTTTCTTTTGTATTTGATATGATATACGTTTGCAATTAAAGAATGAATATTAACGTTTGCTTTGTCAGAAGTTTACCTCCTCGTGCAGACGAGGAACCAAACCACGGCGAGCCACGAGTAGCATAGCCGGTATCACAGCGAGCCACAAGCAGCCCTCCACGTGGACCACGGCGAGGCACGAGTAGCCCACACCGGGTGTTCTTTATAAAGCTATGTCATTATGGCACCAGTCACACGTTAGATTGCTGAGTTAAAGCTTGGTACATCCACATCCTAAGTAATGTATAGATTTTGATACATACTTTGAGATTTGTAAGTTGACTTCCACATTGTTACGGAGTATTTTTTTTATTTGCATACCTGGTACAATGATACAATTGTTTATAGCTTGAAATTTTGTGCGCCTATAAAATACTATGACCAATTTGAATATTTCAAACTTAATTGTAAAATGTAGGTACAACAATGTGCATGGTTATAAAACCTTTAATTTACTACTAATATTTTATTGTGAAATGTATCTTAAATTTACGACAAGAAAACATATCCGTACTGCATGCAGACAACTACAGTGTCCAACCCTACAATGATACACCCACATACATTGCCCAACTGGGCCTTTTTAAACATCGTACATACGATATGTTATTTTAATAGCATTTAGTAACACGTTCCTGTTTTTTTATTTTATGGGAGGTCTATTTTTGTGTTACTGACAATAAAAATTGAGTACCACAATCTGCATAGTAGTACTCACACGTGTACAATGGTGGTGTCACCTCTATTATATATGGTGTACGACTTCATAAATTTCAAAGGCGTACACTTAGGCCAAAGGCCATGGTCAATTAGAGGTGGCCATCCAAACCGATTTTGGAACTGAAATAAAAAAAAACTGAAACAGAAACTGGTCAACACCGTTTTTTTTAAGAACCGGTTCGGTTCTTGAAAGAACCGCCAGTTTCTAACCGGTTATTGATTTTTAGGCTAGAAACCGGTTTGGAACCGGTTTCTAGCCGTTGGAATGAAAATGGTGACAGTATGCATGCTGGAAACACAGGAAACGAAATAGAGCCGTTTGGCTTTGTTTCTTACCGTTTTCTAACGGTAACTAACACCAAAACTCACCATTTTGACCTCTTAAACATCTCTATAAATACCAAGGTTGATTTTGGTTGAATCACAACAATCAAACATTCTAAAAACACTCAAAAAACGCTCACAACTTGATCAAAAACGCTCACAATGTCTACAAACCGAGCTTCTCAAAACACAACAACAAATACCGCCGCTCAAGGTTCTACAAATCAACCGCATGAAGTTGGGATTGAACCAACTACCCGAAACCAAGAAGTTTGACATCATTTCAACTTGGTTAAGTTCTCGGATGGATAAAAAAAGGCTAGATGTAAAGCTTGTAACACTTTTATCAAATCCGATAGGAACTCTACGTTGAAGAAGCACACGAATCAACAATGTAAAGCAACAAAAGGCGTTTCTGTAACCACTGTAAAAATCCCTCATTGTAATAAACTATCTTACAGAATATTTATCCATTTTCTACGTATATATATATATATATATATATTTTATATATATATATATAATATATATATATATATATATATATATATAATAATAATATATTTTTTTATTATCTGATCATAACTACTATCTCATGTGACGTAACTCACATCCTCGATAAACGTGCTCATACGCAACCCAACCTCAACCTATTTAATATTTATTCATGTAAACATTTTCATATGTCAAGTATAAAACTTTATGATGTCTCATCTGCCACTTTACATTAATTCGTTAAAGTACGTTTAAACTAAACACTTCTTATCTAATTGAGTTTACATGAAACCCTAAATTATTATAACAACAATTATGAACAACTAAACCCTAAAATACTAAAGTACAACTCATTTAAACTAAGGTACAAGTTACTTAAGCACAAAAACCCTAAAACCACTCTAACTCCCGATACAAACCCTAACTTCCTAAAACTATGATTTTATGTAATAAAATCACAAACCCTAATTTATATATATATAATTTTTGTAAAGTATGAATGTACAAGTCTTCCAAGTCAATTGTTAATACAAATATCGTCCTAAAAACGTTATTTATATTTTACGATCTTTACTTAGTTTTGTTAATGACAATTACAAAGTATATCCTTTAGCAAATTATAAATGCTAGCTAAAGTCTCTTTAAAACACATTTTACATTTCACAAGTTTACTTAGAATTACATTTTACACATCTACTAGTTTATTTCCTTAAAAGGAAACTTCATTTTTAAAATGATACAATGACATCATGGCATGCATCATACATAATATCTTGGCTAGATCTTCAAGCAAGATAGTTGACTTTGGAAGATTTTGATATGACATGACAAAGGTGTGGAGGATACAGCTGGATTTGGAAAGATTTCCAAAAACTCTTAGCTGTCATTTTGCTGTCAAGTTGGCGGAACCAATCGATATAAAGGACGGATCCCTTTTTTGGGATCCGCCGGCTATTCACCAGCTTGCCTATAAATAGCAAGCTGATCATTTGGACACACCATCACTCATAGAGCCTAACATTCATACTCATACATTTACATATCATCTAACATTTATCATTCATTTATTTCATTGATCTTTCCTTTTGTAGCAAAGGAGATTAAGCATCAAGGTTCAACACAGAAGTGTAAAACCTTTAGCCTAGTTACTGTGTGATATAGTTGTAGTTCACACATCATTATTTGTATCATTTATCTCAATGAGTGTGGTTAGTGTTTTAGTTCTCAAAACACAAAGAGTGTAGGGAGTGGTTGTACCCTTGTGAAAGAACCAAACGGGAGTGGTTGTACCCTTGTAAAGAACTCGACATCTAGCTTAGTGTCGGTAATTATATAGCCGACGTTAGGTTGGTTCTACCTTGAAATTGAACCCGGTGTTTATCTTAGTAGCAGAAAAGGAAGTAAGCGACGTGTAAAGGTTTTCTCCACCTAGAAGAGAGTTTGTTTCTTAGTGAAGGATAACTCTCGAGTTAGAGGCTCGAGGAGTGGAGTAGGGCAAGGAAGAGAGTCCTTGTAGCCGAACCACTATAAACATCCGTTTTGTGTGGTTTGATCTTTCCTCCCTTTACTTTTCATTTATATATTTTGTGAATATTTGTTTGTGCTTTTTTCCTTTGAAATAAAATAGAGTAACAAAGTGAATTAATTTTAAAACGGTAAAACTATTCAACCCCCCTTCTAGTTTTCCACAATTGGTATCAGAGCGGTGTTACTCAAGAAATTTAAAATATATTGTATTTTAAAACTTGAAACGATCAAATGGATTTTGAAAACTTTAAAGAAGGGCCATCTATGCAAAGACCTTCACTTTTTGAACCAAACAATTTTATAGACTGGAAAAATCACTTTGAGACTTGTGTGAAGTCAAAGAACCATAGGAAGTTTTTTAGATGCAGGAATTCTAGTCACTTGATAAGAGATTGTCCAAAGCCTCCAAAGAACAAATCTCAAATAGGAGATTATAAAGATAATGACAACAAACCAAAGATCAACAAAGTTTCTCTCATGACCAATGACACAGAAGAGGTACTTTCTGACTCGTCACACTCTTTTATAAATGATAACATGTTAGATATAGAATATAACAAATTATGTAAAATTATTCTAAAAATCATAAGTAAAAATAAGTTCTTGAAAACCAAAAAGGAATTTTTAGAAAATAAAATTCATCAGTTAAAAGAAAAAGTCATAGGATTAGAAAAAGGTAAAAGTACTAAAACATGTGTCTTATGTCAAGAACTAAAACATGAATTAGAAATACTAAAGCTT
Source organism: Artemisia tridentata subsp. tridentata (assembly GCA_021014915.2). Classification (NCBI taxonomy): domain Eukaryota; kingdom Viridiplantae; phylum Streptophyta; class Magnoliopsida; order Asterales; family Asteraceae; genus Artemisia; species Artemisia tridentata. Next base: position 337,636,075 of record CP139505.1, on the reverse strand, counting down.
ACCCAAGAGAATCTTATAAAACAAAACTCCGTTTTCACAAGATTCGATAAACACATAAACTGTACAAATGATACAATGAGGTTACTAAAAATACCTTATGGTAGTTTCAAGCCAGATTTCATGAAAAATGGACACTTAAAAGATTTTCAGATTCAAATGACAAAAGAAAATAAGACTACATCAACTGAGTCAGTGACCCACGGATCCCACAGATCCAAAACTTTGGATCCGCACGTTATAACTAAAGGATCCGTAGGTACAGTACAGAAAAGTCAAAACTTAAATAGTATTGAACCTGTTAAGATGTCTAGAGAGCCTAACACTAATTCAATTAGAAGAAAAGATAAGAATGAATTTAAAACGACAGTAGACACTTCATTATATAAAGAAATCCCATTTGACTACCTCCAAGATATTAGTGAACCTTGGTAATATTTTTAACCCAAATGGACCCATGAGATATTGGGGACCAAATACTTGAGCTTTCATTAGGTATGCTTGAAAGAAAGGATTAGATCCACAATGTGTTCAACAGAGGTTGTATTTTGCTCAATAGCATTCTTAGCAACAATCATTGGAAAAAGGTACGGTTCCTTATAACTCCTCATGATAAATGCTCTCATAGATAATTCAGATTTCATGTTCACTTAACATAAGTTATTAATATAGTATTTGAAAATTAACATGATGAGTAGGAAAAGGTTCTTAAATCTTTATGACATAAAATTAGATTAAAACTCCTAAAGACAAGTATTGTTTTAACTAGGATTATATCTCAACAATATAGCATCAATACTTAGGTAAAATAGGATAAGTATATAGAATGTTCTCTTGGTATTGCCGTGATCACAAACTTAAGCTAGCATCAAAAGTTTGGGATGATCAAGTACACAACTAACTTAGTAGAGAACACTCATTACTAAGAAGGATCATGTACTATTAGGATGACATCGTCTCCAAAACAACTTATCAAGATATGTCATGACTTCTCAAAATCATAAACTTCATCTAAGTTAACAAATTAGGAAAAAGGATATTTTCAACCTATTTGAATATATCACAGATATGCATAACAAAATTTTAGACTGGAAACCATTTGAAAAACACTCACGTTCTCCTAAACATAAAGATAGTAAAATCATAAGATGACCCTAAACATAGAGATGCATTAGATAGAATACTCTATCCCATAGCTAGTACTCCTAATATTATCTTCATCTACACTTTCAAAATGATTCCAACTTGAAACCATTTAGGAACTTAAGAAACATCCCAAAGGAACAGGTGTAGAAACCATAGTATATGATCTTCCCGGTAATTAGAGATACATGAATAGTTCAAATAATGTGTGTACTAATGTGAGACATTGTATCACATGATGATTTACTAAGAAACAAACAGTCCTTGCCACTTTAAGGAAAAGTTTGGAGAAAACTCTCGTGGTCTATATTATTGACCTCCATAACCTGTTTCTCTGTTGCAACATCATTGCAACTGTTCATCCCAGCAAAAGTTTAGCTCTCCATCATCATTTTCGTATTAAACAATGTTTAGATCTCGATTTGAGAAAGTTTCTCAAAAGATAACATTGATAATCCTCTCAAGAAAGAATCCTACTTCTGTCTATGGTTTATTGAAACCTAGAAAGTAGTTAAAAAATTGTTCAAATCCTAGTCCAAACTAAAACGGAAATAAACAAACATACATTCTGATCCTGCGGATCCAATTGACAACAAGGGCGGAACCCTTGTTTGGGATCCGCCGGATCCGTGCTTTGCTGAGACTAATTCTCAATAAACAAACACTTTTTACTGTTCATTAAACTCACTAACCACATAAAAACCAATTTATTGACGACCCTTATCATCCCAAAACTCAAATATTTCATTCGCAACAATTAACTCATTCCTAATCGATCATTGTAAGTATCCTAATCCATCTCAATCTCTTATTTGTGTCTAGAATTCATATAGGTTGTACTAAATTAAATTAGGGATTATCAAAAATAATGAGGCACTTCAAAAATCATGTTTTCAATTAGACACTACAATAATCATCAAATACTCCATTGAGATTACTTTTTCAAAACTAGGAAAAACTCCTTTCAATCATTGTTCATCTCACAAAAATCAAAAAACGCTTAAAATCCACATATATTTTCGATTCAGAGTGTTTTGGAATTATCTCATATTTACTACTAAAAAATCTTGATTCAAAAAGTCAAGATAATCATCTAGCCACATTATTCTCATTCAGACAACATATGTTTCAATTTATGTGATTCGAAACTTAATTATTATATGTCCTAGGAAAACCATGCCTCCCTCTACTAACTATGATTTACAAAAAGACCACCACTACCTACCCAACATCATCAAACAAAGGGACTTCTCGAAGAATCTCAAGTCAAAATTTTAAAGCTTAAAAGTCGTTACGTTCATAAGGCAGAACTGTAGATTCATCATTCTTAGAAAAACAACATCCGTGAACAAATGATCTGTCATTCAATTTGATCACTCCTAGACATAGACAGCCAATCATCCCTAGATTCATTCTCGAGTTATGCTTCCGTGAAACTCATCACTGAGACCTTGGATCTTTTAGCATCCATTCAAAATAAATCAAAATCCCTACAATTTCCCATTATATCATTTCGGGAAGTATTAAGCATTCCTAAGAAGGAACTTGTTCTACTCAGACAAATGGCCTTTAACCATTCTTGATTCAAACCTAGGTCGTGAACACCCATATGATACTCCTCTAACTCCTAAAGAAACAATCCGTGATCATCTTTTCAGCCTAAAGCATCAAACTAAGAAACTCCGAGAAGATGTTAGTCGTGATCCATTCGCTATGGAACTAAATGAACTTAAACCGAATTAAAAACTGAAGAGATTCTTAGAGCTAATGTCATTAGCACCATTGAAACAAGACATGTGAATGCAAGTTATGCTACTGCCTATGTGTGTCTACCCATAAAAGTTCAATCTAGCCTACTATATCGCCAAAAGAATGTCGATATACGTGTCTTAGGAAAAACCTCAATGCCATATGGAATGCTTCTTACACGTTTGTTTAGAGCTTCCATTCCTATTCCTCTAGACTCATTCGGCTTTTTTCCAGACTACATCGAAATCAAACACACCTTCATTCCGCTTAGTGACTATAGAGTGGCAGTAGGAAAAGGGAAACGGGCTCACACCTCATCCTCATCTTCATCATCATCATCAGCTAGTGATGAAGATGGTTTACCTAACTCTAAGCTTCTTCCAATTGACTACTTGAGTCAACTTCCTTCCCTTGATGATGAATCTGCGGAACATCGACAAGCAAAGGGAATTTTAAAGAATGTTGGACTATGGATGATGAAACTCCGCAAGGATCAGAAGAAAATACTTAAATTATTGAAAGATAAGTGAGAGTGTTTGGTATAATACGTTATTAGACTATGTATTGTTAAATTTATGTGCTTATGATAGTACTTAACTCTTTTGTAGTATTAACTCAACTTGAACTAATGATAACATACATTGTTATCAATTTTCCGAATTTAAGCCACTGTTTGGCTTAAACTTCCTTTGCGATGAAGTGTGATGATCTATTTTAGTTGTAACGTGTGCTAGAATCTACATATTTGGTAGCTTTGCTTTACATAATAGACAATAGATATGTTCCAGAAGAATTTTCGGGTTGTTATCGAATAACACGAAATTTGCATTGCTCTCTGTTCCTTTTAGATTTTTTTTTCTCGGCGGAACTGGCGGATCCCTCAATTTGGATCCGCCTAGTGTTAACATTGGCTCCGCCCATCTTAAACCTGCGGATCAGACGGATCCAAAAGTTTTGGATCCGCATGCTTTGTCAATTGGATCCGCAGGAATACACAGTAATCTTTTTCACAAAATCCAACTCTTTCCAATACTTAGATTGTAGTTTAGCTTTCTTAGATTATATTTAGACATCTTAGAGAATTAGAAAAATCCACCTCCCATCAAAATTTGAATATTTTGTCCTGCTCATAACTCACAGACTCTTTCATTACCTTCTCGAAAATCGTGAATCAATCACATTTCTCCCTTTTGAGTCATCTTTCTGCATATCTTCATGTCAACTTCATTTCTATGGATTGACTTTGTCAATAGGACAAACTACTTTATCTTGTTCCAAGTCTTTGATATTTACACATCATTAATCCAAACACCAACTTCTATAAAAATGGGAAGTATAAATTAGAACCTTAAGATGGTCATAACACACCAAATCTTCATCTTCTTTACATGTAAACCTCTCACAATGCACAAATCAAACAAATCTCATATGTCTAGACCATACAGACAAACCGCTAGAATTAGTGTTAGACCTTACTGGCTCGTTAATCCTGTTTCAAACGTAAGCTCACCAATCATATCCACCACTGCCACTACAACTTCTATCATAACTCCTATAGTCAACATGTCTTCATCTACAAAATTACCATCACTAATCATAATACCACTGGGTACAACATCATCACCCACATATAGCACACCACCACCTGTAACTACTCCAATAGCTTCCTCACCATCACCTTTACCATCTGAAGAAAGAAAATCATCATCACACTAAATTCATCCAACCTTCAACCACATGATCTACTTACCACACTTCAACACATTGATGATTCAATGTAGGTAAATCAAACAAACACTCAAGAAAATGAAGAACATAACTCTAACTTTTGTGACACTATGGATTTAGAAACTATGCGGCTAGCTTCCATCATATCTCCATCAACACCAACAAATTCCTCTTCATAGAAGCTGTTAGAATTATTCTAGTGTACTTTAAAGAATTATTCTAGGATTTCTTCAATTTTTAGGGACTTCTAAATGTAACTTCAAGTTTGAGACGTTTGTCACAAACAAATTTTCAATGAATAAAAGTTACATTTCAATATTTGTAGGTGATCAAATATTTGTAGTGATATCTTACTTTAATGATAGATTTGGCCTCTCATTTTTCTTTTAACAATTTTCTCTATCAGACACTAACATTTTTCCTACAAGCTTAACAAAGGATCTGACGGATCCCTCATTTTGAATCCGCCATGTGTTAGCGTTGGCTCCGCCAATCTTCTACCTGCGGATCAGGCGGATCCAAAAATTTGGATCCGCACGCCTTGTCGATTGGATCCGCAGGTATAACAGTAAACTTCTTAAAACTTTTCAACTCATCCCGATTCTTAGATTTTAGTTTCTAGTATTCTTTAGAATAGGTTCACTGATCATTATACATCTTAGAATGATTTAGAAACTCTTAGAAACCTAAGAACAACATTTCCCACCAAAATTTGAATTTTTAAATTTAAGGAGTGAGTTACCTTTTCTATACAAACAAGGAACCCTTTTTAGGGATCCTTCAAATCCGTGGGTACATCACATCACAGGATTTTCCACTATCCCTTTGGATTTACTGCATATCTTCATCATATTACTCAACATAAGTTCTATGGATTGACTTATGTGATGTGATTTGCACAAATTTTTGTTCCAAATCATTAAGAACCAACATTCTCTATTGGATTTACATCAAATCCAAACACTAGTTTCTATAAACCATCTGCCTATATATTAAGATCATAACTTAGAGCAAAACTCACTCATTCACCTTCTTCACAACATACAACCTGTACATCTTAGTTCTCTTAGCTCACCATGACCAAATCAACCAACTCCTCCACCTCTAGACCTCCAAAACGCACTGCCCGCATTAGTGTTAAGCCATGTTGCTTCATAAATCTGCTAACTCATCATCAGAGGAATCATCTCCTCTTAATATCTCATCTCCTATAGCAAGTGAAAACTTCCTTACTTTATCCACACCTACACCATCCAATGTTGTCATACAAACTCCACCTCCATCCATAACTCCAATAGCAACCACACCACCACCCGCTCCATCACAGACTGTCAAATCTCAATCACAACCAAACTCACCCAAACTCCAACCGATGGAGCTATTTAGGACTCCACCTACATCACCTCACCCTATACCTTGATGATTTGGAGGATCTCCCACCAAGATCAACCAATCCTACACCCATGACCTTTGAAGGTCAAGAGCCTATGCTTTTTCATCCGATTTTCTCGGATATTCATGGTCCTTTATACCATGATGCACCATCATCTCAACCTCAAATACCACCTCTCTCACCCACATCAACTCTCATTGCCATAGATGAGGCAATGTGGATCAATTTGCCTCAAACCCAAGAGAAGATTAGTGAAGAGCTCAACCGTCTCTACACTCTCTCGGGTATGGTAGATCACCGCCTCAATGAAGCCATGGACCTCCTAAAACATCCTCATGAACTCCCTCCAAACACCACCACCAACCAATGAACAAGCACAATCACCACCACCCAACAACCAATCACCACCACCACCACCACAACCAAATGAGTCTACTCTTCCGCCCGGTTTTGCTCGCCATGATTGCAACATGTGTGAAAGAACCGCTCACATAGCTCAAAGGACAAACATTTTGGTGCACGAGCTCCAAAATGAAATGAGGTTCATTTTGAACCACACTCTTGAGCGTCTAACCATCTCATCCTCCTCAATAGAGAATTTTAGTCTCTTTAATAGACCTTAATGTTTTGGACTTTATTTTAGAGGATGTATTTTTCATTTTCATGTAACATCATATTATGTTTGTGACTTTTGTCACATAATTTTCAATGAATGAATGTGATGTTTTTATGCTTATGAGTGATCAACATAAAGCATATTATCATTAGTTAGGTAACTAACATCATTATATAGCTACTTGGAATCTACATTCTAGTTTGATCACTTGTACTTTAGGTACAAAATTTTGATCAGACACTACATTTTGACTTTTTTAAGTCAACTAGATTATCATTCTTATTTGAATGACCATATCATATGTATTATGCTTCTCCATTGAGGCTATTCACAACTAACATTTCTTTTGCAGCATCTCATATCCTTCTAATGTATACGTTGGGACTCTTATAATGGGGAGTATACATCAAGGAAGAGCATTTCATTTTTCTAACCATTTGTTTTGTAGGATCATGCATCATTACCTTGTTACTCCATTTAGGGGGAGTATCAAACAAGGGGGAGCTCTTAAAGTTCATAAAATCGCATTCTGCTACGCAACTCTTCTTTTTGTTTCGACAAAAAGGGGGAGAAAGGATTAAGTTTGCATAACTGAGAATCATCACAGTACATACACTTTTGCATAAAAAGAGTTTTTAAACTCAAATAAAACAAACTTAATCTATATTTTAAAGAACTCATGCTATATTTATTCCTTTGCTCAAAAATATACTTTATGTTTTGTCATCAACAAAAAGGGGGAGATTGTTAATACAAATATCGTCCTAAAAAAGTTATTTATATTTTACGATCTTTACTTAGTTTTGTTAATGACAATTACAAAGTATATCCTTTAGCAAATTATAAATGCTAGCTAAAGTCTCTTTAAAACACATTTTACATTTCACAAGTTTACTTAGAATTACATTTTACACATCTACTAGTTTATTTCCTTAAAAGGAAACTTTATTTTTAAAATGATACAATGACATCATGGCATGCATCATACATAATATCTTGGCTAGATCTTCAAGCAAGATAGTTGACTTTGGAAGATTTTGATATGACATGACAAAGGTGTGGAGGATACAGCTGGATTTGGAAAGATTTCCAAAAACTCTTAGCTGTCATTTTGCTGTCAAGTTGGCGGAACCAATCGATATAAAGGACGGATCCCTTTTTTGGGATCCGCCAGATCCGCCGGCTGTTCACCAGCTTGCCTATAAATAGCAAGCTGATCATTTGGACACACCATCACTCATAGAGCCTAACATTCATACTCATTCATTTACATATCATCTAACATTTATCATTCATTCATTTCATTGATCTTTCCTTTTGTAGCAAAGGAGATTAAGCATCAAGGTTCAACACAGAAGTGTAAAACCTTTCGCATAGTTACTGTGTGATATAGTTGTAGTTCACACATCATTATTTGTATCATTTATCTCAGTGAGTGTGGTTAGTGTTTTAGTCCTCAAAACACAAAGAGTGTAGGGAGTGGTTGTACCCTTGTGAAAGAACCAAACGGGAGTGGTTGTACCCTTGTAAAGAACTCGACATCTAGCTTAGTGTCGGTAATTATATAGGCGACGTTAGGTTGGTTCTACCTTAAAATTGAACCCGGTGTTTAGCTTAGTACCGGAAAAGGAAGAAGCGACGTGTAAAGGTTTTCTCCACCTAGAAGAGAGTTTGTTTCTTAGTGAAGGATAACTCTCGGAGGCTCGAGGAGTGGAGTAGGGCAAGGAAGAGAGTCCTTATTGCCGAACCACTATAAACATCCGTGTTGTGTGGTTTGATCTTTCCTCCCATTACTTTTCATTTATATATTGTGTGAATATTTGTTTGTGCTTGTTTCCTTTGAAATAACATAGAGTAACAAAGTGAATTAATTTTAAAACGGTAAAACTATTCAACCCCCTTCTAGTTTTTCACAGCAATGTACAAGTCATTTAAGCATAAAAACATAAATATTCATATAAATACCATTATAACCCTCAATATATTTATTCTAAAGCACAATATCCATGTCTTTTATGCACCAACTATAAAAATAAATTTCTAAAACTTACTAAATATAAGTTCAAGTTCTTAAACCTAGTGTACAAGCATCCGATGCATAAAAACCAAAAATTACAATTATATACTTTTAAACTTCATTAATTAAACATAAAATTAAATAAACTTAAGAAAATCTTAAAAATACAATTTCTATATTACATAAACCCTAGTACAACCCTATTTAGCCTATGGTACAAACCCTTAAAGCACAACATAATTTCTTTTTTTTCATTTACATATAATTCGACACAACTAATGAATACATAAACCCTAACTTAACTTTTAATTGACAAAACACTTAAACAAAACCCTAACCCTAATTAGTTACCTCCCTAAACCCTAGTGTACAACATGCCATAGCCCAAAGTACCACCTTTAGAGCCCTATTCGATCCTTATTACATTTCCTAGGTCGATTCAAATGAGAACTAAACTAAACCATTAACTAAAAATTTATACCACATAGATATACTAGGTCTAGAAACTTACCAACACACCATGTCATAACATGGTAGTTAGTTTCCATGGTTTGAAAATGCAACACATCATCACCACATCACAAATACCTTGCCACCCTCCTCCTCCATACATGTGTCCCTCATTACTTCACCATGTCCCCTTAATCCCCTAACAAGGTGATCTAGCCACTTAGAAAACCCTAACACCCTTCTTCTATAAATAGCATACCAAACGCCCCATATTATTTCCATACAATTCGACACACCTAAAACCAGCCACTCTCACATTCACTACTGAACCTACAGCCCAAATACAAGCCAAAGAAAAATCCTAAGAAGCCTAGGAAGGAGGACAAGCTCTAGTACTCCATTTCTAAGCCAATTCGCCACATATACCCTAATTGACTAGATATACAAGCAAGTATAATCAACCCTTTTTCATTTCTTTTCTATACATTAAATACTCTTAAAATCATTATTAAATAATCTCTAAAAAGAAGCTAGGTCAAAAACCAAACCATTCTTTTCTTTTTCTTTTCTTTTGTCGAACGAAAATCAAACACACCCTTAATATATATTATTTTTGCATTACAAATCATGAAGCTATAAAATATGTTAGATATGGATTAAATATGTTAATAACCATATTAATAAGTATCAAACATAATGATATGAACTTAAAAATTGAAAATCAAGTTTTTCTTTTTCTTTTCTCTCTTTGTCGAGGTAAACCAAACGCACCCTATTTAAATTTACATCACAATATAAATCGAGAAACCTTAAAATACATTAGAGATAGTTTGAATATACTTATGATCATGTTAACATGCAACAAAAACTGGTTATAACCTTTAAAAATCAAGAACGCAACTTGTTTTCTTTTTCCTTTTTCTGTCGCAAAAACAGCCCAGCGCCCCGACTTTGAACAATTATTTAGACCATCAAACGACCTCTAAAAATTCTAGATTTTTGTCACGATGAAGATCACCCAGCTAACTAATGATAGGAAAAAGAACGTCGTAAAAAGGTTGAGTTATCACAAAGATATTTGAGTCTCATTTCTGTCTCTCGCTAACTGTTTTAAGTGCACCCTTAAATAATTAATTCAAGCTTCATAAGCTCGAATGACAAGCCCATAATCTGTAAAAAAAATCCATTATTAAGTTGATAATAAAGTTTATAAAGGAGTCGTAGAAAGTCGTGCCTCTTCTCGTAACTTTTAACGCGTTTAAATGAAATAAGGACGTCGGGTGTAACGCATAAAATGCTTTGAGGGTAATTTCTGTCAAAACTTTAATTAGTTTTATAAGTAGGACTTTAATTGATGTCGACATGCAGATAAAGGGTAAAAAGTGTCAATTTTGAAACTGTAGGATAGAAACTGTCATTTCACCATAGTCCAGGGGTAAAAATTGTCATTTTACGAAAGTTCAGGGGTAAAAATTGTCATTTTATGAAAGTTCAGGGTTATAAACCATCAATATGTGAAAGTATAGGGTAAAAAGCGTAACTTTATATAATTATTATTAGAAATACATTATAAATATATTTATAATAAAAACTAATAAACAAAATACCTTTATCTCGATAACGAACAAACGGAAACATAATAATGAGAAATGAGATAAAATCTTATCCAACTTTTGAAGAGACTTCATGTTGTCTCAATTGAACATTTGACTATCAACCAAAATATTACGAAACGAACATTAAAACTTATATATTTATTGGAATACGATTACTGAAACTTGACCTAACAACCCAGGTTGCGTGCCGGAGACGTTTATCAACTCTATTTAACTTTGTTTTCCATCCAGACTGCTAAGTTGAGTTCATAGTCCCACTTTTATACTTTTTTCAACTTGTGGGAAGATACATGCTACAAAACCGAACACAAGTATTTTTCTGTATGCTATCCTGATTGATATTGCCTAAGTTTAATTGTTGCCTCTAAAAGACCCTCTATCATGAACCATTAATCACTTGCGGGTGAACGCGAATATAATGAATAGATCTATTGGCAGTTGACGTCCCATTTGTGTTGCTGGACAAGTAACCAAATGCACTTTATTTGAGATTAATAAAGAGTCCGGCAAACTCCTACTCGAGGGCAGTATTACTATATTTAATTATGTAGTAATTACATCCATAGTTAATTGCTATGATGTCCATCCTGTTAACGTTTGCGTGTCATGAGACTTAGGGTAATATATTGAACTGCAATATTACTGATTTACTTTCTACTTAGCTTGTGTTCAAACTGATTATAACTTTAAACGCTACGGATTCACTCAACCTTTGTGTTGACTTTTTAGCATGTTTTATCTCAGGTAACTAGAAGTACGATTTGGCACGGAGTGGCATGGGCTTTCTTCTTATAAAAAGAGTGTCCATTTTGTTATCATTCAATAAATAATGTAACCTTTATAACGTATTTCGAAACTTCCCGCTGGGACCTATACTATGTACTCTGATTTAAGTAAATGAATGATAACAATTTTATTTAAAACATCTCTTTTCGAGTCGTTTTATATTTTCATGACTGTGATGCTTGAAGTAATACCCCAACTTATAGTCTGCTGCGATTATCGAAAATGAGGGTGTTACAGATTGGTATCAGAGCTCATGGTTATAGAGAACCAAATATTTTCAAACATTGGACTATAACCACTTTTCACAAACTTAACCAAAGTCCTCCGTGCCAAAACGCTACTAAAACGCTACTTATGCATGTTTCTTTCTAATTATTTAGTTACATAGTGAAATAATTATAATTACCGGGTGGTTACAAAGTCATGACTTCCCCTACCTATTCTATCCCTCTTATGTCGGACTCGGATATTGAAAATATCACGACAGTACCGGACATCACGATATTACCCACATCAACATCCTCACCACCACCTCCACTATCATCTATAAGTTCTATCCCCCATCTGTACCATTTAAACTTAGTAAAGAAACTAGGACCATTATCGCCCAGTATCACGTTTTACCCCAATCACCTACTCCCGACTTCCCTACTTCACCGCGAGTCTTTGAGGTGAGTGAAAGCTCGCAGGCGGCATAGGATTAACCGTCGTCCATTTCCACCTTTCTGACGCGATTAGAACGGCAAGAAGAGCAGATCAAGATAGCTTTAGGTCATCTCGATGAGTTGCCTCTAGAACGCATTGAGGGTATAGAATATAGAGCTGAAGATTTAGTTACTGGACAAACCAGTTCCGAAAGTAAAACAAAGTAAAACACGTACTACTACTTATCTAATAAGCTACGATAAGGAGAAAAGAGAATAAGCTAATAAGAGAAGAGAATAAGAGAAGAAGAAGAGAGATTTGGAAGGTAATTCATTTCATACGATGGATGGACAAGGCTTACGCTACATACATGAATAACCAACTAGTAAAATGAGCTCCCTACCCTTCTATTTATAGGCAAGGGATTAGGGCAACTCTTACAATAATGTTTCTAGAAGAATTAACACATAATTGGGCGGTCCATGGGCTTCTAATGGACCGCACCTTAAACACAAATATAAAGCCCTATTTAAGCAACATTTTATCGCTAATGAGCAAGACTTGGAATATATTAAAACGTGTTCCTAACAATCTCCCCCTAAGTCTTGATCATCATTGTTGCTCGACGTCTTCTTTGCTTCTTTGGCTTCCGACGTCTTTATAATCTTTGTTTCTTTGTTCTTGTTCTAGGATGATATGATGTTGTCTCGATCTGCCAATCTCCAACGTCTTCTTGTCTTCTCCATCATGCTCATATGTCTTTGACTTGTTTTCTGCAACATGTTCTCACTTTTCAATCTTAAACTTGAGAAAGGTTGAGGTGCTTGAACTTTTGACTTTACTATATCATATGTTGAACTTTTGTTGTTACTGAGTCTTTGAGAGAACATTTCTTCAAGATATGAACATGATGGAGTCTTGATGGTTGAACTCCAGATCCTCAGCAGCAGCAGCATCATCAGCATGAACCAACCGGTACTTACAGGCTCAGACTTGAGATTGTCAACAGCATAGTGTGAAGACTTTCTCAAGTCCTAACCCAGGCCGTTCTGAACCGGATTCCCCCGAAAGGGATAACACGGACACGCCGAAGTGCACCCACAATTCAGTGAGTCGCTGGAGATCACCCCACGACTGTAGACCGTTTGGAGCAAACACTAAGCGTAACCCACAAGGAGTTACCGAAGTGACCTGCTGTCAGGGTTGTTTGATGTTGACCCTGGCAGGATTTCTATTCAATCATTGATAATCACAATTGTGACTTCTCTCATGAATGTTCTTGGCAGATTGCTAAGATCTGCGAAGGACACTTTCCTAATTTACAACTGATGCCCATGATGTAGAACACCAGAGTAATTCTAAGTGTACCTAAGAGATCTTTGATGAATCTCATGGCTCTAGACTTAATTAGTGCACATTTGTTTGGTCGTCGAAGGCGTGGAGCAGATTGCCTCCTTTTCAATATCAACACTCTCGTAATGAGAGGTCGATAGATTATGAAGGGTTCTCCGTGTGAATGAAACAAATGTCTTTTGAGAGACACTTGAGTGGCTTAGAAGGTTTAGTGCAGTGCGTCACTGGGTCCATGACGTCTTTAGTCTTCAATACCGGTGATGCTCATCAACCAGTAGATTATGAATTGAACCCGGTGTTTGCCCTAAGGTTGAACAAATGGAGGGCTATTTCTTTTCACCCTTTTCTTTGCTTTTCTTTTTCATTCTTCAACCCCTTCTTTCTCCGTTCATTCATTTTCTCCTTTTTTATATCATACCTAGGACTTTCTAGTTCTAAACTATTGGTATTGTCCTTGGGTAGATCCCTCCGGCTCTGGCGGATCATAGGACGGTTTTCCCTAACCTTAGTCACCTTATAACTCCATGACTATCCTATGTTGATGCCATTTACCAAAACTTTGAAAATCTCTCAAAGTGTCGATGATAATAAAGATATTTTGTTGACACCTTGAGAGTTTAATGATTTTTAGAAAGACTCCCCCTTAACATGTGCGCATAAGTAATAAATTTGATATTTGCACATGCCGGAAAGAGTTGGCACTTTTGAATTGATTGATTTTCAATGAACATGATCATCGAGAGACACGCTTAGATCACTAGTATAACTAGCTTGAAATTATTACCCGTCCAGATCACATTCAAAGAAAATCGCTCGAAATCGGTACATTCTACTTAGACACGTCCTTTGCGAGACACGCTTACATCACCAGATAAACTGGCTTGAAATTATTACCCATCCGGGACATGTCCTTTCGACTACTGACTTTTCCTATTGTCAATTCGAGGGTCAATTCTGAGTTTGGGCACTAGTGAGATTCCAGCAATTGAGACACAATATTTTAATCATCTTTTTCTTCTCCCCCTCAAAAATATCATACTCATGATGTTTTTGAAAAACTTTAAGATTAAAATATGCTATTTTTTAGTTTTTAGGGAAGAATTTCAAGAACATTTATATTTCGGAACAAAGATTATATTTTCAAATACCCCCCCCCCCTTAACAAGGGAATACTTGTCCTTATGAGCAGAATGTTTGAAAAACTTTAGAAAACATTCTGGTTTAATTCTGCTCATAAGTAAGAAGCTTTCGCTTCTTTTTCAGGATTGAGGCACTGAAGCGTACCTCAGGGTCCTTTCTTTGGGGTCCGGGTTGTACACTGTTATGTGTGCACAAGCCGTGATGTCACAGGCCAATGGTAAGAATAATGATATAAGAATTATGAACAATGAATTCAAATGCTCACTTCAAGCCCTGTTGCTAAACGTTGAGAATTCCGGGTCTGTCCTTTGAAATTGTCTGATGGCAAAGGACGGACGACCCCCAACGTAACTCTCTAATTGTTACACCCCGTACCCGCTTAGACCAAAATTTAAAACTTTTTACACGGAAACGACTCACTTTTACGGACACCTGCTTACTCTTTTAACTACTTACAAAAATCTATAAACTTTTAGCCCTTGAGACTACTTTTAAATGAAAGTAGACTCAAATAGCTTCAAAACGATAGGTCATACGACCCATTTCGACTTACGGATTAAAAGATATGATTTTTCGAAAACTGCCCAACTAACCGTGACGCCGTCAGAAAAATGGTGACGCCGTCAGACCTTGACGGGCCAGAGGATTTTTGGAAGATTAAAAGGGGACGCCGTCAAGAAGGCCATCAAGAGCAAAACTGCAGTTTTCACTAATAAAGACCCATTTTGACCCATTTCAATGACAATTATCACATACGACTTCCGTTTTACACCAAACTTGACCAACTTCATTATATTTACATAATAAACATGTTCCAAGATCACTTGACCCGTTAACTACCCAAAATGGGTACGAACACGCTTAAACCAAACACCCCATTATCATTACTCAAAAACACCTAAAACACACTTTGACCCATCAATAGACTCTCAAATCGTTATGACCTTTCTAACATACAAATTGACACTCGACTACACTTTACAAATCAATAAAAGACTCTCGGGGGTACAACCTTGTCACTTGAGCTCGGTGTTCTATACTAAGCTCCTAATTACTTGTTTTCTTCCAAATCCATTCCAAATTCTTATGCTACACTCCAAGCCTTCCATTCCGCCGCACTTAAGCCTACAAAAACATTGACAACTAAAGAATAAGCTTACGCTTAGTAAGTAACCCATCGTAAAACATATATCATACACATACTTTCACATAAGCATCATAATCATATAAAAACCGCTAAACTACTACATACCACTCATATCATACACAACTTCATATCATAACCACATTCATTCATCACAACCATAATTAACAACATACCTTAACTAGTCCAAGTCCATCAAGCTAACTTACTCTTAGCCAAAGTCACTAGCCACCTATTTCCAACCCATAACCATTCCAAATCCAAGTCTCCTATTCTTACACAAGCATAACACATATATGATAAATACATACATAACACATGTTTTAGGGATAGTTACTTACCTTAGTCCAAGCTAACAACATCAAAGTCATCATCATCACCAACATCATCCATCATCATCATCAATCTTCTACAACATATCAAACCCTAATAACATAGCAATCAATCACATAAACAAGGGTTAATCTAACCCATAAAACATACCCATCTTTCTTCCTACATCATCATATGACCATATCTTGATCATATGATGAAAACCCACTTTCTCCATAATCTATAGCTTCATTAATATTAAGAATATAGATACTTACAAGTGATGATTATCACTAATGAAGGCTACCAATACTTGATCTTCACCTATTTCTTCTTGGATCATCATTTAGCTATTTCCCTCCCTTTTTCTTTCTCTCTAAATCCGGACTCCATCACACACCTCAATAATTGAGGAAACAACTAGAATAAACTAGTTATAGCTAGTTAGGTGGCTCTTTGGCCCATTGGCAAGAATAGCCCCTCAAGTCCTATCCCTTCTATTTTAGCCACAACTAACTTAATATAACACTTTGCTACAATAACAACTTAGGTCCCTTTAGTTATGCATCACATTTTATATTACTACTTTAGTCATACTTTGACTATTAGTTTGACTACCGGGTTTGACTTTCCACGTAACTTTGTTAACCAACCAATCACATCCAATCTTAGCATATTTCATCTAGGGTAGGGCCTACTCGTAACTGGGAAACGGGTGTTACACTAATCTCCTCATCTGGTCCCGATGATACAATCTCCTTTCAAGCTTCCATATGAACTCCTTTACTTGTCTGACCTCATCAGAATTCCATCTTCTTGATTTCCCCAACTCTTTATCTCGAACTCGATTAACCAACCCATCACGAACATTCTTCAAGGTATCGTCACAGAACTTATGGATCTCATTGAAAGACATGAAGCGGTTGAAGTTCGTTGTGCTTCTGTAGACGAACCCGAAGGTTGGATGTCGTTTCATAGTATATTGAGGGTCACGGTTGTTGTCAAGAAGAAATACTGGTTCAACAAGGTTCAACTTCGTCTGATAACTCTCCACTCCCAGCTGAAGATCCTCTACCCGTTCTCTTATGATTGTTCTCCTGATGAAGTGACAGAGTGCAGTACTGAATGCATATCGAAGTTCGTTGGACAAATGCTATCGAAGTTCATTGGACAAATGCTGTAATTTGCCTTGTACTTTCATCAAGTACATATCTTCAATATCATTCAGGTTCAGATTTGGAAAGTCAGCCTCAGAGAACGAGTAGATGTTGTTGTCATGTCTTCTGATTGTGATTTCTTCAAGAAAGGTGTAATCATACTTCCTGGATCCACGGACACTAACTACTGCCATGATTCGGAGGTCACTGTAGACTGAATCCCGAGACTTTTGACAAAGTTTGTATTTGTACCAGGTCTTTCATTTGTCATACCAGTGGTGGATTCCTAACTCGGCATCACGATTATATACCACGAATTCCTTAACAAAGAGATGTTGGTGAAAGGCTTCTTCCTCAATGGTTGATTGTGTGTAGTGAGCGGCTGGAGTGAAGGTGATAAAAGTTGCATACTTTGTTTTCCCAGATGCTCCATGCTTGAGAAGTTTCAGATCGTTGTTGAAGAAGAATTGAAACGGAATTTCTGAGTGGTGATGTTTGCGTATCACGGGAAGTGGCTTGGTCCAATCGGTGATGTAAGGACGGTTTTGGCTATCTTGGCCATTTTCCCTGACTACGTCTGGGTTAGTCCAGTCGAAGGCACTTGACATTGCTCTTGCAATGTTCTCAAGGTGATACTCAAGTTCAGCAGCACTGTTGGATTTGTCTTTAAGGAGATTGAACGCATCATTCTTAATCCGACGAAGTTCCCGTTTTGTCATCCTTTTGATGTTGAAACTGCTTTTGATCTGCTGAGCAACAGCAAATGTGTTGTCTTCAACCTTGGAAGCTTCATCATTTTGGATTAGAGCACTTACAAGCTGATCGAACCAATCGTTTCCATGCTCATCTTTGTCTTCATTAAGCCATGTAATGACAGCTGGTTCTTGAGAAGGTTTCTTGCTGCTAGATGGCTTTGATTTAAAAGGTTTAGACTTTGGTGGAGATGGTGGTGGTGATTGTGGTTGATCTTCTTGTGTTTGAAATTCCACATTTTCTTCATGAATATGCTCAGAATGATGTTCCGTTGCTGTAGGACCAGATTCCGGATTTGGTTGAGATGGAGAAGAAGTTGTGGTTCCTGTAGGCTCAGCAATGTGAATTCCAGATCCGCTACCATTCTTTTGTTTCTTAGTAGTAGGGTCTGGATCTTGTTCATCATCATCACGTTTCCTTTTGCCCTTATCTGCTGAAGCCTTACAAGATTCCATATTTTCTCGAATAGCATTCAAGATGGACAGTTCAGTGTAATTGAGAGAAGATTTTGCAAGCAACTTGGTGTGGAGAGCGTCTTGAAGATCTTCAACAGAATATTCCAGAAGATGTTGTTGCTGAATCTTCAAAACTTTGATCTTTTCTTCAAATGTAGTATCAACATAAGCTTCAATGATTTTCTGAAGATCAGGAATGTACTTCTTGATGTAATGCCTTGTATTTGCTTTCATTTTAGCATCAATATCAGATTCTAGAAACTCATCCATCTTTAGCTTAGTTTGCTGCATCTCTTCCACTTGTTGAGACAAGTTCTTGACTTAGACTTCCATCTCAGCCAATTTTACACTTGTTTGTTTGTCCTTCTTGACTTGTGCAATCTTCACTGCTTTCTTAAGTTTTCGTGCAGCAGGAGATACAACTTCCACTTTGGTAACACGGGCAATTCTTTTCACATGCTTACCTTTCAAGGCCGATTTGATATGATCAGAAATTGTTGTTTTTACTTTAGGCGATGGTGATTTCTTCGATGATGGAGTAAGTGAGGGAATTGGTTCTTCAGAGTTAGCCAGTTAGGTGTTGAGTCCTTTGGAGGTGTTGGAGTGTGAGAAGGTGATTCAGGAGGTGTATTCGGTTTGGGTGATGATACAGGTGAGGGTTGAAAAGGTGGTGATTTCTGCTCCTGTTGAGGGTTATAAAAAACCATAGCAAGTTCGGGTGGAGGAACTGATGGAGAACGGATGTAGCTGTCAGCTTCCAAGTTAGCTTGAGCATCCTCTTTAAGTTTCCTTTCTAATTCCTCTTGTCTTGCCATTGCTTCCTCAAGTTCCTTAGCAGCATTAGTAGTCTTATCACCAAGAATTTCCTTTTCATCTTCAGGATTCCAGTCCATATTGTCTTGATGGTGTAGTTCCTCCCCCTGGTTATCATCAAACATGGAGTCTGAGATTTCCCTGTCAGTTAAGACTATATTGCTCTCCTGATCATTCTCCTTCTCATCCTGAGCTTGTGCTTCCAAGTCGGGTTGATTAACCGAACTTGGTTGCTGAGGAATGACAGATTCAGCCTTATCGGGTTGAATAACCGTATCAGGCTGAATCGTGGATGTAGCAACTCCAGACCCTCCGGGTTGATTAACCGGATTAGTGTGGATCGAAGCTGCTTCTTGAATGGTGCCTGATCCTCCTGCTCCTTGCTTCATTTCATACTCCCTTTGTTTCTCAACAGCCAATTGTGCCCTTCTTTCTTCATCCTCCTTAGTTGACTTTCGACTCAACTTTTGTGCATTTTCAAAGTTGATCTGATGTTGTAGTTCAGCTTCTTTGGTAGTGAGGTACTTGATGCACTGCCAGTCTTAGACCTGCTTCGAGAACGGGTCTTTGTAGATCCTGACCCTTCAACCAAGTTAGAAAGTCCCACTCGACGTTCATGGAATGCCTTATCATATGCAAGATATGCTGGAGTTTCTTTTATTTCATCGGTCATTAGAAACTCTGGCAGTCTTGTCCCTTGTTTGTGCGTGCTCCCTTTGGGAAAGTAGACTTTGCGGAAAGTTTTATCCAGCTTGTATGGATGAATCTCTTGATCGGTAGGTCGTCGATCAATGTCCTTATGTAAGTCTAGCAGATAACTTATGAAGTAGTCTTGGGTGCTCAAAGCCACTATCTCTACCGGATATTGAACGGGTTATAATGTAGAAGATAGTTCTCCAGGGCTGAGGTATGTATTTAGCATTGACTTTAGAGATCTTGGTTAATGGTGTATCGGGTTGAACATCATAACCAATGTCTACAAGGAATTGCATGATTTCAGATTCTGATGGTGTCGGGTAGAATTGGTAGGAAGGTTCAGGTGCATCTGGAAGGTCTAAGGCTTTGCGGAGGTGATTAGGTGTGACTCTGATCCTTTTACGATCCAGTTTGCATGTGAAATACTTGTCATCACTGCTCAGTGTGAAAGTATCCCAGAATTGATGTATGTACAGTTCTGGAATGGTGTCAGAGCTGTCAAGAAGGTTTCTGCACTTATGAGCTTTGAGAATTTCCACAGCAATCTGGCAGCTTGGGTCAGAACACTTTATCTTATCAAGCTCTACTCGTGCATTGTTTTTCCCAATCTCCAAAGAATACCCATGAGGAAAAACTTCTTCTTTAGTGAGTGTTGGAAGAGGTTGTTGTTGTGGTGCAGCCATTTGATGTTATCTGAAACAACAATCAAGTACAAATATGCAATATACATGTTTGTTAGCATATGTTAAAACTAGATACAACACATGGCATCCATTTGCATTTATGATTGGTTGTTACATGCTTGATCAAAGAATTTATCAAGATATTACCAAGTTCTATAAAATTTGATCCATTTCGATAAGTATAAAAGATATATCTAAGGAAATAGATCAAATTCTATAAAAGATCTCAATTGCGATAATTATGTCAATTGCGATAATTATGCAATTGCGATAATTATCCATTAGCGATAATTAGGCAATAGCGATAATTATGCAATAGCGATAATTAGGCAATAGCGATAATTATGCAATAGCGATAATTAGGCAATAGCGATAATTATGCAATAGCGATAATTATCCAATCGCGATAATTTTGGCAATCTCGATAAACTCTTATACAAGAGTTTTCGATAACTTTGAAGATGAACAGCCACGCAGATTCTTATCGAAATTCATTATAACTTAGATTTTTCAACCACAGATTATCTTAATCAGTTTTTATGACTAAACAAAACAATCTGATTGCGTGGTTTTGTAACCTTACAACAGGTTTTACCTCTCAAGGGATCTCAAGAGGCTTACAACCCCACCAGGCAGTGTACCTGACCGATGTAGTATAGTGTAGTGGTAAGTACGGGGGATTGATCGTTCTCCACAGGGAATAGTGTTCGTTAGGTATGAAAGGCTACTCTAATTAGGTCTAAGGGTTGAGGAAGATTCTTTTTATGTTTTTATAATTTTATGAAAGCAAGTAAAATCTCGGGTTTGAAGGAGTGGGCGGAATTAGTTGCTAGTCAACTAACCCAAATGACTACGAATGCAAATAAAATAAAATAACAAAAATGAAATGTGGTGAGAAACTTATGTGTAGAGAAATGTGTTTACTTAGATTTCCTTACTCCCTAACTATCTTTTACCGGTTAATTAGTGTGTATTAGTCGCGTGGATGACGGGTGTATTCCTTAATACCATTCGTGGGGTGGCGTACTTACTTCCCCAACTCTACAAGCTCCTACTTCACTCCTATGTCGAGCCGGCTAGGAAGCTCCTAACATGGGATCACTAGAATTCGCTTGTGCATTAAATACAACCATAAAAACCTTTAGTACGCGTTTGGTTCATGTTTCTTAAGACGTTCAAGCAAGTTACCGAATAGGAAGTTAGCCAGTTTTCTTAAGCCTAACATAGATAAACAATCATCCAATACAACTAACAACACACTAACAACCAATAATCAATAGCTAGGTTTCATTAGATCTAAGCAAACACAAGATAAAATTAGCCTAACATGTTAAACAAAAGACAAGCATAAGATAGAATCAAACAACACATAGACATATTGAATGATTAATTGATAACTTATCTTTCAATGAAACATGGAAGATCTCAAGGCAAAAAGCCCTGAAAAAGTAGCTAAAATCGTCTTAGGGTTTTATCCCAAAATTCCACACACTAAGCCTCTCTCCTAATGACAAAAAATTAGAAAACTATATATAGATTTTTGGATCTGACGGCGTCACCTTATGCATTGTGACGCCGTCACCTCGCCGCTTTTAGGGTTCCCGGGTGACCTTCTTGACGCCGTCCCTCTTTAGCTCTTCAAAAATCCATTCTGGCCTATCAAGGCTTGACGCCGTCGGATCATGAACGTGACGCCGTCCCCTTATGATTTAAGCCGTGACGCCCTTGATTTAGTTAAAGCGTGACGCCGTCAGAATTCTCATGCTAACTCACTGGCCCGTCATGAGTAAATTTCACATCCAACTTTTCTTGCCAAGGCATGACGCCGTCCCATGTTAATTGTGACGCCGTCAAGAGTAACTTTCAGCCGATTCTTGAGACTTTGCCGTTTTCTTCACTTTAATGCTCCAAAAACGTCCAAAATGCCTCCTTTTCCAGATTTCTCCTCAAAAGTACCTAAAATGACAAAAGGAACGATTTAGGGCAATATTTGATCAAATAAATACGATTTCGGGCTTAAATGACCCCTTAAAAGCGGTACACTTTTCGCCTCATCAAATACCCTTACACTTGAGATTTGCTTGTCCTCAAGCAAATGCGCTTTTATTCTAATCAAAATACAAGTTAGGGGTCATTTAATGCAAACATAAAAGTAATTACAACAAAAAATCGTTCCACTTCAATCATAATAAGCACGGAGATTACAAACTAGCACCTCACAAGCAGTGTTTAGATACTCACATCTCTCAAGTGTCATCAAAATAAATCTCATAAATGAAAACGGAAAATATCTCTCACTACCTGTCATAGCAAATAGATTACCATAGGCTTGGGAAAGGATCGAAAACCTCCTCCACTAGGCGTAAGCACCTAAGATAAACTATCAAAGAGGGCTTTTAAATGGGTTATAACGTTAGGTGTAGGGAAAAGGAAAACACGGTTTTGTTGGATACGGGATATTTTACTGGTGGCGAGTTAAAGATCTTGATCAATTACATGTACTATACAATGTTGCTAAGCCAAGACTAGACTCAATTTTAAGCTAGAAACAAAATAACAAAATAACAAAAACATAAAGATAAACATAAAATGAAACGGGATGGTAGTCCGTATGTTTTTTCTATTTTTCATTTTCTCATTTTTTGTATTTTTCTTGATTTTTTCGATTTTTTTTTTTTTTTTTTTTTTTTTTTTTTTTTTTTTTTTTTTTTTTTTTTTTTGCATACACTCTTGCCCTACCATCCAAAATAATACATCATAGGGGCATTGCATTCCCCTTACACTTGAATTTTTACATAACTTTACAAATACTAATCTAATGACTCGAATTAAGATAATTGAAACACTTGGAGTACTTTTAAGATATTTAGCACATATGGGGGTAATAAATGATGTTCTTCCCCATTACTCCATCATACTAGTACTTTACCCATGAGTCCCAATCGTCCCAAAACAATATGTACAAGGATATGACTCGACTTAGCAACCATGTAATCATTTAGATAATTAACTTGGGTTTAAACAAATGTTGACACAATAATGCACTAAAGATGAGTGCATACAAGGTAGGCTAAGGCGATTTGGGTGTACATTTTAGTGGGGTGTAACAAATTCTTCCTTTAAGTAAAATGCTTAAAGGTCGAAACGAAAAGATAGGCTCTGAGGGGTGTACTAGGGGTATCGTGTACTAAAAATGAGTACAACGCAAAGGGTGTGGGAGAATTACTTGACCAATGTAGCCAAAGTAATTATAACAAAAACACAGGTGTAAAACAATGGGTTAATCCTAATGCCTCTTATCATGTAGTAAATCTAACTACACGAATGTAGTCTCACTTGTGGCCTTGGAATGGTCCTAACGCAAGTTCTAGAATCTAAGTGCTACCGGTACACACATCATAGCATAAATGCTTTTCCTACCAATTCTAGGGGCGAACCTCACATATTTGGGGTGGAAAATTTTTTAGTGGTACGGTTTTTTGTGCTAGTCATATAACTCCTATCCGTGAGACGCTCATTAAGATCAAAGTTTCACTCCTATATGTTGTAAAAAATTTTAAATTTGGCACTAAAATTACCCTAATCAAGTATTTCTCTCAGTTTTATTACACATCTATTATTAAACAAACAAAAATCAAGCGCAATTGTATTCTCTAAAATCGTACTTTTACCCTCCCCTTACACTTAAGATGAACATTGTCCCCAATGTTCAAATAACAAGATGTAAAAGTAAATAAGGTAAAAGAATGAAATCAAATACTCCCCTGATTTGCTCGTTGGATAGTGAAATCACACGGTTAAATCTTCTTCCAAGGAGAATGTTGAAGCTCCATGACTAATGCATCGCCATAAGCTTGATTCCATAAACATTTCCTTGTCTAAAATAACCTGTTAACCTGAGAAAACAAACACGAAAACCTGCATAACATCGGCGGGATAAAATCTATATATAAGGATATAATGCTTGTGGACTGATAATTTTGCAGATTCCTGGAGATTATAAGTTGGAGATTTAATAAAAACTTTTTATGAAAACAAAACTTTCAAAAATTTCTGGAAATTAAATCTGACGCCGTCAGGTTATAACCCCTGACGCCGTCAGAAATGACCTGACAAAAATTTTCATTTTTAGTTTCCGGAAAATTTCTGGAAAAACCTTTACCTTACTTCCTGGAAATCCTGCAAAACATCACTATGACTCGATACAAGCATTTGACTCAAACAAACACTAATATGTATGCTAATTTATTATTATTACGATTCATGTTCATATGTGTTCTAATAAACCGATTTAGATTTCCCTTACACTTATCTTTTGCAAAATACCTTTATATGTAGTTAAGACGAAGTTAAAAACAAAATAAAGCATTTTCACAATTTAGTTTTGAACATGAATCAATAAGAATAAAAATTAAACATACATACGGAAACAAATAAAATCAAACAAACAAATAAATAAACACATAAAGCAAATAAAGCAGATAAAGCTTGGGTTGCCTCCCAAGAAGCGCTTTTCTTTATTAACGAGTCTTGTAGCTAGACTCAAAGTCACGTACATTACGTGACTCTTTCATCGAAAGTTATGTCTTCCTCATTGATCATTTCATTACCATTCTCATGATAATGCTTGACTCGTTGAATATTCACAGTGAATTCTCTATCCTCGTCGTCAATTAATACAACGGCTCCGGTTTTAGAGGAGCTCCTGACGGTAAAAGGTCCATACCATCTAGATTTAAGTTTCCCAGGAAATAGCCTTAAGCGAGAATTATATAATAAGACCTTGTCTCCTTCTGAAAACTCCTTGGGTCTCTTAATCCGTTGGTCATGCCATCTTTTCGCCCTCTCTTTGTATGTGATGGAAGATTCATAAGCCTCTAATCTCAACTCATCAATCTCTTGGAGCTGTAAGAATCTATTTGTTCCCGCAACTGTATAATCCAAATTACAAGCCTTAAGTGCCCAATATGCTTTGTGTTCCAGTTCTACTGGAAGGTGGCATGCCTTGCCATATACCATACGGAACGGGGTTGTCCCGATTGGTGTCTTATAGGCGGTTCGAAATGCCCACAAAGCCTCGTCGAGCTTAAAAGACCAATCTTTTCTGTTTTGATTAACCGTTTTCTCTAAAATTCTCTTTATGGCTCTATTAGTGTTCTCGACTTGACCGTTTGTTTGAGGATGGTAAGCGGTGGAGAATCGGTGAGAGACTCCATATCTTTTCATGACTTTCTCCATTTGTGAATTGCAAAAATGGGTTCCCCTGTCACTAATAAGAGCCTTCGGAATTCCGAACCTAGCGAACAATTTCTTTAAGAAATGAATGACTACCCTAGCGTCGTTAGTCCTAAGGGCTTGTGCTTCCACCCATTTCGAAACATAATCAATGGCCACCAAGATGTATTCATTCCCTCCAGAAGATGGGAATGGTCCCATGAAATCAATTCCCCAGACATCAAAAACCTCACAAACTTGTATATAATTCTGTGGGGCTTCATCCCTCCTAGAGATATTCCCAGCTCTTTGACATGCGTCACAAGTTTGTATCATTCCCTTCACATCACGAAATATTGTAGGCCAATAGAATCCCGCGTCGAAGACCTTTCGTGCAGTAGTGCTTATTCCGTGATGTCCTCCAGATGGACCTGCGTGACACTCTTTCATAATTCTGACAGCCTCTCTTTCCGAAACACAACGCCTGATTACCTGATCTGGACATCTTCGAAATAAGAAGGGTTCATCCCAAAAGTAGTACTTTAATTGATTAAAGAACCTCCTTTTTTCATGCCTGCTCATATGCTCAGGGATGACTCTACTTGCCAGGTAGTTAGCATAATCCGCATACCAAGGTTCAGAATCATTTATTAACATGAGCTGCTCTTCCGGAAATGTTTCCCGAATCTCACTCTTGTCAGATTCAGCGAGGCTGGGGTTTTCGAGACGAGAGAGATGATCAGCCGCAAGATTCTCTGCTCCTTTCTTATCACGAATTTCAACATCGAACTCTTGCAATAGTAGGATCCAACGAAGTAACCGTGGTTTAGCATCCTGTTTAGCGAAAAGATATCGAATAGCTGAATGATCCGTAAAAACAACCGTTTTAGAAAGGACAAGATACTGACGAAATTTATCAAAAGCGAATACCACGGCTAGTAATTCCTTTTCAGTGGTAGTGTAGTTTTCTTGAGCAGGATTCATGGTTTTGCTAGCGTAGTATATTGGCTGAAAGTGTTTGTTAAGCCTTTGGCCTAATACTGCTCCAACAGCATAATCACTAGCATCGCACATGATTTCAAAGGGTAACTCCCAGTTAAGGGTAACCATAATTGGAGCTTGGGTAAGTTCCTGCTTCAATAGATCGAATGCGTCCTTGCACTCTTGAGAGAAGTCGAACGGGGCATCCTTCATGAGTAACTGAGTCATTGGTTTGGCTACCTTTGAGAAATCCTTAATGAATCTCCTATAGAAGCCAGCATGACCCAAAAAACTACGGATTGCCTTGACAGTTGTTGGATAGGGAAGTTTGGATATAGCTTCAATTTTTGCCCGGTCTACTTCGATTCCACTTCCTGAAATTTTGTGCCCCAGCACAATCCCTTCTTTTACCATAAAGTGGCACTTTTCCCAGTTTAGTACCAAGTTGGTCTCCTCACAACGTTTGAGCATTTTCTCAAGGTTAGCAAGACAGCGATCAAAAGAGTTCCCAAAGACTGAAAAATCATCCATAAAGACCTCCATGCTGTCTTCCATTAACTCATGGAAGATTGCCGTCATGCAGCGCTGGAAAGTGGCGGGGGCGTTACATAGTCCAAAGGGCATTCGCTTGTAGGCGAAGGTGCCATAAGGGCATGTAAACGTGGTCTTTTCTTGGTCCTCAGGAGCGATAGGGATTTGGAAATACCCTGAGAACCCATCTAGGAAGCAGTAGTACTCATGCCCTGCTAACCTTTCCAACATCTGGTCGATAAATGGGAGAGGGAAATGATCTTTTCGGGTTGCATCATTCAACTTCCTATAATCGATGCACACACGCCATCCAGTTACTGTTCGTTGAGGTACTAACTCATCCTTATCGTTCTTCACCACCGTCATTCCTCCCTTTTTTGGTACAACCTGTACAGGACTTACCCATGGACTGTCCGAAATCGGGTAAATTAGTCCTGCATCTAGGAGCTTAATGACTTCCTTCTTTACGACTTCCTTTATGTTGGGATTTACTCGCCTTTGAGGTTGCACGCTGGGTTTATAATCCTCCTCCATGAGGATTTTATGTGTACAAAAGGTAGAGTCAATACCCTTGATATCGGCTACACTCCATGCTATAACTCCTTTATATTTTTTTAAAACTCCTAAGAGTTGATCCTTTTGTTCACTTTTCAAAGAAGAGCTTATGATTACCGGAAGTTGATCTTCCCCTTGGAGGAAAGCATATTCAAGGTTGGTTGGGAGTTCCTTGAGTTCTACCGCAGGTGGCTCGATGATGGAAGGTTTAAGTTTGTTCTCGGGTTTACGAAGCTCAAGCTGTTCGATTTCTTGTCTGGGATAGAAGGAGACTGCATTCACATCCATAGCCTTCTCCTCCTCTAAGATGGGTAAGAAAGCTTCATCTCGCAACCAACCGGCTTCCACCTGTTCATCTACACAATTATCAATCTCGTCGGATAGTTCATCGATTTCTTCGATGAAATACAGTTGATTATCTGCTTCGAGAGAAAGATTCATTGTGTCCTTGATGTCGAAGGTTAAGCTATCGGCCCCCACTCGTAAGGTTAGTTTGCCGTCATGAACATCAATAACAGCACGAGAAGTTGCAAGGAAGGGTCTTCCTAGAATGATGGGCACAAGATCGTCTTCTTCCATTTCTAGGATGACGAAGTCAACTGGAAATTTAAACTTCCCAACCTTAACCAGCACATTCTCGCATATTCCTAAGGGGTATTTGACTGATCTATCGGCCAGTTGGATGCTCATACGGGTTGGTTTCAACCCAGAATACCCTAGTTTGAGGAACAGGGAGTGCGGCATAAGATTGATGCTTGCTCCTAAGTCGGCTAAAGCATTTTTGACTGAAAGAGATCCAATTGAACAGGGCAAGGTGAAACTACCCGGGTCGTCCACCTTCTTTGGTAGCCCTCGTTGGGTCACCACAGAACATTCTTCTCCTAAGGTTACAAGACCCTCGAGCCCTTTCCTGTTGGTGAGCAGCCTCTTGAAGTATGCACTATATTTGGGCATATGATAACATGCATCAAGAAGAGGTATGGTGACGACCGAATTCTTCAAATATGACAGGAATCTTTTATTATCACTTTCGACCTTTTGATTCTTGAGGCGAGATGGGTATGGGACTTTAAGGGGCTGTTTGGCAGGAGTAGGTGGGGATGGAGTTACCGGAGGGGTTTGCTCGGGATTTTCGTCGTTCACATTATCGTTCTCCTCATGAGGGGTGTTGGGTTCCATGGCGTTAGATGGTTGAGCTGGGTAGGGTGGATCCTTAGTAGTTGTTCCAGCACGAGTGGTGATGGCGAGTAAAGGATCTCTTTGTGGTTCGCCAAGGCCGTCGAGAGTGGCGTTGAGTTCTGCGAATTTGGCCTTCATGTTGGTTTGTTGGCTATTGATAAAGTCGTCAAGACCATTTAGTTGCAGATTCTTTTCAAACGTGAAATGCCCGAGATCATCCTCAAAAGTGCTCCTAACCTGATAGTCAGGATATTCTCCTCCTCCCTCTTCTCTCACAAGATTTCCCCAGGGGGTGAAATCATTGTTTTGGTAGAAAGTTAAGAGCGAAGGATCATCGAAGATGTCGTGGCTTGACAAGCATGCTTGTTCGGTGGTGGTATCATCCTCGCATTCCTCTACTTCATGCGGGCCACCACATTGATCACAGATCAAGTATGGGTTTGATAACCGCTTAGTTGGTTGCGACTTGTCTAGATAAGATACCTGATCATTCAATCTACTCACCCGGCTAGCAAAAGGAGGCTCTTTCATGATCTTGGAAACGCTCATGATCGAATCGGGTTCATCCCAGGTATCGTCTTGATCATTCGCGTATTCCTCAATTCTATTCCATCCTTCCTCAACGCTTAGTTTGGCTATTTTTCCTTTTGATGAATTATTAATGCCCAATTGGTCGTTTTTGGAGACACTGTCATAAAAGATTTGGACAAGAAGCCAGAGTTCAATGCCATGATGAGGGACCTGTCTAATTAGATCCTTGAATCTAACCCAAGATTTGTGAATAGGTTCTGCTGGTCCAACATGGAAGCGGAGGATTTCGTCTCTCAACTTTGAAGTTCTTCCTATGGGAAAGAATTTCTCATAGAATTTTGAGATAAGCTGTTCCCATGTGAAGATGGATTCGGAAGGAAGTTGGTTATACCAGTCTCCGGCTCTTTCATGAAGGGTAAGGGGAAAGAATCGCAACCGGGAGGTATCTCTAGTGGCTCCGTCCGTGTGGAGGGTATCCACTATTTTCAGAAAGTCCTTGATGTGTTGGATTGGATCTTCAGTTTTCAATCCGTGAAACTTGCATACACTTTGGACCAGCCAAATATCAGTTGCACGCAAGACCCCATCCGTGTGTTCATTTGGAAAAACGATAGCATTGGAAAAACCACGAGGGGTGGGAGAAGAGTAGTCCTTGAGACATTTGGGGATTGGGATTTCGGGAACTTCCATATCGTGATTGGGTTGAGGGCTAGGAGGTGTAGAATGATGATTGGATTCTTCCTCGGAGAGGGCATCATCAAAATTGATCGTGGATGGTTCAGCCGCTTGGTGGAGTCGCCTTAATTTATGCATTTCCCTTTCGGGTTCAGCATAGGGTGTGGCAAGAGTCTTTATCGAGCTTCGGCTCCTAGTGATTCTAAGATTAGGGGGGTCATCATCCAGAATTAGGGAATATCCTCCTAAAGTGCGAGCTCTAGGAGGTGGTTGTGGTTGTTGTGGTGGTGGGTCGTGTGGGTTAAGGATATTACCATCTTCCATGATGTCGGATGGTATGGTTACGAACAAAGACACGAAGAAAATAGATAGACTAAAGAAAACCTAGAAAAATAAAATAAAAATCTCACTAGAAAGGAATCTAGTGAGTAGACCTAATAGAAATAAAAATTCAACCTAAACAATAACTATTCCCCGGCAGCGGCGCCAAAAACTTGATTGCGTGGTTTTGTAACCTTACAACAGGTTTTACCTCTCGAGGGATCTCAAGAGGCTTACAACCCCACCAGGCAGTGTACCTGACCGATGTAGTATAGTGTAGTGGTAAGTACGGGGGATTGATCGTTCTCCACAGGGAATAGTGTTCGTTAGGTATGAAAGGCTACTCTAATTAGGTCTAAGGGTTGAGGAAGATTCTTTTTATGTTTTTATAATTTTATGAAAGCAAGTAAAATCTCGGGTTTGAAGGAGTGGGCGGAATTAGTTGCTAGTCAACTAACCCAAATGACTACGAATGCAAATAAAATAAAATAACAAAAATGAAATGTGGTGAGAAACTTATGTGTAGAGAAATGTGTTTACTTAGATTTCCTTACTCCCTAACTATCTTTTACCGGTTAATTAGTGTGTATTAGTCGCGTGGATGACGGGTGTATTCCTTAATACCATTCGTGGGGTGGCGTACTTACTTCCCCAACTCTACAAGCTCCTACTTCACTCCTATGTCGAGCCGGCTAGGAAGCTCCTAACATGGGATCACTAGAATTCGCTTGTGCATTAAATACAACCATAAAAACCTTTAGTACGCGTTTGGTTCATGTTTCTTAAGACGTTCAAGCAAGTTACCGAATAGGAAGTTAGCCAGTTTTCTTAAGCCTAACATAGATAAACAATCATCCAATACAACTAACAACACACTAACAACCAATAATCAATAGCTAGGTTTCATTAGATCTAAGCAAACACAAGATAAAATTAGCCTAACATGTTAAACAAAAGACAAGCATAAGATAGAATCAAACAACACATAGACATATTGAATGATTAATTGATAACTTATCTTTCAATGAAACATGGAAGATCTCAAGGCAAAAAGCCCTGAAAAAGTAGCTAAAATCGTCTTAGGGTTTTATCCCAAAATTCCACACACTAAGCTCTCTCCTAATGACAAAAAATTAGAAAACTATATATAGATTTTTGGATCTGACGGCGTCACCTTATGCATTGTGACGCCGTCACCTCGCCGCTTTTAGGGTTCCCGGGTGACCTTCTTGACGCCGTCCCTCTTTAGCTCTTCAAAAATCCATTCTGGCCTATCAAGGCTTGACGCCGTCGGATCATGAACGTGACGCCGTCCCCTTATGATTTAAGCCGTGACGCCCTTGATTTAGTTAAAGCGTGACGCCGTCAGAATTCTCATGCTAACTCACTGGCCCGTCATGAGTAAATTTCACATCCAACTTTTCTTGCCAAGGCATGACGCCGTCCCATGTTAATTGTGACGCCGTCAAGAGTAACTTTCAGCCGATTCTTGAGACTTTGCCGTTTTCTTCACTTTAATGCTCCAAAAACGTCCAAAATGCCTCCTTTTCCAGATTTCTCCTCAAAAGTACCTAAAATGACAAAAGGAACGATTTAGGGCAATATTTGATCAAATAAATACGATTTCGGGCTTAAATGACCCCTTAAAAGCGGTACACTTTTCGCCTCATCACAATCTTTCCAAGTTATAACAACATTTATCCACAAAAACTCAATAATCAAACTGCTAGTGTTTATTGTTCTTCATAAACCCTTAAACTCAATTAATCCACTTAACGTGTTTCTGGGCACAATCAAAGCATGCATTCATTCAATTAAACTCATAACAACAACATCCCAACATACAAATTACACAATAACACTCATATACAGATTTCCCCAAATTTGTCGCTTAAACCCTAAAACATAATTCTAACGATTTGAAGTTTCTGGGAGTGATTAAGCATACAATCTTGGATTATTATCAATATCTAAGCATTATCGTACAAATTTTCTCAACTAAAACACTCTCATTCGAAGATCCCCAATTTTACGCAAACCCTAGAACTAAACTTCACAATTGCGATAGTTTTAACTGTTGGATCATGATAAAATTAAAAACCATCTGTTATAATGACATGTTAAGCACAAAAATACTCACAAAATATGAAGATCGTGAGTGGATTGACAGATTGAAGGACGGCCGTAGATGATGGTGGGTGTGGTTATTTAATACGGTAGGTGAAAATTAGTTAGATTAATAACTGCAGTTGAATTATTTTTGACTTTTTATATCATTTAACTACTTTTGCAATATAAACAACTTTAGTCCCCTAACCTTAACAACTTTGAATTTTAAGTCCTAAACCACCATCATACTAACTCTAAGTCTCATTTTTTATATTGAAGGCACACAACTTTTTCATCTTGAGATCTTATCACCAATACTTTGTGAAGCAACAAATTTCTGAAAGCATGCAAGTACAAGTTTAAAAAATTGTGGGAAAAAATTATGTCTCCCCCTCAACACGTGTTCAAAAATAATTTGTGACATTTTAAAATGAACAACGTGTTGGATAAGGGTTTGTACTTGCATTTTTATTTATTTATTTATTTATTTATTTTTTGTTTTGAATATATTTACAAAGATAGGTTAGATGTTTGACTCATTTATTTGTTTTTCAGAAAGTTTTCCAAATCATTTGGAGTCAAACATCTCATACCAATTCGGTGAACCAGGTCCACAAATCTTGCATGAGGCAAGGCTTTTGTTAACAGATCCGCCAATTGGTGTTCAGTTCCCACAAAATACAATTCAACAGTACTCTTTTCCACGTGTTCCTTGATGAAATGGTATCGGAGATCAATATGCTTTAACTTGGAATGCTGCACTGTGTTGCATGAAATAGCGATGGCACTCTTGGAATCACAATACATAGGAATCTTGTTGAATATGTATCCGTAGTCCATCAGTTGTGATCGCATCCAGATGACTTGAGCACAGCAGGCAGACATGGCCACATATTCAGATTCTGTTGACGACAGTGAGGTGCAGTTTTGTTTCTTTGATTTCCAAGAGACGAGCTTGTCACCCAAGAATTGTACTCCCCCTGATGTAGTTTTGCGTGTGTCTAAGCACCCTGCATGGTCAGCGTCTGAAAATGCAACAAGTTCAAACCCAGAATCCTTTGGATACCAGATCCCCAAATTAATGGTTCCCTTTAAGTATCGAAGGATTCTTTTAACGGCTGACAAATGCCGTTCAGTCGGTCTAGACTGATATCGGGAGCAAAGATATGTGGCAAATACAACATCCGGTCTGCTAGCTGTGAGATACATTATCGAACCAATCATACTACGATACTTCGTAGGATCAATGGGTGTCCCATGTATGTCAGCATCTAGCTTCGGGGATGAGGAGGACATTGGGGTGTTATAAGTGTCACAGCTGGTCATACCATGCTTTTTCAGGATTTCCTGAGCATAATTTGACTGACTTAGAAATATACCACGGGGCGATTGATGAACTTGCAATCCTAGAAAGAATTTAAGTTCACCCATCATAGACATCTCAAAGTTTTGTTTCATCAGTTTAGAAAAAGCGTTTGAATATTTTTTATTGGTTGAACCAAAAATAATATCATCCACATAAATTTGAACAATGAGAATGTCTTCCCCGTGTGTCTGTATAAATAAATTCGGGTCAACAGTTCCTATGGTAAAATGATTAGCAAGTAGAAATGCAGACAGTTTATCGTACCACGCCCTCGGGGCTTGTTTAAGGCCGTATAGGGCTTTCTTAAGCCGATATACACGGTTTGGATGATATGGGTCCACGAAGCCTTCTGGTTGTGACACGTACACCTCTTCTCGGAGTTGTCCATTGAGAAATGTCGTCTTCACATCCATCTGATAGACTGTGATGTTCTTGTGGGCTGCGTATGCCAGAAACATTCGAACTGCCTCAATCCGAGCCACTGGAGCAAACGATTCCTCGAAGTCAATACCCTCTTCTTGGCTATACCCTTTTGCTACCAGTCGGGACTTGTTACGGATGACGGTACCATCTGCATCTAGCTTGTTCTTCCAAATCCATTTTAATCCAACAACATAAACTCCATCTGGTCTTTCCACTAATTCCCAAACTTCCAAACGTTTGAATTGTTCCAGCTCTTCTTGCATGGATTCAATCCAGTTGTCATATGTAAGGGCTTCTTTGATGTTTTTAGGTTCAGATTGACAGACAGTGAGTGCATACATGCAGTGTTCACTATCTGAGTGAAGTTTTTGTCTTGTAATGACTGGATTATCAGGATTTCCAATTATATTTACCAAGGGATGATCTCTTGTCCATTTGTGGGTGGATGGAAAATGTTGAATGTTGTTATGATGATATGACGGGTCCATATTGCTCGAGGATGACTCTCCTGTTTCTGGAATGGTTGGTGGTGGAGCAAATGGATTGAAGAATGCATTCCCGTCATAATCTGAAGGTGTGGGAACTTGGTTAGAAGTGGGGGAAGAATCTTCAACTGCAGGTGGAGGTGTTTGTTCCATAGGTGATGAGGGTTCAGTTTGAGCTGCATCGTTATCATCTGCTGTAGAAGTAGTTGCAGATTGATCAGGTGCTTGATTTGGGACATGTTGAGCAGCGGAACTGGTGGAAGCATCTGATGCACTACTAACACAAACTTCATCAAACATTGGTGCAAACAAATCTTCCAGATCTTTCCTGTTAAAGGGTAAGGGTGCAGCCGAAGATTCAGGGAAGTTTAGACGGTTATGTTCGGGTTCTAAGCGGTCTTGCTCAGAAGCCATTTCCGTGAGTTCATCAAAATTGGCGTGTATAGTTTCTTGAATTTCCTCGGTCCGACGATTCCAAATTCTATATCCCTTAGAATTCTCACAGTAGCCAACAAATATCCCAATGTCTACTTTAGCTTTTAATTTACCAATATCATCTCTATCATTTTTCGGGTAACACAGTGCTCCAAAAACATGAAAGTAGTTGATGTTTGGTTTTCTGCCTTGAATTAGCTCATATGGAGTTTTGTTGTGTCATCTGTTTATCATGCTGCGGTTCTGGGTATAACATGCAGTATTAACAGCTTCAGCCCAAAGGTAGTCTGGCAATTGAGCATTGATCAACATTGTTCTAGCTGCAACCACAAGCGTACGGTTTTGTCTTTCAACTACACCATTCTTCGGGAGTGCGAGCAATTGAATATTGATGAACAATCCCATGCTTCTTAGTGTATTCCCGAAGGGTTTGATTCTTAAATTCAGTGCCGTTGTCTGTTCGAATAATCCTGACGGTGTTACAGACTTGAACTTGAATCTTTGTGATAAACGTGATGACCATTGAAGGAACTTGATCTTTTGTCCGAAGAAAGTAGACCCATGTCCATCGTGAGTAGTCATCTACTATTACCAAAATGTACCTTTTCCCGTTTATAGTTTGAACCCGCATTGGACCACGCAAATCCATATGTAGCAGCTGTAGGACGTGATCTGTGCTGTGTTCTGTTTTGGGAGGAAAATGAGCACGGTGACTTTTCCCTTGTTCGCATGCAGAACACAAATGATCTTTGGCATATCTGAATTTGGGTAATCCGTCAACCAATTTATTCCTTGCAAGGTCAGTCATGGTTTTGAAATTGAGATGAGACAATCTTTTATGCCATAACCAAGCCTTTGTGGGATTAGCCTTGGAGAGTAAACAAATAGGAGATGATGCTGTCATGCCTTCAAAGGATATAGTGTAGAGACTGGTTCCTCGTTTTCCTTTCATCAAATAATTTCCTTGAAGATCACGAATGAAGCAAGTTTTCTCCCGAAATGCTACTTCTAAATCTCCGTCACAGAATTGTCCCACTGAGAATAGATTGTGACCAAGGCCTTCAACATAGTATACACGACTGATCTCGATTATCCCATTAACATAATCTCCATAGCCCATTATTGCTGCGAAGTGATCATTCCCGAACCTGACCGTTCCGATGAACTTTGCGATAAAGTTTGTGAGAAGCTTGAGGTTGCCGGTCATGTGTCAGGAACACCCGCTATCAACAATCCAGAGGACAATTTGAATCACCTGCATCACAAATATTGGAAATAGGTGGAGAATTAGTAACGGTTGGACCCGTTGGGTTAGTAACATAAGATTTAATTATCTTAGGAACCCATGTAAAACTTGCTGTGTTTTGTAACCAACGTTTCCATGTCCAATTAGTCTCAGCCTTTTTCCTAAGAAATGCACTTGGTGATTTGGTTGTCTTGGGTTTGGCTATGGGTGTTTCAATGATTTGCGCAGAAACTACTAGTGGTGGTTTCCCTAAAATGGACTTGGCAACAGTTTTGAGCCTAGAGGAAGAGCCACTAGTTCGTTTCTTTTTTCGTTTCAACAGAGTTTTAGCAATGCAGTTTTGATGATCACCAGATAATATACTAGCACGACAAACAATACAACTAGCATCAACCATAACATCATCATTAACATTCATAGATTTAACGTCTGTTACATCATTACTAGAATTAGAATTAGATAAGTTTGATTCTATTCCTGATATTACAATTGTTTTATTCGAACTACTTGCTTTAACTTCTGCAGACTTAGATGATCCATTCCTAGGTTTCCGGACTCTACGCTTCTGTTGTTTCTTGTAGGTCTTGGAGTTGCTAGCCTTAGACATGGTATCTAATCCTGTGGAAATTGAAGTAGTTTCATTAGTGGTTAAGTCTGATGCTTGGGTAATTGCCTTGTCTACTGCATACATCCCTGGGGCAATCTTATAAACTTTTGTTTTGCATTTACTAAACCTCTTATTTTCTTCTTCAGATCAACAATGATGTGTTGGTATTCCTGATTTTTTGAATCTAAAATTCTGTTGAGGCGGACTGTGTCATTTCTATTTTGAATAATTTCATCCAGATCCTTTTCATATTCAAACAGTTTATGTCTTAAGACATCATTTTCATTTAGATTCTCACTTTTAGAAGTATGATTGTTTTGAAATGACAGAGATGTTTTTAGATGTTGGTAATTTAATTCAAATATGACACTTTGATGTTGACACCAGTCAAGCCTCTTTTGAAGGTTGAAAACTTTATTTTCCACATCATGGTTGATTTGACGAAGATCCTCATTCTCTTTTACCAAATTTTCTATCTCCATTTGCAACATCTCAACATTTACAACATGATCTTTTACAAGTAACTCATTGCATGACTCATAAAGCGAATTCATTATCACAGAAACAACGTCATAACACAGAACTTTTTCTAAGAGTCGATCATTTTCTTTTGCTAAAGTTTTCTTTTGAAGTTTTTGTCTTTGAACTTTGTCGTCTTTAGCTTTGAAAATGCTCTTCATAGATGCTACTTCCGTTTGTAATTCTTGTTCCCATTGTGTTGCACATTTCTTCAGATGTTTGACATGAGGCAGAATTTTCTTTTGAAGAATATCTCGCTTTTCTTTCGCGACAGGGGAAAGAAAAGTAGAGACTTCGATTTGAGAACTAAACTCAATTTCATTCTCCAAAAGAAACATGTCTTCCATAAATGTCTTAAAATATCAAAGAATTCGACATTCTTGAGGCATTTGTGGATCAACTTCATCCTCTTTCAAAGCATCCTTGAGATGTGTAACAGTTTTGGACACAGGAATTACTGAAGAAGAAGCATTTATGTAGGTGTTTAACAACGTTTGTTCTGGTTTGTCCTTTGGAGGGACAAATGATTTACTTATATGAGGTCTGGCGTTATAATCATAATGAACTCTGGAAAAATCTTTGACTAGTTTTGGTCGACTCTCAAGTTCTTTTTGACGTTCAAGATGTGCAAGTTCTCCATCATTAGTAAGCACAAAAACTCTTTGAAAGGTATCATCAAGTAATAATTCTGCACTGTATAACTTGGGATTTTTGCTGAGTGCTTTAGAAAGAAAACGTGGTTGGTCACAGCCAATAGCAAATCCAAATCCTTTCGGAACTGGTTTTACCGTTAGCCTTTGAATTTGAGTTATTGAATTTGAGTTATTGATCTAAGATTTAGACCATGAAACAGAAGATGGACGAGAATCGTGAGAAGACAGAGAAACGTCATGAGCAGCTGAGACAGGAAATACCTATGACGAATTGAAGTTGATAGAGAGATGATGAAAAGGAATGAAGAACTGATGACAGCTCAGACCAGGATCACAGCTTTGGAGACAGTAGTGGAAGACAAGAAAGCTCGATACCCGGAGTATATGCAGATCTTCATCAGCATGATCGTCGAACTGGAGAGTTGACTCGGATGAGCTTCTGGTAGCCACTAGATCAGATTGTTATCTACCAGCTTTTGTACTATATCTTAGCCATAGGATATGTGGCATAAATACAAAACTTGTATTAATTTTGTTATATGTATAACAAAATCAGCAAGTTATTTATGACTATATGTGGTTGTGATATTTTGCTGTGTATGATATAGATTGATGTGGGCCAGTGATGATCATTTTACATACATGTATGACAGAATTTGGACATGTGCGACCTTATGATTATCATGGATTTTACCTTGTTAATTTAACATGGTCACTATGCAAATTCCAAATATGTGTTTTCTTGTGGTATTAATAGAAATATGTCTCGCACTTCCCCAGAACCAGCCATGTCCCAAGCTGCTATCCGAAAGCTTGTTGCAGACAGTGTTGCTGCAACACCTGAGAATCAAGCAGCAGTATTGGCCCATTCTGGAAGCACTAGCAGACCTAATGGAGAAAGCGAGACAGCAATAGCTCGCAAGTGCACTAATAAAGACTTCATAAACTTCAAACTAACTTTCTTTAAAGGAACAGAAGGAGCAACTGAGTTGGCTCGTTGGTTTGAGCGTACGAAAATAGTCTTCGTGAGAAGTGGGTGTACTGAAGACTGTAAGGTTACTTTTGCTACAGGGACTTTCTTGGATGATGCCCTGTCTTGGTGGACTTCGACTGCCCAAACTATGGGTGTTAAAGCAGCTCACCAACTTACCTGGGAAGATCTCAAAAAGAAGATGTTGAAGAAATACTGCCCCCGTACTGAGATTAAGAAGCTGGAGGATGAGTTTCACCAGCTAGTTGTGAAAGGAACTGATTTCAAGGCCTACAATAGGAGGTTTCAGGAACTTGCTATCCTGGGCCCAACTGTTGTGCCTGATGTTGGGAAAACATTGGAAAAATACACTGAAGGATTACCCCGAAGTATCGAGGGAAATGTTACTGCATCCAAGCCTCAGTCTTTGGAAGAGGCAATTTCCATAGCTCAACAGCTAATGGATCGTGAGATCAAGTATAGTTCCACTCAAGGAAGTAATGATAACAAGCGAAAGCTGGATGATAGAAGGACCACCCATCACCACAACAACTATCAACAAGACCGTAATAATCATCACCACCAACAGAATCGCCGGCAGGAAAATGTCAGGGCCTATATTGCCACACCTGCTGAGGGGAGTGGTTATATCAGAAGAAAACCATTTTGCAATCGATGCTCGTTGCACCACTATGGTCCATGCACTGTTAAGTGCGTAAAGTTTCAGAAAGTTGGACATCAGACCAAAGACTGTAAAGCAACAGGAGCAAATCCACAGCCAGTAACTATAACTTGCTACGGATGTGGTGGGAAGGGGCATTACAAGAGCCGGTTCCCGAAGCCGAATGCCAACCAGAACAACGATGCCCGCGGAAGAGCTTATGTGCTAGGAGATGGAAACCGCACAGCAGAACCAAGACTAGTGCAAGAGAATGAAAACTCGTTAAGATCCCAACAACGTCAAAGGATGACGTTTATGTTTAAGTAGAAGATAAATTCCTGTTATAGATAAATAAACCGTAGCTTAAGACTTACTAAGTGTATTTCCTCTTGTACTCTACCTTAGTTACGATGGATGTAACCTAAGTGTATCAACTACCTTTCCACCGTATGAAATCTCTATCTTGTAGTATTTCCGTAATAATCACAATCTACGTTTCTATTCCATTTACCCTGTTCATAGTCCTTACGTAACAAAACACTAGTATACCATTAGGAATTTGACTAATATTATTTCTGACTGAACAATAGGCTATCACCACCTTGTAAGATTCTCACACGAACCTTAAGATCTATTTCGAGGATAACCCATTAGTACCCTATAAAATTCCCTAACTCATCACTATAATATGAACCAAAATTTTCTTATATTTTTGAAAAATAATTATGTTGTTATTTTCCAAAAACAACGCGTTGAACACCATCTAAAACTTTTTGAAAAGAATAAATACCACAGTGACTGAGTCAAACATCACATCATTTGGTCCTCAATTATACATAGCCTGATCAACTATGTATAATTTAGGAAGAATCATGTCATAAATGGAACAGTTATCTTTTCAGATTTTCTAATAACAATTTTCATTTAAAAGCAAAATCTTAAAACAAAATTAACGTGTTCATAAACATCATTTTTAACCAACCACAATAGAGGACTACACCTATTACCCATTATCCCTAAGATAGGAAATTGACAAAAAATATGGATAGAAAAACTCTAAGAATTCACAAGGATTTATGGCAAACACAAATAGTACAAATTTTATTAGAATCTACGAAAATTAATACATAGAGATATAATTAGCATCGGAAGTGCTAATGTTACAATGATTACAATAAAAGGCATAGAATCTTCAATAGGTTGACCCGCCATAGCAACGAAGACAACTACCAATCCAACAATAGCTAGAGCCACGATGGGATGAATCACCTTGATTATCCTGCGCACAATAGCGAGACTAGATATTAGGCATAAGAACAAATAAGTTTTATTTCACTAAGGATTACAAAGGAAACACAACAAGGACTCATTTTAAACAACCCTAACCCGAAACCATTACCCACATAGTTTGTCCACACCAATAGCGAGAACCAAAAAAGGCACAAGGACCGCTAGAACGCAAACCAAGAATGCATAATCTTCATTAGGAACGTACGCCAAATAAGTAACCACAAGAACAACATAAATGATTGCTAGGAATGTGATAAGGTACGGCATTTTAAGGTTTTAGCGATAGATGTATGTTTTGTGGAAGAATGGAAATTAAAATGGAATATATATATAGGTAAAACTAGCCGTTGGAAAGCACTATTCTTGACCGTTACATTTTACTGTTCATAGACGTTAGGATTTACTATTCCTGACCGTTAGGAAACACTATTCACAGCCTTTGGATTTATTAGGTGGCAAGACATTCAAATTTATTTCATCTAGTAGGAATAAAACTGACAAAATTACGTTCCCTTAAGTACCGAATGGAAATTCCTAGACAACCCTTTTTGGACTAAAAGTATAACCAAGGACTGATAGCGAGACGATATTATTGGATTTAAAGGACATAAAAAACAAGATAATATTATATATAATATTATTTTTAAACTTTAAGTATTTTAAGCATATCAAACTCACGTCACCAACCAAATCGTTGTACGATTTCCCATTCTCACACTCACAATCTTAATAAGTTAGAATCTAAGCCCAACTCTTTCTATACTTCACTTTTTCCAACATCTCAACCAACACAGACTGAATCTCGGGACGAGATTCCCTCAACGGGGGGATACTGTAACCACTGCAAAAATCCCTCATTGTAATAAACTATCTTACAGAATATTTATCCATTTTCTACGTATATATATATATTTTTTATTATTATCTGATCATAACTACAATTTCATGTGACGTAACTCACATCCTCGATAAACGTGCTCACACGCAACCCAACCTCAACCTATTTAATATTTATTCATGTAAACATTACCATATGTCAAGTATAAAACTTTATGATGTCTCATCTGCCACTTTACGTTAATTCGTTAAAGTACGTTTAAACTAAACACTTCTTATCTAATGGAGTTTACATGAAACCCTAAATTATTATAACAACAATTATGAACAACTAAACCCTAAAATACTTAAGTACAACTCATTTAAACTAAGGTACAAGTTACTTAAGCACAGAAACCCTAAACCAACTCTAACTCCCGATACAAACCCTAACTTCATAAAACAATGATTTTATGTAATAAAATCACAAACCCTAAGTTATATATATATATATAATTTTTATAAAGTATTAATGTACAAGACTTCTAAGGCAATTTACAAGTCATTTAAGCATAAAAACATAAATATTCATATAAAGACCATTATAACCCCAAATATATTTATTCTAAAGCACAATATCCATGTCTTTTATGCACCAACTATAAAAATAAATTTCTTAAACTTACTAAATATAAGTACAAGTTCTTAAACCCAGTGTACAAGCATCCAATGCATAAAAACCAAAAATTACAATTATATACTTTTAAACTTCATTAATTAAACATAAAATTAAATAAACTTAAGAAAATCTTAAAAATACATTTTCAATATTATATAAACCCTAGTACAACCCTATTTAGCCTATGGTACAAACCCTTAAAGCACAACATAATTTCTTTTTTTTTCATTTACATATAATTCGACACAACTAATGAATACATAAACCCTAACTTAACTTTTAATTGACAAAACACTTAAACAAAACCCTAACCCTAATTAGTTACCTCCCTAAACCATAGTGTACAATATGCCATAGCCCAAAGTACTACCTTTAGAGCCCTATTCGATCCTTATTACATTTCCTAGGTCGATTCAAATGAGAATCTAAACTAAACCATTAACTAAAAATTTATACCACATAGATATACTAGGTCTAG
Organism: Artemisia tridentata subsp. tridentata; assembly: GCA_021014915.2. Lineage (NCBI taxonomy): Eukaryota > Viridiplantae > Streptophyta > Magnoliopsida > Asterales > Asteraceae > Artemisia > Artemisia tridentata. Next base: position 337,592,705 of record CP139505.1, on the reverse strand, counting down.
AAACTTACCAACACACCATGTCATAACATGGTAGTTAGTTTCCATGGTTTGAAAATGCAACACATCATCACCAACATCACAAATACCTCGCCACACTCCTCCTCCATACATGTGTCCCTCATTACTTCACCATGTCCCCTTAATCCCATAACAAGGTGATCTAGCCACTTAGAAAACCCTAACACCCTTCTTCTATAAATCGCAAACCAAACGCCCCGTATTATTTCCATACAATTCAAAACACCTAAAACCAGCCACTCTCACATTCACTACTGAACCTACAGCCCAAATACAAGCCAAAGAAAAATCCTAAGAATCCTAAGAAGGAGGAGAAGCTCTAGTACTCCATTTCTAAGCCAATTCGCCACATATACCCTAACCGACTAGATATACAAGCAAGTATAATCATCCCTTTTTCATTCCTTTTCTATGCATTAAATACTCTTAAAATCATTATTAAATAATCTCTAGAAAGAAGCTAGGTTAAAAACCAAACCATTCTTTTCTTTTTCTTTTGTCGAACAAAAATCAAACACACCCTTAATATATATTATTTTTGCATTACAAATCAAGAAGCTATAAAATATGTTAGATATGGATTAAATATGTTAATAACCATATTAATAAGTATCAAACATAATGACATGAACTTAAAAATTGAAAATCAAGTTTTTCTTTTTCTTTTCTCTCTTTGTCGAGGTAAACCAAACGCACCCTATTTAAATTTACATCACAATATAAATCGAGAAACCTTAAAATACATTAGAGATAGTTTGAATATACTTATGATCATGTTAACATGCAACAAAAACTGGTTATAACCTTTAAAAATCAAGAACGCAACTTGTTTTCTTTTTCCTTTTTCTGTCGCAAAAACAACCCAGCGCCCCAACTTTGAACAATTATTTAGACCATCAAACGACCTCTAAAAATTCTAGATTTTTGTCACGATGAAGATCACCCAGCTAACTAATGATAGGAAAAAGAACGTCGTAAAAAGGTTGAGTTATCACAAAGATATTTGAGTCTCATTTATGTCTCTCGCTAACTGTTTTAAGCGCACCCTTAAATAATTAATTCGAGCTTCATAAGCTTGAATGACAAGCCCATAAGCTGTAACTAAACCATTATTAAGTTGATAATAAAGTGTATAAAGGAGTCGTAGAAATTCGTGCCTCTTCCCGTAACTTTTAACGCGTTTAAATTAAATAAGGACGTCGGGTGTAACGCATAAAATGCTTTGAGGGTAATTTCTGTCAAAACTCTAATTAGTTTTATAAGTAGGACTTTAATTGATGTCGACATGCAGATAAAGGGTAAAAAGTGTCAATTTTGAATCTATAGGATAGAAACTGTCATTTCACCATAGTCCAGGGGTAAAACTTGTCATTTTACGAAAGTTCAGGGGTAAAAATTATCATTTTACGAAAGTTCAGTGGTATAAACCGTCAATATGTGAAACTATAGGGTAAAAAGCGTAACTTTATATAATTATTATTAGAAATACATTATAAAAATATTTATACTAAAAACTAATAAACAAAATACCTTTATCTCGATAACGAACAAACGGAAACATAAAAATGAGAAATGAGATAAAATCTTATCCAACTTTTGAAGAGAGTTCATGTTGTCTCAATTGAACATTTGACTATCAACCAAAACGTTACGAAACGAACATTAAAACTTATATATTTATTCAAATACGATTATTGAAACTTGACCTAACAACGCAGGTTGCGTGCCGGAGACATTTATCAACTCTATTTAACTTTGTTTTCCATCCAGACTGCTAAGGTGAGTTCATAGTCCCACTTTTATACGTTTTTCAACTTGTGGGGAGATACATGCTACAAAACCGAACACAAGTATTTTTCTGTATGCTATCCTGATTGATATTGCCTGAGTTTAATTGTTCCCTCTAAAAGACCCTCTATCATGAACCATTAATCACTTGCGGGTGAACGTGAATATAGTGAATAGATCTATTGGCAGTTGACGTCCCATTTGTGTTGCTGGACAAGTAACCAAATGCACTTTATTTGAGATTAATAAAGAGTCCGGCAAACTCCTACTCGAGGGCAGTATTACTATATTTAATTATGTAGTAATTACATCCATAGTTAATTGCTATGATGTCCATCCTGTTAACGTTTGCGTGTCATGAGACTTAGGTTAATATATTGAACTGCAATATTACTGATTTACTTTCTACTTAGCTTGTGTTCAAACTGATTATAACTTTAAATGCTACGGATTCACTCAACCTTTGTGTTGACTTTTTAGAATGTTTTATCTCAGGTAACTAGAAGTACGATTTGGCACGGAGTGGCATGGGCTTTCTTCTTATAAAAAGAGTGTCCATTTTGTTATCATTCAATAAATAATGTAACCTTTATAACGTATTTCTAAACTTCCCGCTGAGACCTATACTATGTACTCTGATTTAAATAAATGAATGATAACAATTTTATTTAAAACGTCTCTTTTCGAGTCGTTTTCTATTTTAATGACTGTGATGCTTGAAGTAATACCCCAACTTATAGTCCGCTGCGATTATCGAAAACGGGGGTGTTACAGTTTCGGTATCGGAACAAAGTACTGTGGGACGAGATGGGAGTATTTTTGTATATGACGAGAGGGCGTTTCGTCAAGATTTAGCACACTTTATGATTCAAGAGGGTTTGCCGTTCAACCACTTCGACAACCCTCGGTTAACGAGGTTGATTCAACAAAGGCTTCAACCACGATACACTCATGTAAGTCGTCAAACTCTTAAACGTGATTGCATTAAATCTTGGGTAAAGGTTAAAAAGGAATTAATACTTGGTTTTGATGCTTTAAAAACTAGTGTAAACTTAACAACCGATGTTTGGTCGGTGGGTCATGGTTTTCCCGGTTCGTACATTTGTGTTACCGCACATTGGATTGGTACCCTTACTTGGCAAATGCTGAAACATACTATTGCTTTTGAAAACTTTGAATATCCGCACACGGGTGAAAACTTAAGTTTTATGTTGAGATATGTTATAAAAACATTTAAAATAGAAAAAAAGTTTTTTCAATATCCTTTGATAATGCTTCTAATAATACAATGCGGCAGGAAGGCTAATACTAAAATACCGACCACCTCTTGATGGCATTTTTTATCATAGTCGATGTGTTGCACACATCATTAACTTGGTTGTGCAACGCGAACTAGCGACCGAGCGAATGTATAATTTAACAGAAGCTTTTAGAAAAATGTTACGAGATATTTTTCAATCAGGAAGCACAAGATATGTGGATTATATAAAATTGTGTCATGAATCCAATTCCCTTTTTTTATCTCCAAATTGGGACGTCCCTACAAGATGAAATTCGACTTATAACATGTTTGTTTGTGGTTTACGCCAAAAATTCACGTTACAACATTTTCATGATGACCTTTGCTCTAGATCTAGGCGTGGGGATATGGTACCATTTTCGGTTGAAAATTGGGATTTTATTAAAAAAATAACCGAATTACTCAAAGTTTTTAAAACCACAACAACTTTGTTATCGGGTGTTTATTATCCCACGAGTCATCGGGTCCTCAACCAACTTTTTATGATGTGTAGAAAATTAGGATCATACGAATATGATGGTCTACTTTTTGCGAATATGGTTGTACCGATGAAAGAAAAACTTAGAAAATATTTTGAAAAAATTCCACCGGTAATTACTTGTCCCACCGCAATGAACCCATGTTTGAACATTAGCGGGGTGGAATATCTTATCGATAAGATTGCTAACGACTTGGATTTGAACAAATAGACCCTTTTTATGTAACAAAAGCACAAGACACGTTTAAATATAATTTCAAATGTTTATTTTGATAAATATGGTGCAACAAATGTGGGAACGAGTTCGGTTCCAAACATGTGGGCTTCGGCTTCAACCGTGGATCCGGATTTGGACTTATTTTCAAATTTAAGACAAGAAAGCGGTAAACGGGCTAGGAGTGAGAATTTATCGAGCAACGAATATGGGAGATATAAGGGAACTGATTGGTTAAACACTATCACACCCGAAGAGTTCAAGGATTTTGATGTTTTGAATTGGTTGAAACAAAGGGAATGTAAAACCCAAAAATTTAGCATAATATGAATTGATAATAATGCCCTCAATTTAAAATTTTAAGAACTTAAGAAAATCATGTAAGTAACATAAAGTGTATTTAACCTAATGTAAGTTATATTATAAACTACCTAAGATTTGAATTTAACTACTTAAACTAATACTTATATATTAATCAAATTAAAATGTCCTAACCTATATCATTTGTACAAAAAAAAAAAAAAAAAAAAAAAAAAAAAAAAAACGCCACACCATGTATTATAACTAGGATTATGACCAAATTCATTCTTGTAACAAAATACTTGACTAAAGCCCATCATATCTCCTAAATGATAGCCTTGATTCGGTCCATAAATCCCTTCTAAAGTTAACACACGGTTTCTTTTTCTTGGTATAACCGAATATCACAAAAACACATCAAACCCTAATTCTCTAAAACCAAACTCTCGGCTCTCTCCTTGTGCTGCTGCTGTCGATCCACAAACACCCCAAAAAGGAGGCTTGATTCTTGTTCTACTCTTGTTTCTTTCCCATCGTAAGGTAAACATGCCATACTAGTATCAATCTATTTCGAATTTGGAGCAAACCCTAATCGGTTCTTGCCTTGTTTTTCCCTTTTTCTGTCGTACGACCCAAGAAGAGAAGAAGGAGGAAATCGTGGTGATTTTTGTGGTGTCTCGTTCTTGTGTTTTGATCACGCTTCAAGGGTATTCGTATCATCCCTATCCCTTTCAATTCTTGATGATTTTGCAAGTATACATTCGCCTATGATCATAAAGGAGAACACATAAAATGATAAATGGTTACATGAAATAATGATTTTATATAAACCCTACTATGAACCAACTTGCTTATGAATCTGAAATATAATGGGTAGGAACGTGTTTATGAGATGTATGAATCGACCTATATCTATTTTAATGAATGTATATTTGTTTTGTATCAAGAACTAGAGGTTGGATTAAGAAAACTATAAAAGATTACATGTTATGATGAAGACTGCTACTGACCTGGAAAATTGTCCTAATTGAATCGATTGCATCTTTGTGATAAAAACGTATTTTTGGGAGTTTCTGGAGTCTAGAATGGATTTTAATGAGTAGCTTCCTGGAGAAATTTATCTTGTAATTTTTAGAGACCTGGAAGACCACTTTTTGATTTTTGGAAAAACAAGTGTCAAATCGAATTCGTATACCTAGAAAATTAGTCCGAGTCTATGATTTTTAAATTACAAACCATGTCGAATTAGAAGGTGTCCTTTGAAATGGATAATATTTGACATGTCTATTAGTTACTGGAATTTTTCTAGATTTTTATAAATTTTATAGATGGGGTATAGAATTAATTTCTGTTCGAGTGTTTCATCAGATACGATTCTGGAACAGGTTAGGAAAATGGATTTTTCATTCGTAATTATACTAGTTAATAAAATCTGGAAAAATTAGGTAAAATAAAAGGGACATTGAGGTATCTCTGTGAATTTTTGTAGATTTTATTTCTAAGTTCTAATACGATTCATAAATTATTTGAAACAGGTCCAGTTCATTCATAAAATCTGTTAAAGTGTAAAAAGACATTTAAAAGGTGTTATTTGTTTATTTTCTAATACTAAAGGGTTTAAATTGTTATTTTTCTAATACTAAAGGACTTAACTTGTAAAAACCTGTAACTTTATAATAATTACACTTTATACCCAAATTTTATGATAATTGCATAATTGGTCCTTAGACTTATCATAATTACTTAATAAACCCTCAAATGTGTAAAACTACCATAATAACCTTAATCATATGTAAATAACCTTATGAACCTTGAACTACTAAAATGGTCATCTTGAATACTTTAAGTTAATAAACGGGATTGTTAATAACTAGAGTTACTAAATATGGAAAATCACTTAAAATGAGTAAACCTACTTAAAGTGGAAACTTGCTATATTTGGAAAGTTACTCAAAATGGAAAGATAAACTAAAATGAGTAATCTAAATTAAGAACCAATTTTAATCATGTCTTTTACTCCTTTAGGTGTGAAGAAGGAGAGGTCTTGACTCTTTTCCGTGTTTGCCATTATTGTTGCTTGCTTGTTTAATAAGGTACAGATATTCTACCCTTTTTCAGTAAGGGTGCTTTTCTCTCTTTTGGACTCATTGATCTTGATTCATATTAGGATTTCCTAAGCCATTGCTATGTTCCCTACACTTTGGTTCGATTATTTGATTCGATTTGACCTTGATGTTCGATATGAACCTTTGGCATTTGAACCTTTGATATGAACCCTTTGCTATGAACCTTTGATATTTGAATTTTGACTATGATTCGATGACTTAGACTATTTGAACCTTTGCTTTGATTTGGACCTTTGATATGATATGACATTTGAACCCTTCAGTTTGATACCCGAGCCAAATGTGTTTCCTAGCCATGAAGGTAACATGGCCATGTCATTGATGCACCAATGGCATGACTCCCGTGTGGTCGAGTGATTTTCCACACCGTCCCCATTGTGATTGTGATATGCGCGCTTTATATTATTATGGCCAATGTGATTTGTGTGGGGGGCGCATGGATGCATCCTAGGTACGTATTTGTGATGTGATATGTGATATTATTCGGTGACTGATGCATGGGTGCAATCCACGTCTTTCACAAAATGTGGGAGTTGATCACTCCAATTTGATACATGAGGACACCCCTCATATTATCTGGTTACTTGAGAGGTATCCCCTCTAGATTGCTACAGAATTATGATATGTGATGTGATTTGTGTGGGCTCGTGGTGGATTACTGACCTCTTTTCTTTTCTTACTTCATGCCTTTGCCTATACCTTATACATTATACTGTATCTGTCCATTTTCGTTTGCTTTCGTTTTCCGTCTATTATATATCTGTTCACTGGGCTTTTTAAGCTCAGCCGCATTTCCTTTTCCTGCGGCAGGTACCTAAGCTAGGAGCTGGGATTTGGCTATGGGATGAGAGTAGAGATTAGATGGAGTTTCTACCTTAGTTTACCACCTTTATTTATGGCATTTGTTTAGACTGGATTTCATTCTATTGTTCGTGCCTTTGGATTATTCGTTATCATTTGAACTTATGTTTTTGGCTTAAGCCGTGTTGGCTTGACTTCTTTAATGAATTTTGTTATAAGACTTCCGCCGTGTATTATGTATGCTTTGATTCGTCACCATAATGTGATACTTCTACCCTTGTCGGGTTGGGGTGTTACAATTATGGTATCAAAGCCCAGGCTGCGACCTGTAGTACATAAGCCATGGCCTGTGGATCATATGGACCCTAGGATTTGACCCTTAAGACTTAAGTTTTGACTGGTGAGGATTTGGGTAAGACATAGGTTTCTGTTTCGTCTTTCCTTTCGTTCCTATTCTTCCCTATTTTGCTAATCGTTTTAATGATCGTTCAGATGGTGAATACGCGTCATACCGAATACCGAAATGGAGAGGATGACCCTGACTTCGAGGCCATGATAGCCGCTGCTTTGGCTAATGTTCTTCCTCAGTTGGTGACCCAAATCACCAATGACATCAGAAATGGTGCGGGTTCATCAGGAGGTAATGGTGCGGGTTCATCAGGTGGTGGTGGTGGCGGTGCTCCACCTACTGGTATTCATGTTTGGATCAAAAGGTTCAATAAGCTCAAACCTCTTTCTTTCCGGTCTGCTGCCACTCCCACAGAGGCAGAGGATTGGATTACTCATATTGAGAAACTGTTCAGGGTCTTGGGTTGTGCGGATGAATTCAAGACGCGTTTGGCTACGTTTAAACTGGAGGGTGATGCGCTGAGTTGGTGGACAGCGTATGTTCAGTCACAGGAAGAGGATTTCGCTGATACTTGTTCATGGGAGGATTTTTGTGTCATATTTTATAAGCAGTATATTCCGTTGTCTGAGCAGCAGAGGTACGAACGTGAGTATGGGACTATTCGTCAGTTGGATCGAGAGTCGTCTGGGGAATTCATGCAGAGGTTCATGAGGTTGGCTAGTTTTGTTGGACCAGAGGTTACGGGTAATGCTCATCGTCAGGCTAAGCACTTTAAATGGGCATTGAAGAAGTGGGTATTGGATCGTATTGTGAACACTGAGTATGAGGATGTTGCTGCAGTTGCGAATGATGCCCGCAACATTGAGATGTTGCATGCTGATGGAGGTTCGAATAAGAGAGACAGGGATGGAAATCGTGTGAACTTCAGGGGGCAGGGTCGTCAGGACCAGAGTCAGGATTATAGGGGTCGTCAGGACCAGGGATATGATTATAGGGGCATCAGGACTGGGACTTTAATCAGAGGCGTCAGGATTTCAGGAGTCATGATCAGCGGGTTTCTGGCAGGAGTGGGTATAACAACCCGCGTCAGTTTAGAGATCAGTCTACTCGGGGTTTTCAGCCGAGTCATCATTCGGGTTCTTCAGGTCAGAAGAGGCCTATTGAGGCGTTACCTCCTCCACCTCTTTGATCTACGTGTGGAAAGCCTCATCCGGGGGTTTGTCACAAGGCTTCTGGGGGATGTTTCGCTTGTGGGTCTACTACTCACAAGGTGAAGGATTGTCCACACGATAAGCGAGTTGCACCAGTGAACTCGGCTAGGCCAGCTCCCACGATGGGTCGAGTTTATGCTACTACTCGTGATCAGGCGGCGAACTCATCAGGTACCATTACCGGTTTTCTTTACATTGGTGATTGTATTGTATTTGCATTATTTGATACCGGTGCCACCCATTCCATTATATCTAATTCGATTGCTAAGAAAATTAATATAACCCCAACACCATTAATTAATCTTATATCCATCTCTACCCCGATGAAAACCCAAGTCATCATTGATCGTGAATATGTGAATTGCCCTCTACGTTTTGATGATCGTGTTCGTCCGGCAAATTTGCTCCCCATTGATATGATTGATTTTGATGTGATTTTGGGCATGGACTGGTTGGCTTCTCATAAGGCTACCATTGATTGCCATGCCAGAAATGTGATCTTTGGCAATATTCATCATCCCGATTTTGTCTATCATGGTTCTCAGACTCTTAAGTCTGTTAAGATCATCTCGGCTATGAAAGCCAGAACTTTGATTTCTCATGGTTGCCTTGGCTTTTTGGCATCCATTAAAGATACCTCTTTGGAAGGTCCGAGCATTGAAAGTCTTCCTGTTGTGCGTGACTTTGCTGATGTGTTTCCCGATGAACTTCCTGGTATTCCTCCTGCTAGGGAAGTTGAGTTTAGCATTGATCTTATTCCAGGTGCCGAACCTATCTCCAAAGCTCCTTATTGTATGGCGCCCATTGAATTAAAGGAGTTGAAGGAACAGTTACAGGAACTCTTGGAGAATGGTTTCATTCGACCCAGTGTTTCTCCTTGGGGTGCACCTGTTTTGTTTGTTAAGAAGAAGGATGGAAGCATGCGCCTCTGTATTGACTACCGTGAGCTTAACCGTATCACAATCCAAAATTGTTACCCTCTTCCGCGCATCGACGATTTGTTTGACCAGTTGCAAGGAGCGAAACACTTTTCGAAGATTGATTTGAGGTCCGGTTATCACCAGCTCCGTGTGAAGGAGCAAGATGTTCCCAAAACTGCCTTTCGAACTCGTTATGGTCACTATGAATTTCTGGTTATGCCCTTCGGTTTGACTAACGCTCCTGCTGTATTTATGGACCTTATGAATCGAGTATTTCACGAGTACCTCGACAAGTTCGTTATTGTCTTCATTGATGACATCCTTGTGTATTCGAAATCTAAGGAGGAACATGAGCAGCACCTTCGGATTGTTTTGGAGATTCTTAGGCAGCAGAAGTTGTATGCAAAATTTTCTAAGTGCGAGTTCTGGTTGAGTCAAGTTGCTTTCCTTGGTCACATTGTATCTGCTGATGGTATCACCATGGATCCAGCTAAGGTTGAGGCTATCACCAAGTGGCCAAGACCTACCAATGTGACTGAAGTGAGGAGCTTTCTGGGGCTTGCTGGTTACTACAGACGTTTCGTTGAGGGTTTCTCGCGTTTGGCCTTGCCATTAACGCAATTGATGAGGAAAGGTGAAAAGTTTGTTTGGACTGAGGAGCGGGAAAATAGTTTTGAGGAGCTGAAGCAGAGATTGGTGTCTGCTCCCATTTTGACTCTTCCATCTGGATCGGGTGGTTTTCAGATTTATAGTGACGCGTCAAAGAAAGGTTTGGGTTGTGTTCTTATGCAGCACGAGAAGGTTATTGCTTATGCGTCGAGGCAATTGAAACCTTATGAGGAGAATTACCCGACTCATGATTTAGAGTTAGCTGCTGTTGTTTTCGCGTTAAAAATCTGGAGGCATTATTTGTATGGCGAGTCATGTGATATCTTCACTGACCACAAGAGTCTCAAGTATATCTTCACCCAGAAGGAACTTAACATGAGACAGAGACGGTGGTTAGAACTTCTGAAGGATTATGACACGAATATTCAGTATCATCCGGGTAAAGCTAACGTGGTTGCTGATGCTCTTAGTCGGAAATCCGGCATGATAGCAAATCTTGAAATTGAACCTCGGATTCTTAATGACCTGGAGATTCTTGATGTTGAGCTTTGTATTCGGGGTTATGACGGTTATTGGGCCAGCCTTAAGGTTGAGTCCAATCTCATCCTACGGATTAAGGAGGCTCAGAAGGATGATGGTGAGCTTTGGTCTGTGGTTCAGAATGTTGAAGAGGGTAAACAGACAGAGTTCAGCGTGGATGATTTTGGCGTGGTATGGTTTGAGGATCATCTTTGTGTTCCTAATGATCCTGAGTTGCGAGAGGCTATTCTATCTGAGGCTCATAGTTCCCCATTCACTATTCATCCTGGTTCCACCAAGATGTACAGGGATCTTAAGCAGCATTTCTGGTGGAGTGGTATGAAGCATGATGTGGCTTCTTTTGTAGCTAAGTGTATGACTTGTCAGCAAGTCAAGATCGAGCATCAGAGGGCTAGTGGTTTGCTACAGCCTTTAGATATTCCGACCTGGAAGTGGGAGGAGATTTCTATGGATTTTGTATCGGGGTTACCTCTTACCAAAAGGAAACATGATGCGATTTGGGTTGTTGTTGATCGACTAACCAAGTCTGCTCATTTCCTACCTATTCGTATGGATTACCGTGTCAGTAAGTTGGCAGAGATTTTTAGACAGGAGATTGTTAGACTTCATGGTATGCCGACGACTATTGTTTCAGATAGAGATCCGCGGTTTACTTCTCGTTTTTGGAAAGGGTTGCAAAGTGCTTGGGGTGCACATCTTAAGTTTAGCACGGCTTTTCATCCGCAGACAGATGGTCAGTCAGAAAGGACCATTCAGACCTTGGAGGACATGTTGAGGGCGTGTGCTTTAGAGTGGACTGGAAGTTGGGATGAGTATTTGTGCTTGGTGGAGTTTGCCTATAACAACAGTTGGCATGCGAGTATTCGAATGGCTCCATTTGAGATGTTGTATGGGCGTAAGTGTAGAGCGCCGGTTTGTTGGAATGAAGTGGGTGAGCGTATTATTGAGGGTCCGGAGTTGGTTCAGATCACTAACGAGAAGGTGGAGGTTGCTAGGGAAAAGTTGAAGGAGGCTCGTGCTCGTCAGAAAAGTTATGCTGATAAGCATCGTCGCGATTTGGAGTTCCATGTTGGTGATCGTGTATTTCTTAAAGTATCGCCGTTTCGTGGGGTTAAACGTTTTGGAATCAAGGGCAAGCTTAGTCCTCAATTTATCGGACCATTTGAGATTCTTGATCGTATTGGAGAGGTTTCTTACCGTTTGGCTCTACCTCCTCAGCTGTCACATGTGCATAACGTCTTCCATGTATCTCTTTTGAGGGGATACAACTATCATCCTTTGCATGTGGTATCATATCCTCTTGATCAGATCCGGCCTGATATGTCTTTGTCTGAAGAGCCGGAAGCTGTTTTAGATCGGCAGGAAAGAGTCATGAGAAACAAAGTTATTCCGTTTGTAAAGATTCTTTGGAAGAACCACCCAGAGCGTGAGGCTACCTGGGAAACCGAAGAGTCGATGCGAGCTAGTTACCCTCATTTCTTTTCGTAGTCTGGTATGTCTTCATTTCGTGCTCATTTCAATTTTCGAGGACGAAAATTTTTCTTTTAGAGGGGAAGAAGTTGTAAAACCCAAAAATTTAGCATAATATGAATTGACAATAATGCCCTCAATTTAAAATTTTAAGAACTTAAGAAAATCATGTAAGTAACATAAAGTGTATTTAACCTAATGTAAGTTATATTATAAACTACCTAAGATTTGAATTTAACTACTTAAACTAATACTTATATGTTAATCAAATTAAAATGTCATAACCTATATCATTTGTACAAAAAAAAAAAAAAAAAAAAAAAAAAAAAAAAAAAAAACGCCACACCATGTATTATAACTAGGATTATGACCAAATTCATTCTTGTAACAAGATACTTGACTAAAGCCCATCATATCTCCTAAATGATAGCCTTGATTCGGTCCATAAATCCCTTCTAAAGTTTAACACACGGTTTCTTTTTCTTGGTATAACCGAATATCACAAAAACACATCAAACCCTAATTCTCTAAAACCAAACTCTCGGCTCTCTCCTTGTGCTGTTGCTGTCGATCCACAAACACCCCAAAAAGGAGGCTTGATTCTTGTTCTACTCTTGTTTCTTTCCCATCGTAAGGTAAACATGCTATACTAGTATCAATCTATTTCGAATTTGGAGCAAACCCTAATCGGTTCTTGCCTTGTTTTTCCCTTTTTCTGTCGTACGACCCAAGAAGAGAAGAAGGAGGAAATCGTGGTGATTTTTGTGGTGTCTCGTTCTTGTGTTTTGATCACGCTTCAAGGGTATTCGTATCATCCCTATCCCTTTCAATTCTTGATGATTTTGCAAGTATACATTCGCCTATGATCATAAAGGAGAACACATAAAATGATAAATGGTTACATGAAATAATGATTTTATATAAACCCTACTATGAACCAACTTGCTTATGAATCTGAAATATAATGGGTAGGAACGTGTTTATGAGATGTATGAATCGACCTATATCTATTTTAATGAATGTATATTTGTTTTGTATCAAGAACTAGAGGTTGGATTAAGAAAACTATAAAAGATTACATGTTATGATGAAGACTGCTACTGACCTGGAAAATTGTCCTAATTGAATCGATTGCATCTTTGTGATAAAAACGTATTTTTGGGAGTTTCTGGAGTCTAGAATGGATTTTAATGAAGTAGCTTCCTGGAGAAATTTATCTTGTAATTTTTAGAGACCTGGAAGACCACTTTTTGATTTTTGGAAAAACAAGTGTCAAATCGAATTCGTATACCTGGAAAATTAGTCCGAGTCTATGATTTTTAAATTACAAACCATGTTAAATTAGAAGGTGTCCTCTGAAATGGATAATATTTGACATGTCTATTAGTTACTGGAATTTTTCTAGATTTTTATAAATTTTATAGATGGGGTATAGAATTAATTTCTGTTCGAGTGTTTCATCAGATACGATTCTGGAACAGGTTAGGAAAATGGATTTTTCATTCTAATTATACTAGTTAATAAAATATGGAAAAATTAGGTAAAATAAAAGGGACATTGAGGTATCTCTGTGAATTTTTGTAGATTTTATTTCGGAGTTCTAATATGATTCATAAATTATTTGAAAAGGTCCAGTTCATTCATAAAATCTGTTAAAGTGTAAAAAGACATTTAAAAGGTGTTATTTGTTTATTTTCTAATACTAAAGGGTTTAAATTGTTATTTTTCTAATACTAAAGGACTTAACTTGTAAAAACCTGTAACTTTATAATAATTACACTTTATACCCTAATTTTATGATAATTTCATAATTGGTCCTTAGACTTATCATAATTACTTAATAAACCCTCAAATGTGTAAAACTACCATAATAACCTTAATCATATGTAAATAACCTTATGAACCTTGAACTACTAAAATGGTCATCTTGAATACTTTAAGTTAATAAACGGGATTGTTAATAACTAGAGTTACTAAATATGGAAAATCACTTAAAATGAGTAAACCTACTTAAAGTGGAAACTTGCTATATTTGGAAAGTTACTCAAAATGGAAAGATAAACTAAAATGAGTAATCCAAATTAAGAACCAATTGTAATCATGTCTTCTACTCCTTTAGGTGTGAAGAAGGAGAGGTCTTGACTCTTTTCCGTGTTTGCCATTATTGTTGCTTGCTTGTTTAATAAGGTACAGATATTCTACCCTTTTTCAGTAAGGGTGCTTTTCTCTCTTTTGGACTCATTGATCTTGATTCATATTAGGATTTCCTAAGTCCATTGCTATGTTCCCTACACTTTGGTTCGATTATTTGATTCGATTTGACCTTGATGTTCGATATGAACCTTTGGCTGAACCTTTGATAGAACCCTTTGCTATGAACCTTTGATATTTGAACTTTGACTATGATTCGATGACTTAGACTATTTGAACCTTTGCTTTGATTTGGACCTTTGATATGATATGACATTTGAACCCTTCAGTTTGATACCCGAGCCAAATGTGTTTCCTAGCCATGAAGGTAACATGGCCATGTCATTGATGCACCAATGGCATGACTCCCGTGTGGTCGAGTGATTTTCCACACCGTCCCCATTGTGATTGTGATATGCGCGCTTTATATTATTATGGCCAATGTGATTTGTGTGGGGGGCGCATGGATGCATCCTAGGTACGTATTTGTGATGTGATATGTGATATTATTCGGTGACTGATGCATGGGTGCAATCCACGTCTTTCACAAAATGTGGGAGCTGATCACTCTAATTTGATACATGAGGACACCCCTCATATTATCTGGTTACTTGAGAGGTATCCCCTCTAGATTGCTACAGAATTGTGATATGTGATGTGATTTGTGTGGGCTCGTGGTGGATTACTGGCCTCTTTTCTTTTCTTACTTCATGCCTTTGCCTATACCTTATACATTATACTGTATCTGTCCGTTTTCGTTTGCTTTCGTTTTCCGTCTATTATATATCTGTTCACTGGGCTTTTTAAGCTCAGCCGCATTTCCTTTTCCTGCGGCAGGTACCTAAGCTAGGAGCTGGGATTTGGCTATGGGATGAGAGTAGAGATTAGATGGAGTTTCTACCTTAGTTTACCACCTTTATTTATGGCATTTGTTTAGACTGGATTTCATTCTATTGTTCGTGCCTTTGGATTATTCGTTATCATTTGAACTTATGTTTTTGGCTTAAGCCGTGTTGGCTTGACTTCTTTAATGAATTTTGTTATAAGACTTCCGCTGTGTATTATGTATGCTTTGATTCGTCACCATAATGTGATACTTCTACCCTTTTCGGGTTGGGGTGTTACAGGGAACCTCAATTTCTCGTTCTAGGCGCAATGGCCCGGGATTTACTAAGCGTACAAGCTTCTACCGTTGCTTCGGAATCCGCTTTTTCTACTAGTGGAAGGGTATTGTCGGTAAGAAGAACAAGACTCACACCTTTATCTTTGGAAATGTGTATTTTCTTGAAGGATTATTTAGATGGGAATGAACGTATACTATACGTTTCAATACTTGAAGAACCGATGGAATACGAATAACAATTACAAGAGGTTGAGGTGGAAGAAGGTTATGTAATCAATCTTTCCGAAAAAGAAGTCACTTACGATGAAGCTACAAGCGCTGCAAGGACCGCCGTTGAAGTTGAAGATGAAGATGAAACCGGTTAAGAATAAATAGTCAAAATGTATTAAATTTGTGATTCAAGTACTTTATGTGTGACGTTTATGAGTTTATTTAATAAAAGTCGAAGTTTATTAAGTTTATTGTGTAGAAAACGCGAACGAAAAAAAACCCCCCGGAATCGACCATTTTGCAACCTTACTGTTAAGGATTTGGCGACCGGTTCTTGGGAACCGGTTTAGGAACCGAACTGGAACCGGTTAGACCGGTCCCCATTTTTTAGACCCGGATCCCGAAAAAACCGAACCGGTTTGTTGACCTTTGACCAAGGCCCGGAACCGGGAAATGGCCACCTCTATGGTCAATGCACCTTTACCTTACACATCAGCGTAATCTCAACTTTCTCTCTTCTCTCACTTTTCCTCGCTCCCTCCCACCTTTCACAGGACATGATCACCTTATCTGCTTGCCCTCATCTTTCATTAAAATACCAATTTTATACATATATACCTCACTAAATATCTCACATACACTCACAAATAAAATAAATAAATAATTAAAAAAAAATAAATAAATAAATAAAAGACCACTTCACTTCGGTTGTAACTTAAGGTAAGATAGTCACTTTTTTTTTTGGTTTTTTTCTTCTCTCACGAGTGAATGGAGAAGGCTGGATTGGGTCTTACTAGTGAGGACCCCCTCACGATGCACACTCTCATGATCATGCATGCCGCTTAGTCTTAGGCATTGTAAAATTGTTACACGGTCACGATGCACACTCTCACCATCATGCCGTTTAGTCTTAGGCATTATAAAATTGTTACACAATTATCTATAACTATGATTTTATGTGCTTATAAATGTAAAATATTGTACACAAGTATAAGTACAAACAAATTTATCAAATGATAAGCACTGTTTAAAAGCCCGTAGAAAAAACTACGACTCGATCTACTTTTCATTACACTTGTTCTGTAATAATTTAAGAAATGGATGTGTATGAAGTTTTACTTCATATAGAATCTTATAGGGTCCTACCATGAACCATCCATGACTTCAATGTAGTTTCTTGTTAAGAGCACGACTTGTCGTTTCAATGCTGCTTGTATGACTTGAACTTAAAAGTATTAGTAGTTGTATGCTTTTAAGAGCTGCGAAAGATGGGTCATTCAAAGCCTTAAGATAATGAGAGTCGTACTCACAACTATAGAGAACTATCAATTATAATCTGTTATTCGTTGTATGCATTCCATTTCTTTCATATATATATATGAGTCGTAAATCTCAGACCAAATGAACGGAAAAGCTCACACTTATGCTAGTTTCAATTAGAAACACAAACCTAAAATTATGTGATCTTAGACATATGTATGAGGTCGATGATGTATATTTTTTGAATCCGGTTCGGGACTAAATATATCGTCTTAACATGGATTATATTTGCTTTCTTTGTACCGCTATAAAAAACTTGTACAAACGACCGAGTCGGTGTAAATCCACAGCTTTCAGATCATTGAACACACTTGATGTGGCTTATTCCAAGCAAATTAGTAGAAACAAGCTAGGTTTATTAGTTCAAAAGTTGAAAGTGATGTATTAGAACCGTATGAAACACATAACTCATAAACAAGCAAACATATGATGACTTTTAAACCGACAATATATATTTCCTTGATTACGCGAGCTATATATATATGTATTGTTGGTAAACTATATTTGCTCTCATAATGATGTGCTACATTCTTTAGCTCAAAGTTATAAAAGAATGTACTAAAAGCCAAACAAACAATAATACACCACTACAATTAAAAGAAGTTGTACAACGACACGTCATAATTCTAGGTAGGGATGTAAACGAACTGGACGAATACGAACGGAGTCTTGTTCATTTTTGTTCGTTTAATTTTAATCGGACAAATAAACGGACACAAACGCTTAAACGGACGAATTTTTTTGTTCATGTTCGTTTATTAAGAAAATGAGTTGTTCATGTTCATTCATTAAGAAACTAAACGAATATAAACGATCGAACATAAATGAACATAGACAAACAAACATAAACTTTATTCAATTATGCACAATATATTATTTTATAAGTGTTGTTTTGTTTAAACAAACTAATTTTAAAATTATATAATTAAAATATATGATATATGAACATAAATAAATAAATTAACATAAACGAATGTACAATCAGACGTTCATGAACATAAATGAACGGACAAGACTTTTGTTCATGTTCGTTCGTTTAACTAAGCGAACGTAAAATATTCTTCATGTTCATTCATTTAATAAATAAACGAATTTTTTATCGAACGGTTCATGAAATGTTCACTGAACGTTCAGTTCGTTTACGGACCTAATTCTAGGGGTACTTCTAATTAAAACGAAACCTAGAGATGACTTGCATCTTTATGTGTGACAAAGCTAGCTATGCAGTCGTGAAAATGACTAGGCTTTACACCTATCATGGAGACTAAGTACGTCCAATAATGGGCAAATAATTAAACAACTTATTAAAAACTACTAAAATTTAAACGTTTTTTAAGTGATCTAAATTTATTTGTTTGTTTAAGAAGCAATCTTACGAGTGGCTTGTCTTTTAAACAAATTAATTTACTCTTCAATTTAAACAAAGTAGTGTTTTTGAAAATTAAAAAATAATAGCTTCCTTAAAATAGAAAGTAATGTTAAACAGAAGAGTAAACTTTTAACTTACTATGCCCATTTAATGCTTGTAAGTCTCTCAAATGATATTCGAAATTTCATAATTCATGCAAGTGATGGTGGTTTTTTACAACTTTTTTTTTTATTTAATTTCCACAAAATACTCAACCCATGATCGAATAATTCAAACTTCAATTTATATTTGACATGAATGGCATACGGCAATTTGGAAGTTTATAGTTTAGATCGATTGATGCAAACGAATCAATCTATACATGGTGACATACAATGTTGTGTTCATATAGTTGAAAATTTTGAATTGTGAATATTGTATGCCGAAACAACCTATTTGTCGCCTCAGATCGAGAGTAAAAAACTCCATCCCCTAGAACTCAGGCAATCGATATATCCAGTATTTTAGTCAATTCGTAATGCCAGATTGTAAAGCCAAACACAAACATAAACGAATAAGAAGATAGATATATAAACGAATTGTGTATTTGAGCTAGTGATTCTTTTATTGAACTAATAATCTGCTTGTAAACCCTAAACAAGTAGGGTATTTCCACATGCTCCATAATAACGTGGAAATAAAGCTAACAATTCTACCAAAGACGTAAAAACGAATAAATAAAACTATTAAATATGCTGCTTTCGGCATAACGACCGCGGATGACAAAACATGCATACGACTGCTCGTTGGGTCATGTCTTAGATCACTTGGCTACTTGGGAAGTGTCTTATTTGTGTTTGTTTGATTAAGATGTTTTAGGTTTGAATTTGACTACCATATCTTATCTGTAAGAGTTGACTAGAAAGTCTAAATCTGAACGAAATAATGTTGTTTGTTTTTGTATAATTGTCTGAATGATTTTAAGTGCTCGTTTCTGCAATTTATTTATTAAGCCAACGCAATGCAATAACAAGTAACTTATGTAAATATGAAATAAGACTTTTTATCCTAAATATAATATAGTTAATAAACCATCAAATATATTATATTAAAATAAGTCTTCAATCTCTTATAGAGTAAAAGACAATAAGACAAGTCTCCCACCCTTTATTGAGTAATATGTCATATGTCTGACCGGATCTAATTAAAAAAAAAAAAAAAAAATGTCTGACCACATCTTACTGTTTCTGACTCGGTAAGAGTAAGAGGGTGGTAAGACATTTTTTCAAAAAATAAACACACCCTTGGTGAGAAACACTATTAGGTATTTAGGTCCTGTATAAAAATACTGCTTATATGTTTGTAAACATTTATCCTAATTTTGCAACTGAGATTTAGTAGAGTTATTATGATTTTATTCATCTTTTTGGCGTATAAATACAGATATCAACACAAACACGTAAAAATTGCAAATTTATGATAGATTATTACTTATATATACTCCTCATTCCTCAACGCCTCAATTTTTTTTATAGCCCTCCTCACCATACACAAGTTATGGTCCACTCTTCATTCCTTCATATTCTTCTTCATAGCCATTCATAAACCACCACGGCTGCCACCACAATAACCTCTATTATCCTCAACAACCGTCGCTCGAATGGAAAACTCAAATACACAAATCCATGATTTCATGAATGCAAAGACAATCTCTCAACTTGCCATTGTCCCACCAAGAGAAAATTCCATTAGGCTCTTTGGAAAAGAATTATGTGGCAATGATTCGGCTAGCATTATCACCATGGACTCAACTTCTCCTCACACCGCCACTATCAACAATGATGAAACCAAAGAAAAAGTTAAAAATCGCCGAATGTTTGAGTGTCTCTATTGCCGCAGAAACTTCCCAACATCCCAAGCCCTTGGTGGCCATCAAAATGCACATAGAAAGGAACGATCACACGCCAAGCGGGCTCACCAGCAACGCACTACCACCACATCGCCACCCTATCCCCACTACTCGAATCCTAGTAACACTTTTAATTGGAACAATAGTACTAGGTTTAATGGAGGGAAAGCCCCTTATATCTTCCATCCGACACTTATCAGTGGTAGGCCATTGACCCCTTGGCGACACCCAACCATGGTGCAAAATATGACAATATCCGATCTTGGTATTAGGAGCTTTTATATGCATGAATCGAAGCAAAGCTTTCATGGTCAAGTTAGTCTAGATTTGCATCTTTAATATCTAGGGTTCTTTCTTTTTTTTTTTTCTTTTTTTTTTTTTTTTTTTTTTTTTTTTTTTTTTTTTTTAATTACTAGTATTATTATTATCTTTCTAAGATTTCATAATGTCACTAGAAAACGAGTTCACGCCTTAGAACTAGTTGCTTGTTTATTAATGTATTCTGAAATGAAAATGATATTTGATATAATACTTGCCTGAGTTTTATATGTGGCATACTAAGCAATTTATTTGCATGGTTCGTTAGTTTTGGTCTCCTGGATACACAAAAAAAAAATAAAAATAAAAAACTAATACTACGATGCATAGAAGTAACGATGTGAATCAAGATTTGCTCATATAACCCATTAAATCTTATTTTAACCCAAAGAGTACATGTGTTATTTAAGAAGGCAACAAACACATGTGAGACCAGCACCATGCAGTGATCATATCGCAATTTAGCCCGGCCACACATTTAACATCGTAGCCCACATGCGTTCGTCATGAATTGCAATTTCAGTGACCACATTCATGTCAAGGCCCTTCTAATGTGTTGTTAACGCAAACACGTGTGATGGCGATTTGGGATGGGCCGTTAGCGGCGCGGTGTGTACTGCTAGCTCCCCTCTAGTTATGGGCTCAAAATTTTTTACTATAGTAGCTATTGGTCACACTTTGATGTTCTCAAGCTCAAACATTAATAGAAACATACATAGGGTGGCCAGAGACAGAGTTCGAAAACGGTCACGGGGAACTCAGTTAGGCCGCATACATCTTAGTCACAGACTTGCCCTCTCCCATGCACTAACCTAAACATGAAAGCCTCATCCATGTACCCATTTCATTTGTGAGAGTTTACGTTGGTAATCATTACTAGTTGTCCTCTTTCTTCGATCGGCGTCACAATTTTTGTTTTGTGGTACGGGTAACAGAAACCATCGTTCGCTTAGTGTCACAAAAAGGGGCATATAAACATCTGTTGCAAACTTGAGAAGTCCCCGGAAAATATTTTATAGAAAGATTTCCAATAACCTTTTTATGTCCTATCGTTTTTAATTTTAATTTGTTGCATATCACGGTTAGCATCATTTCGATGAATAATTATTGATGCATGCTGAAACGTTATGCTTGTTTGAAGGTCATACATTTTTCACAAAAAATAATCTAGCTACATTCAGCCATTTGTTTTTTGTTTTGTTTTTTTTTTGTTTTTTTTTTTTTTAATCGCTAATCATCAATTATTTGTTTCAAACATACGTTGATACAAAACTTTAATCTGATTAGTAACTGACCATATGTGCTTATCCTGCTGGAAACTATTATTCATCATCGCTTTACGTACGGGTGTTTTATGCTAGTCCAGATACATTGATTTAAATTGTAACTGGAGCAACTCGTATGTAGAAAATAATTGAGCTTTGATAGAAGATTACATCGATCAAAATTGATTCTTTGTTACACGTTTATGTTTTTTTTAATTATAAATTAACAACATTAAGACAACTTCTAAAATTCTATGACCATCAGCAATCATCAATAGTAATGGACACAAACATCATTCTCAACAATGGCATTTCGAGTCTTAAAATCGATAAGATGAGTTTTTGCAAGCGCATAACCACGTGCCAATGAGAAAACCCCACTCCCACCCACGACCGGCATCTGCGACAGTGGAGAGACTAGAGAGCACGTAATTTCTTCCTAATATGCTCAATGTACTACCATTATACTTTAATTTTCTTCAAGAAAAATCAGTTCATAACCATCATGGGCCCAAAGTCATCTAAGTCAGCAAAAGCATACATCCCTTGTGCTCTTCCCACAAGTTTTGAGGTTCGTTTGGGGACCAATTATCAATCAATAATGTGTCGTTTGTTTTTCCAAGCTTTTACCTCTTCATCTGCAAACCGTGTCTGCAGAAGAAGAGGTATATCTAAAGCTCTTCATCTGCAAGAAGAAGACCGTTTGTTTTTTGTGCTATTGAAGTACTTCTATCATTTTTTTTTTACTAGTATTTTTTGTACTATTAAAATATTTTATTTTATTTTTTATTTTTTTTCACTAGTATTTTTTATGCTATTGAAGTACTTTTTTTCTTTTTTCATTTCCTTTTTCTTTGCAAAACAAGCAATCGCTTAAAATACGGAGCATTAAAGGCAATACATAATGGTTAAATATCGCTTAAAAGACGGAGTATTAAAGACAATACATATGGTTCAAAATATACCAATATATAATGGTTCAAAACATAAAAATTGCAAAGCACATAAATTATCAAAATACTACAAACATGTATCAAATTAGGACCCAAGTTAAATCACTTGCATTAATTGTTGCGCGATTTGATCTCTTAAATTAGTCATATATTGTCGATCCGATGCATTCCCTTGTGGTTGAACAACTTGATCTTCTTCATCAACTCCATCATCAACTTCAACTAATACGTTGTCATTCTCAAGTTGCACATTTGATTGCTCATATCTTGAAAAGAGTTCATCATCTAAACCCTCTTTGTGTATAAAATTATGAAGTGCAAAACATGCAATCGTGATATTTCGTTGTACCGTAAGTGGAAAAGCACGTTCAATCACGTTTCTAAGTTTTGCATGCGAGTGGTTGAACTTTTCTTTACTATTCAATGCACGCCTTCGCCGAAAATCTCCTAACCAATATCTCACATTGCGATATGGTGCCATAACCCTCGTGTGTGTGCATAGGCGACATCACAAAGATAATATTTGTCTGTAAATGTTATATAATAATTAATATTTAAGTAATAGTTCCAAATAAATTCAAACTATGTATGTATGTATTTTATGTATGTATGTGTATGTATGTATGTACCTGGAGGGAGTAATGGAAACGGTGCATTAGGATTTCTTATTTCTTCTGATAAAATTCTGGAATCATGAGCTACCCCTTCCCATCCAGCAACTAGAAAAGTAAACATCCTGTTAAAGTCGCATATTGCCAAAACATTTTGATAGCAATCCCCCTTTCCTCTCCCTCTATATAAATGTTGCTTATGTTTAGGGACACAAGCATGTATCAAAGTTCCATCTAGTGCACCAACAGCTCCCTACATAAACGAAATTAGTAGTCGAAATTTAATGTGAAAAAAAACATCACATCACTAATATAGTTACTAATTAACTTAAATATTTTTCGTAATCTCCTGTTATGGCCCGGAACGTTTGCATTAGGATTAAAATTTGTTGGTATTATAATCTTCTTAGCAAACTCCACCATTTTAGCCAATACTTCATGAAAAAATGTTGGGAATTAAATATTCAAGAAGTTAAATATCGGATTCTATTCAAAGAAAATCATTAAGTGTGATTCTGCTGCTAGTGCATTTGGTTCCTGCTGTTAATGTTGTTCCTGCTGCTAGAACATTTGATTCTACTGCTAGCGATAAATGATTCTGCTGCTAAGCTTAGCATTCTGCTGCTGTTGATCCTGCTGTTATTATACTTGTTCCTGCTGCTAGCGATAACTCATTGCTGCTGCTAGTGAACATTCTGCTGCTGAGTGGATAAGATTGAAAAGATATTATTTGTATTTTGGTCAACAATATACTGTAGATAATATCTTACCCCATGTGCTTAGTTAACAAGTTGTGTACACAGATACATGTTGTATCTTATGTACTGACACACTAAAGAGATAAGTTAACAAAGTAAGTCGGCTAGATTTTATGCAATATTGTAATAGATCTCTTGGACTATAAAAGAGATCTTAGACTTGTGTTTTAGTATAGATGTTAAGTAGATGTTAGACGTGCTTAAGTAAGAACTCATAACTACAAAAACATCACAAGTTAGAAAAACTTAAGATTCAAGGTTGTAACCCTAGTGATATTTCAAGATCACTCGTATTATTATCATTAATAATATTGAATCGTTTGGTGATAATCTTTATGTGTTCATTGCTAACTAACAAACATAACAATTCCATTTTCATAACATACACAACCTTCTAAGTTTGGTTGAGTGAATTCCGCGCACTTAATCATATTAACACAACATATCATTACACACAAAGAACAAAAGGTTTAACCACCTTAACCGTGTGTTCAATCCTAACAAGTGGTATCAGAGCAAGGCTGATATAGTTGTGTTTAGAAGAAACAGAAATGGATGTACAAGATGTTCAAACCAATGTTGCTGCAAAGTTGCCCATGATCAAACCAAATGAGTTTGAGTTATGGAGGATGAGAGTTGAGCAATATTTTATGGTTGAAGATTATGCTCTTTGGGATATAATTCAGTATGGTGATTCCTTCACTCTAGGCTATTCAGATGTTCTTGTTGAAGGGAAAACAGTTAGAAAAAGAAATACTGGACCAGTTTCAAATGAAGAAAAGATACAAAAGAGAAATGATCAGAAAGCAAGAAACTTGTTGCTTATGACCATTCCTGGTGAGCAGATGCTATCTTTTAGCAAATATCTTGATGCAAAAACTCTTTTTGAAGAGATTTGTGCATGGTTTGGTGGTAATGAAACTACCAAAAAGACACAGAAGACATTGCTAAAGCAACAATTTGAAAACTTTACTGCTTTTAGTAATGAGTTTTTTGATAAGCTATTTTCAAGATTACACAAGCTTGTCAGTCAGTTAGCTGTGTTGGGTGTTGAGACAGAGAAGGAAGATCTCAACATGAAGTTCTTGAAAAGTCTACCTGATGAATTCCATACTCATGTTATTGTCTGGATGAACAAACCAGAAATTGAAACAATGAAACTTAATGATTTGTTCAACAACTTTAAAATTGTTGAACAAAGTCTAAAAAGGGGTGGAAATTATGGTACTAGTTCTGGGAATGTGGCACTTTTGTCAACTCCCAATGTTAGTCATTCAGAAGAGGTAGATGAAGTTGAAAGTGTTTCTAATGCTACTTATGGTGGTCCTTCTGCTAGTTTACAAAAGGATGTTGCTGGACTTGGAGATCCAACATTTTATGCCTTTATAACCAGTCAATCTAGTGGTTCTCCTCTAAATCATGAAGACCTTGAGCAGGTAGATGGTGATGATTTGGAAGAGATGGATATTAAGTGGCAAGTTGCTTTACTTAGCATGAGGGCTAAGAAGTTTTGGCAAAAAACTGGAAAGCAAATTACCATAAATGGTAATGATACTGCTGGGTTTGATAAGAAGAAAGTGGAATGTTTTAACTGTCATAGGTTGGGACACTTTGCTAAAGAATGTAGAAGCCCAAGGAAGCAGGATAATAGGAACACATGGTATAAGCAAGAGAGGAAGAAGGAAGTACTGGTGGAAGAGCCAAAGGCTATGCTGGCTATTGATGGTATTGGATATGATTGGAGCTCTATGGCTGTTGAAGAGGAAGCACCACCAAATGCTGCTCTTATGGCCAATGAATTTGCTCTAATGGCCTCTTCTGATTCAGAGGTAGATGCCATTCCTACTTGTACTAATTCATGTCCTAATCTTAAAAATTATGAAGACATTAAAAAGAGATTTGATGCTTTTAGAGAAGAGTTAATTGATGCCCTTCATAATTTAGCTAATCATAAGAGATGTGTAGGAGTTTTAGAAAAACAAATCCAACATTTTCAAAAGAATGAATCTACGTTTACTGATGACTTAAATGCTTTAAAAAGAGGAATAGCATTTAGAGATGAATTACTTAATGATCAAAGTAAACGTTTAGCTGAAGCCAATAATAAAACTAAAAATGTTAAGATAACTATAGATGCTCTAGCTCATGCCTCAGAAGGAATGAATAAAATTTGGGAAGCTCAGGTAATTGATAAAGCTAATTCAGGTGTAGGTTACAAATCTGTCCCTCCACCATACAGAGGTGTTCATTCACCTCCAGGTATTGACCTAGCACACACAGGTTTAGCTGAGTTTCAAGAACCAATCATGGAATATGGTTCTAAGGCTAGTAAGAGTCTTAAGGTAGAAAAGATAAGTAAAAGTTTAGATAAAACTTTACTTTATCAGGACAAGGTGTCCTTTGTTAAGAAATGAGAAACTATAGTTGTTGAGGATTGCACAACTGATAGTGATGATGAAGAAGAACAGGTTATGTCTAAACCTGAAGTGGTTAAGAAAGTAGGAACAAGTGTTCCTAAGATAGTCAAACACAATACTGATAGGCCTAAATCAAACATTAAGCATGTTAGGCAACCAGTTAGATATTGTGAGCAATATAGAACCACCAACAACCCCAGAGGTAACCAAAGGAATTGGAACAACCTCAAGTCTAACCAATTAGGTGATGACTTTGCTTTTTATAATAAAGCTTGTTATACATGTGGTAGTTTTGACCATCTTGCAGCTTTCTGCAACCAATGGGTATCTGGGTATGAAAACCATAGAGTGAACCACAAAAGGCAAATACCTAAATCTCACTTTCACTCTAGTTCTAAGAAAACAAACCCCAGAGTAGTCAAAAACAAGTCTGGCTCAAACTCAGATCCTGCTGCTAAACATATGGTTCCTGCTGCTAAACAAGTTCATTCTGCTGCTCGACCATTTATGACTATTAACCCAAAATCAACAGCTAAGGGCGCAAAAACAACTTTCAAATATGCACCAACAATTGTTCTAAGGCCCATTCAAACAAAGGCAGTGTTCCAAAGACAAGATTGGAAACCAAAGGGTAAAACTGAAAAGTTAGCAGTTCCTGCTGCTAAGAAATCAGTTCCTGCTGCTAAGGGAAACAGGGCAAATGCTGTTAAGGCCTCAGCATGTTGGATTCTAAAATCCAATGTTGCATCAACTGTCCTTAAAAGATTGAATTATATTGATGCAAGAGGCAGATCCAAGTCAGTAATGGCTTGGATCCCCAAAAGAAACTAATATTCTTATTTATGTGCAGGAACATTCAAATGATCAGGAAGAGGATCAAGGATACTCAGATAGTGGATGTTCAAGGCACATGACATGCAACATGTCTTATCTTTCAGATTTTCAATCATTTAATGGAGGATATGCTACCTTTGGAGGGGGTGTTCGTGGCAAAATTTATGGTAAAGGTACAATCAAAACCGGAAATTTAGATTTTGAAGATGTGTACTATGTAAAAGAGCTAAATTATAATCTTTTTAGTGTCTCACAAATGTGTGACAAAAAGAACAATGTTCTTTTCTGTGAGACTGAATGTCTTGTACTTTCTCCTGATTTTAAGATGCCTGATGAAAGTCAAGTACTTCTTAGAATTCCTAGAAAGGGCAATATGTACAGTGTAGACATGAAGAACATTGTTCCTAAAAAGAATTTAACTTGTCTTGTTGCAAAGGCCACATTGGATGAATCAATGAAATGGCATAGAAGGCTTGGTCATATTAATTTCAAAACCATAAATAAAATTGTTAAGAATGGTTTGGTAAGAGGTTTACCTCATAAAAGATTTGAAAATGATTGTCTTTTTTTTTTACTGATTTACTAAGTTGATTTACATGGGGGTTTTTTTTTTAGCCCCTAAAGGGTTTAGACATCAAGCATCCTTAAAAGGGCTTCATTACACGGGTAGAAAACCCCAAATAAGCAAAAAAAGTTAAAAAATCATTAGATGTGATTAAAGGGAAAAGAGTTTAAGAATAGAAATTATGGATTTACTTCTGCAAACAAAAAAAGGGAAATTTGAAGAGAAAAATTTTGTGTTGCTAGAACACCAAACAGGAAAAGGTGTTGTTTTAACGAAAGGGAAAAGAAACTAATTGAAGCTGCTAAAAACAATGTTAGCTTTATTTTTAAGCTACCAATAAAACCCTTTTGGGGGTGAGGCAGTCAACACTTTCCCTTTCTATGTCCCCAAAAAAGAAATTT
>CP139505.1:337404118-337564259 GCA_021014915.2 Artemisia tridentata subsp. tridentata | reverse complement strand
CTAGTTTTGCAGGGTAGATACGGCGCATCTCCTTTTGAGATATGGCGTATCAGGTGATACGGCGCATCACCTTTTGGGATACGGCGCATCTATCCAACTGTCCAGGTTTGGCAGTTTTCTAAAATTCATATCTTTTAAACCGTAAGTCGTCGCGGTCGTACCATCTATCGTTTTGAAGGTATTTGAGTCTACTTTCATTCAAAATTAGTCTCAAGGTATAATTATGTATAGAATTTTTGTCAGCATGCGATAGAGTAACAGGGTGTCAGTTTCGGGTGTCAGTTTTTGCGAAAATTTTCACGTTTTTGGTCTAATCGGGCACGGGGCGTTTCAGGAACTTACATTCTTTTTGGGTTTGCAAGTTAAGCAATCATCTGAAGGCATATTTATTAGTCAAGAAAAATATGTTGCAGAGATACTTAGAAAATTTCAATTTACTGATTCAAAATTAGCAAGCACACCAATGGACTCTGAGAAGCACCTTCTGAAAGATGAAGAAGGAGAAAGTGTAGATGTACACACTTACAGATCTATGATAGGCTCTTTGATGTACCTTACATCATCTAGACCTGATATCATGTTCCCTGTTTGTGTTTGTGCAAGATTTCAAGTAACTCCAAAGGTTTCTCATTTAACTGCAGTCAAGAGAATTTTTAGATATCTCAAAGGTCAACCAAGGTTGGGTATATGGTATTCTAGAGAATCTCCTTTTGACTTGGTAGCATATTCGGATAGTGACTATGCTGGTGCTAGCTTGGACAGAAAGTCAACAACTGGAGGATGTCAATTCCTTGGGTGTAGACTTGTCTCATGGCAGTGTAAGAAGCAAACAAGTGTGGCAAATTCAACAACTGAAGCTGAATATATAGCTGCTGCAAGTTGCTCTAGTCAAGTTCTATGGCTTCAAAACCAACTTCTTGATTATGGGTACAATTTCTTAAACACTGTTATTCATATTGATAATAATAGTACAATTTGTATTATTAAAAATCCAGTGCAACATTCTAAAACAAAACACATTGAAATTAGACATCACTTTATAAGAGACTGGAATGAGAAAAAGTTAATTCAAGTTCTTAAAGGTTCTTCAGAAAACAACTTTGCAGATCTGCTAACAAAAGCTTTTGATGTTTCAAGGTTTCAGTACTTGGTAGCAAGTATTGGAATGCTTAATCTTTAAATTTTCAATCTAATGTGTTTATGTAAATAAATTTTTGTTACTGCTGATGGATTTATCTAATACTGCTGTTATTACAAAAGTTTGTGCTGCTAGTACAAATTTAAATTGTGTTATTCATACAGTTGGTCTTATGATTATTCTAATGCAAGACAAGTACTTTGTACTTTGTTCTTTTGTTTTTAGACTAACAATTTCAGGTATGAATATGTGAACACAAAGGAAATTTCAAGTGAAATGGAAGCAACAAAATGCTGATATTGGTTGCTGACATAATAGGTTTATGATGGACTGAGTTTGGGAATTTAAAACTCCTTAAAACTACTTTCTTGAAATCTAGTTATGATATTTCACATTGAATTGATGACTTAGTTGATCAGATAGTAACTGATGCAACTCACTTTCTATCATTTTATACTTTTAAGTATAATGTGCAAGTCTGAGGACATCTGATAGAAAGAACAGCTAGTAAAAGTGAATCTAACACTTGTGTTAGAGGTAACAATTACTATGAGCTGGAAACCCTGTCAAGAAAGCCTTTTGAATAGGTTTATCTTTACACAGGCAGTTATTTATAACTGAAAAACATTGGTTGTCACACAACCAGAGGTTGCTTTAAACCGAAATTTTGATTAAGTGTCTGTTATACACTTGATCCTTTCAAAATGGTTGAAAGTAGTATGATTTTTCAATTCTAAAATCATGAACATACTACTAAGTCAAATAATTTCTTAAACAAGGATTTTCAAGAGATTCACAAAAACCATCCATTGATGGACCATGAATCAAAATGTTCACTGATTCACCTCTCATAGGAGTTAACACACCTAGAAGTGATGAGGGCAGTAATTTAAACTCTTAAGGAATTGATGGCTTCATGTACAATATTGTCTGACAACAAGTTCTATATGATGGATCAGATGATAAGGAAAGATATATTTTGGTACATAGTGAGATCTTCCAAACAAGGGGAGGAAACAAAAGTTATTTGTATCTCAGGGGAGGTAATAATCTCAGGGGAGGAAATAATAGCCCAGAAAAGGAAGATAATCCAATATATGGAAGGAGAAGACAAGAGCATACAAGATGATGAGGAGGTTGAAAATGACAAGAATAGAGCTTATTCTGGAGTATTATATATATTCAGAAGGGATGAAGCATTCCAAATGAGAAAGTTCTATCTAGGTCAAACGAAGAAAAGTTTCAATTTCATTTCACTTGCAAAGGCATGCTGATAGATGATTTCACTTGTTGAAACAAGCATCCAAGATACACAGCATCATTGCCTCTTATAATTCCTCCATCCAAGGAAATTGCACCATCTTTTAGTCCAAGATTGGAGCAATGTGATAATATTGTTAAAGTCAAAGAACAAAGCAGATGAATTACTGAGAAGATATTTAATCTTGAAGAACAGAAGTGTTTGAAAGATCTTCACAATCCATGATTTAATTCAGAAACATGTTGAAATGGATTCACATGTTTAGGGGAGGATTGTTGGGAATTAAATATTCAAGAAGTTAAATATCGGATTCTATTCAAAGAAAATCATTAAGTGTGATTCTGCTGCTAGTGCATTTGGTTCCTGCTGTTAATGTTGTTCCTGCTGCTAGAACATTTGATTCTGCTGCTAGCGATAAATGATTCTGCTGCTAGGCTTAGCATTCTGCTGCTGTTGATCCTGCTGTTATTATACTTGTTCCTGCTGCTAGCGATAACTCATTGCTGCTTCTAGTGAACATTCTGCTGCTCAGTGGATAAGATTGAAAAGATATTAATTGTATTTTGGTCAACAATATACTGTAGATAATATCTTACCCCATGTGCTTAGTTAACAAGTTGTGTACACAGATACATGTTGTATCTTATGTACTGACACACTAAAGAGATAAGTTAACAAAGTAAGTCGGCTAGACTTTATGCAATATTGTAATAGATCTCTTGGACTATAAAAGAGATCTTAGACTTGTGTTTTAGTATAGATGTTAAGTAGATGTTAGACGTGCTTAAGTAAGAACTCATAACTACAAAAACATCACAAGTTAGAAAAACTTAATATTCAAGGTTGTAACCCTAGTGATATTTCAAGATCACTCGTATTATTATCATTAATAATATTGAATCGTTTGGTGATAATCTTTATGTGTTCATTGCTAACTAACAAACATAACAATTCCATTTTCATAACATACACAACCTTCTAAGTTTGGTTGAGTGAATTCCGCGCATTTAATCATATTAACACAACATATCATTACATACAAAGAACAAAAGGTTTAACCACCTTAACCGTGTGTTCAATCCTAACAAAAAACTTGTGAAATGTTTGCGTTGAGTGTTGAAATCGGTTTTTTATAATCACATACCGTTGATTGTGACCTAACATCATCAAGAACATAGCCATTTTTTCTTCAACTGATACATGCTTGCTATCTTTCAACCACCCTTTTACTCTAAAATGTGTGCAAAGACGAACAAAGGAATCACGTGACATGTGTAGCAACTCAATACACTATCTATCATTTCCTTGCAATAACTCTAATGTAAACTGATGACCGGACATTGCTGAAGTAGTATCTCTTTTTCGTTTTCCTTTCCTTGACCAATAGTAACGAAGATATGTAGACATAACAATAATGAGCGCAAGTTTTTTATTCTAATCCATAATAAAACCTGTTCAAATATAAAAGAAAACAAAAATAAACTCATGGTTCAAAATATCATATACATACAAAACTTAATAATGTTTTAAACTACCAAACACATAAAAGGTTCAAAATACCGAATACATAAACCAT
The DNA here is from genome assembly GCA_021014915.2 of Artemisia tridentata subsp. tridentata. NCBI lineage: Eukaryota > Viridiplantae > Streptophyta > Magnoliopsida > Asterales > Asteraceae > Artemisia > Artemisia tridentata. The sequence continues at coordinate 337,560,284 of CP139505.1, read as the reverse complement.
ATAAACGTTCTAAATACCGAATACATAAACCACATAAAAGGTTCTAAATACCGAATACATAAACCACATAAAAGGTTCAAAATACCTAATACATAAACCACATAAAGGTTCAAAATACCGAACACATAAGGTACGAAATAGGAAACAACTAAACCACGTTACAACCCCTTTATGATCTCCCTACTTGAAAATTCCGAATGTTTTACCCGTCATCTCGATCCGGCCCTTTAAGATGTTTGGGTCCGATGGCAAAGCCATCCAGGCCTCTCTTATGTCTCTTGATTGACCAAAAATATTAAATGCCGCTAAAAATAAAGGATCCAACCATGGTAATCCAACTAGTTTCAACTTTTTAGAACATTCACTTGCTGTTGGCCCATCCTTTGTTTTGACCATATGTCTCAAGTCACACTGCATATCCACCGCCAGGTCATCAAAAGTAACACGAGAAGTCTTTGCCTTTTTCTTAGGCCTAACTTCATCATGTAGCCTTTGTGTACGAGAGTTCCCATCATCTTCATCATCAATATCCACGTCAACCAAAGGATCATCGTTGATATCAATTGCCCCAACACGTTCCCTCATAGCCGATGCCCCAGATGCCGATGTGGCAGACCCCGACGCCCCAGACCCTTCTGAATTGGTCCATTGACAATCACCATTGGGGGAAATACTTTGAAACACAATTTCACATAGTTCTTGGTATGTTAATGGATTTGATTGCAAATATCCCGCCCTTTTATGAATCTGTACCCAAATTCCAAAGAATTTCTAGATAAGTTATTTTTTTTAGAAAAAAATGACATAAGTGTTAAATATCTTAGTACCACGCACCTTCTTAAAGTCTTCCCATTGTTCGGGTGTTAGGTTAAACATCTTTGTTTGCGGGTTAAAGATGTTCCCTATTTTGTTCTTCAAGTAAAGCCATCCAATATATTTCGCTTTTAAATTATCAAATCCGTTTTTCATTTCTTTTTGTGTGAATTCCATGCCAAACTTGTCTTTGTGCACCCGGCCTAACCTAACCCAAGACGACCTATACAAGCTAACGCCATTTCTACCGGTCGTTTTCATCTCTTCAATGCACGTGTCTAGTAAGACTTTGATCATTTCATTGGACCAATTTTTACGTGGCTTGGGACCTTTCATTGTAACTATAACAAATACACATAAGGAGATCATTATTTACTTCATATACTTTGATTTTTAAGTAAGCTAGTTAACTGATGTATACTAGAAACAATATACTATGGCCTGTAGGAATGTTGCTTTTTCCTGATGTTAAATCCTAAAGGTAACTATATCAGTTACAATATTCTGTTCGTACTTCCACCTATCCTAAAACTTAAGTCATACTGAAATTGAAACAACCTATCTACACCCCAGGGTCCATTTCTAAGTTGATTTAAAGGAATTTTGTACAACGACCTGAGACAATTCTGTTACTGGAATTTTAGTGTGCAACAATAAAGCTATTTCTAGATAGAGAGACACGGAAAGAGTTTGCCAAATTTCAGCTACTGACATATATACTCTAACTAATGCATAACAGATGAAAAAAGTGTCAATTCTGCCTGTTTTTGATCGATTACTATGATTCAAAATTTCTCAGACTGATTTCAAGAAAAACCACTTGTATATTATTAAACCCTACATGTTCAGTCAACTGATGAAACACTGACTACTTGAATTTCTTGCCAAAAAATTTCAACCAATCGAGAAATCGGTCTTATCCTTCTACAGTTTGGTTAAATTAAGCTACTCCTAACAGCTACAGAATACCTATATTGTAGACTTTCAATCACATTTAGAAATACACTGCTAGGAAACACAGTTCTCAAGGCTCAAACTTGACATCACTACTGATAAAAAAGTAACTTAACGACAAGAAAACCATGGTAACAATATAAAATACATGTGGAAACACCAACAAGTCAGAACCATCCATAAGAAGTTGTACGCCCTTACTCATATGAACTATGTAGCGTAACAGCAAGTGATTCAACTTACCAAAAAACTTCTTAATTGCCATCTACAAGTCTATAAACTAGTGTCTAAACTTCCATTTGTAAAATAGGCATAAACTTTTATATCTGTGTAGAGTTGAACATACTTAAATATGTTAAGGCAACTCTACTGATTATGTCATTTCAAGAAAAAAAGCAAATGTTTCCAACAAATATGTTTACATGTTTTTCCTAGTAATTTTTTGACCATTTCCATTTCAACTTAGCACTCACAATACCAGTAGCTCTATAGATACCCAATTAACTAAAATGTGATTTGAAAGTAACTAACAAGTTTTGAATAGTTTTTTAGAACTTTTTAAATCATATTCGCCAAAACTAATAACATAAACCTTTTTTTCGCAACAGAGCATACCAACAAGTAACAGAAACACACAACCTCAAAATACAACAATATAAATCAATCAATATACTAAATATACAAACCTTGATATTTATTTATCTCATAAGACCACTTTATTCGGCTCATGGGCTTATCAAGTTGAGCTTGCATACTTAAATAAGTTATATGCTCAAGTAGATAAAACACCTCATATGCCAAAAAAACTGAGCTTGTAAGCTTTTTCAAGATTAACTAATCCTATAACCTCAATTAATAAACTAAGCCAAGCACCCCTTAAATACAAACAATATACTATGGCATAATTAACTTGTTATCACTTTGCATATTCCATTTAGAAACTAGTTCACATATAGGAGTATTAAATAAATAATATAGCAATAATGAAAGAGCTAGCTTTAATATTGAAAGAGTTAAATTAAAGCTACTTTTTAAGATGCAAATAGTTTGATTAATAATTCATGCATGCATTTTTATGTCATAAGTTGTGTGATTGACTAAAAATCAAGTCTAGTTGACAAAGACTAAAATCAATCATATAAATTTGCAGGGCCATATGAAGCTTTTTTTAAGGCATAATAGAATCATATGCTATTTATTGCAGGTATGAAATCTATTTAAAGTTGATATAACTAGAAGCCTTGAAAAGCTTTGCATCACAAACAATACAGAACGAATACTACTTTGGTTGCCTGAAACTATAAAGATGAAAAAAAGTACACATAAAGATCAGCTATATAACAAGGGTTGCCATCAAGGGCTGATACTATGACTACAAACAGATTTGACCCGTTACCCAGCCCACTACATCAAGGGCTGCCATCATTCTGCTATGTTAATTCTCAATTCTTGCTAAGTTAACGGACAGCCATAGTTCTACATCTTAAGTCGATGGCTGCCATCAAGCACTTAAAACAAAACCAGGATCCACTAAAAATTGGTGACAAACCTGTGCTGAAACCAAAACCTACACACACTCTTCACAACTACTTAACCACGAGCCACCTTACATCTCAAATACTAAACTGTATTCTCAACCACAAACAATGTAACAATCATCAATAACCAATAACCATTTTTTAAGCATACCCACAAGATCAAAACATCAAAACAACACCACACAAACAAAGAAATGAATAAACACCCTTACCTTTTGTGACGACTGGTATGGAGGCTGAGGTGGTGTCTGGCGACTAAGGTGGTGTCCGGTGGCTGAGATGGTAAAACATATCATCAAATGACATATATATACTTGTAACAATTTCTCAATAAATGACATTAAAAAGGTACAAAGATCTAATTTCTAACATACCCACAACTTTAATGATGAAATGGGTACTCAAATATCATGGGTTAAAGTTCAAAACCTCATTTTTGACATACCCACAAACAAAAGAATGGAAGAAAACATTTACCTTTTTTACGGCGGCTGAGATGGTGGCGGCGGCGGCTGGGATGATGGTGGACGACGAATGGGGTGGTGGTGGACGGCGGATGGGGTGGGGGTGGGGGTGGTGGTGGCGGATGGGGTGGGTTGGTGATGGGAGGTGTCTGTGATAGGGTTTGTCAAATGAAGAGGTAATAAGTGGAAGGAGATGTCTGAATTTTGGAAGAGAAAAGAAGAGGAAAGAAGCTCTTTTGTCTGAAAAAAACAAACATGTTCCTCTGCGCGCCCGCAAAGGAAATAAGTGAAAAAAAGGCAATAAGTGATTATTTTAAAAAAAACAAACGACACCTAAGTCGTTGATCATGTATGTAGAGCCAAATCCAGTACGGGAGGTGTTAAGTTGCGCATGGCAGCCTGGGCCACGAGGGCCACTGTCGGGTGGTCGTCAGTGACTATGTCATGAAATTAGAAGTGGAGGTAGCTTAGCTTCTATTTCTTTTAACCATGCGATTCTAGTGACACTTGAGAATTTGTTGGATTGTGCTTGAAGCATTAGTGACATGAGAATGACCATTATGGTATGCAAGTGTTTTGGTAGCAATGGGTGTCAGGGTATTCCAAAACAACTCATTTGGGTCCCACGGGATGCCACGTCACCATGACATACCTCCCTTTACAACCCCCTCTTATTATAGCAAACCACAACTTACTCATTTGGGTCTCAAATATACACTTATTCACACACACAACAATATAAATAAATAAATAAATAAATAAATGTCGTACATAAATAAATAAATAAATAAATAAATGTCGTACATAATTTGCAGGGAGTTGGGTTCGACGTGCAGACGAGTAACCCATGGATGAGGAGCCACGAAGAGTTGGGATGGTGTCATGGCATGCCATGGCGAGCTGCCATGTCACTTATGGCGAGCCACGAAGAGCTCCACACCCATTGCTTTAGCAATGGGTGTCATGGCATCCCACAACTACTCATTTGGGTCCCACAGGGTGTCACCATGACAAACCTCCCTTTACAACGCATTTTATCATAATAAACCACAACTTACTCATTCGGATCTCACATACACACTTATTCACGCACACAACCATTATATATATATATATATATATATATAGGGTAAAGTTAAAATAAAAAGACAAATATCCGTACACTACGTAAAAAGAATATTTTTATTTAAAAAGTTCGCGAAAAAATCCCAAAAAATTCCACAAGATCGGGTATGTTGGTGCATAAAACTTTTGTGAAAAAAGTTTTTCTGATTTTGAGTTTTTATACGTTTTTTTTAATGCACAAAAAACGAATTTTAATGCGCAAAAAATTTTTGATGCACAAAATTTTCAACTTGTTTTAGTTAGATGCGCAATGTTATTTTGATTAAAAAAATCAAAAGAACTTGGGTGCAAAAACGAATTTTTGATGCACAAAAAAGCGATTTAATGCACAAACGTATTTTTTCATAATTTTTTTTGGGAAAAAATATCCACTTTTAGAAAAACTTCCTTCACAACTTTTTCATGCACCAACATACCTGATCTTGTGGAATTTTTTTGGACTTTTTCGAGAAAATTTTTGAAAAAAAAAATCTTTTTACGTAATGTACGGATATTTGTCTTTTTATTTGATCTTTATCCTATATATATATATATATATATATATATATATATATATATATATATATATATATATATATATATATATATAACCCGTTTTGCCACCTATATATTCGTACAATGTTTGCTTCGCCGTGCAGACGAGTAAGTGTTTGATGAGGAGCCATGGCAAGTTGGGATGGTGTCATGGCGAGCCATGGCTTGGTGCCATGTCACCCACGGCAAAGAGCAACGAGCTCCACACCCACTGCTCTTGGGGCCATGTAGTAGAGAGATATGATGTATGTGGAATCATTATGGTGTTTGCTCTTATAAAGAGAGTGAATCATATGAACGAAATGTATTGCGGGTTTGCTATAAGTTAATGAACGAAAAAGAAAGTCGTATACGTATATCTCCTTTGAGACACTTAATTACGAGACTTATGAATGTTAATTATTTCTATTAGATCAATACTTGATGGAAATATATCATTTCATGAAAAGTTGCTTTCTTTTACCAAACGCTACGTACAATCTATCACTAGAAATTAAATCTTCTAGAAAACTTGGACGTAGAACACAAATTATACAATCCTAACTAATTTAGAAGATTCTTTCTAAACGATTTAAAACAACTAAGCTTTTGAGTGACACTTAAAACGCTCTAGAGAGCGTGAAAACAATTGGCAGATAGTGGAAGAACCCGGGTTATTAACGACATGAAAGTGATTGGACAGATAACCACGAAAAAGGTTATCCTAGGTGCAAAAATGTTATGCTCATACGGTACTAACACCGCGAGACCATCAATGTTGAATTGTTGACGTTACCAGAATTCCCGTTTGCACCTAAGTCAGTCAACTTAGCAAAGTTGTCACACTGTGTACATAAATCATGTTGTTTCATTCTTGGAACCGATTAGCACATGTCGTATAAACTATAAAGCATGTTACACATATTTTGATAGCCTTTTAAACATGCATGTATCATTAAACTACTTCATCCGTTCCAAAATATAAGTACAATTTGACTTTTTGAATCGAACTTTTACCTTAAATATTTTTTGTTTGTATTATATAACATCTGATGAAAATTATAACAAATGAACATACATTTAAAACACAATCTATTTATATATTTTGCATCAAGTACTATATAATATAAAAAAAATATTTAAAGTCAAAGTTCGATTCAAAAAGTCAAATTGGACTTATATTTTGGGATGGATGGAGTAATTAGTTTCCTGCTTCCAAAGAGGTCTCAGAGTGGTGTGCAATATATGTCGTCGCACATGGCATCCACTTAAAAGGGGCCACATTTTTATTAGTTTTGCATATAATTATGTATAATATTAGACATATATGAGTCATATAATTGAAGTTTGTATGTAATTTCTTTTTAACTTACAAGCGTAATAGAGTCTCTTTATTGTTATTGCTTAGGGCTACCGAAAATCACGAAGCGGCCGTATCTGCTTCCTACAAAATATCAATGGAACTCATCTCACATTCTTGAGTAAAGGATCTGTATGTATCATTAACCGAACCCCCAACATGCAAAAACATTTTTCTAAGACATATATTTTTAACAAAGCTAAACTGGTGAGCTGCTCTTTGTAATTTTCTGATGCTTATAAATTTTTGTTATGTAATTCGATTGATATTAAATTGTTTAAAACGGGATCAAAATTCAAAAGTGGTTTCTGGAACTTGGCTTAAAAAGAAAAGCAGACCTATCCTTGGAGGGTTGGATTTTTTTCAGCCCAGTAGAGAGGCCTACATGATTCAACCTTGTTTATCTATGCTTGTGCATTACATTTTAGCCCAATATTAGTAACCCACTTTATTCAACAAACAATTTCTTGTTTATCATGACTCCAACTGTGTGTTCAGTAAAACTAGCGTCCGTTAACTTTATAAGTGTAGCGGGCAGATAGCAATAGCTGAAAATAGTAGCGTTTGTATTTCAGCGCTTTTTTGAGTAACATTTGTAAAACTAGCGTTTAAAATTTAAATAAAATCCAAAACGCTACATGCTGCTTGCAAACAAGCTTTATATTTCAAAACGCCGACTTTTCTACTTTAACTTTCTTTTTCTCTTTGGAACTCTACTGCTTCACAAGCGAAGGTGGCAGTGTCGGCGTATATGGCCGACTGGCCCTAGCCGAACGACCATACAGGCCGTTCGGATTAATGAATAATTCCAGAACAAGTCAGAACTCAGAACATGTGGTTCCGAAAGGATCTATCCGATCGGACTCCCATGTCCGAACGGTCTCCATATCCGAACGACCCGTCTAAGTCGTTCGGACCAACGGTCACCTCCAAATCAGGAAGTCAACTTGTATATTAATAGTATGTGGCAGAACTGCAGCAACTATGTCAGATCAGGAAAAAGGCCCCAAACAGAGTAAGTTTCAGGTGACGCCCAAAGCGGTCGTCAATACATTTGGACACATCCGATGGAGACAAAAAAGGGACTACTATATAAAGGAGCAGTCTCTACAGTAATGGTAACTCACTTTTACACACAGTACTTAACCTACAAAACACACTTATTATCTTACCGTCATATACTTACTCTCACGCCGGAGTTTGGTCCTGGGGTCACACCCGGGGCGAGACTAACGCGTCTACTTTCTTAGCAGCTATCCGAAGGACTTGACGGACTCAAGGCCGAAGGATATTTTGAAGAATCACCTCACCTGCAGAAAAATACTTAAACATTGGCGCCATCCGTGGGACCGGCATTCAATCTACCAAAGCTTCAGAATGTCAGGTTCCGAACGTCCGGAAGGGTCGGGCGGAAAGGATCCCGAAACACCCTCCTTCCGTCTACCACCCTTCGGAAACGGGGACACCGAGTCTTCCGCAATCACCCAAGAACAACTACAAGGATACATCTCTGCTCTGAAGTCGATGGTCCAGGAACACAATAGACAAAGTGCTATGCATCCGATACGTCTAGACTGGGGTGAAGATGAAGCTCCGAAAGGACCCGAGATTCCGAAAGAAAAGAAAGGAATCGTTACCGGAGACAAAGTACCAGATGCAGATTTGAGCAAACCTTTCAAGGAAGTTAGGAAATCACCTTTCACTCGGAGGATTATCGAATTCTCTTCACCGGAACACAAAATGCCTTCACATATCAAGTTATATGACGGGTCGACAGACCCTCAGGATCACCTCAATCGGTTTACCGGGGCGGCAGGCCACGGGGAGTGGCCCATGCCCGTCTGGTGTAGGATGTTCCAACAAACCCTGGATGGAAGGGCGAGAGGGTGGTTCGATCGCCTTCCTCCGGGTAGCATAGACGAATGGGCAGACTTGAGGGCTCAGTTCGAAACTCGTTTCTCTCTGCACAAAGCATGTACCAAAGACCCAACGGAGATAACGAAGATCGTGAGGAAAGCTAATGAGACCTTACCAGAGTTCAAGGAAAGATGGACTACATAAACGGGGTTCATACAGGGAGCCCCGGAAATTATGAGGATTTCCTCCTTTATGGATGGGAGTAAATGTCCGGAACTGGCCAAAAGATTCGCTGATAAAATTCCCCGAACTGTTGAAGAAATGATGATCCGAGTGGATGATTTTGTGAGAGCGGAGGCCGCATTCGCTAATACCGAGCTACCGCGAGGAGAAAGCCATGACCAGTACCGGAAGAGGCCAGCGGGACCTTTCCGGAAGGATGATAGAGGATATAGGGGATCGGGGAATGATAATAGGAACGAGGGACGGTCCGGGTACCATCCCAAGGATCGGCAGAACCAGTATCGGTATCGGGATCGTCCGGCGCCGTACCTTCCGGCGCGAAATGAATACCAGAATCGTGATGCTCCCCGTTTGACGCTTGACTCGCTCATAAAACGGCCGAAGGAAATCCTAGCCACCGAGCAGCAGTTACGGTTACCTCCTCCGAGGCCGATGAGAGACCCACCCAAGAGAGAACATCAGGACAGATACTGTGATTACCACGGGGAAAGGGGACATTATACGAACGACTGTTTTCAATTGAAAAGGCAGTTAGAGTTAGCTCTAGAATCGGGAAAGTTGAACCACTTAGGCAAAGATGTTCGTCAAAAAGGGAAAGGAACACCAAAGAAGGATCTCCCGGCCAAGGACAAAATAATCAACATGGTCAGTGCAAGGACACAGCAGAAGAAGCGCAAGTCGAGGGAGCACGAGGAAAAATGGATGAATGTCCCCATCACCTTTCCTCCCATACCGGCCGGAGATGTATCCGACGAGCCGCTTATCGTCGAAGCCATGATGGAAGGGTACTTGGTAAGAAGAGTGTTCGTGGACGAGGGGGCTTCGGTGGAAGTCATGTTCGAACATTGCTTTGATAATTTGAGTCCGGAAATAAAGGCTCGACTAAAGCAGACTCAGAAAGATCTGCTGGGTTTCGCGGGACAGGTGACAAAACCGTTGGGAAAAATAGAACTGGACGTGTCATTCGGAGAAGGGGGGTTATACAGAAGAACAACCATGAAGTTCACCGTCATACGGGCACCTTCGCCGTATAACGTGATCCTGGGAAGGACTGGACTAAGATTGCTGAGAGCCATTCCATCCACCATTCATGCCATGATGAAGTTTCCAACCCCAAGGGGAATAGCTACTCTGAAAGCTCGGCAGATGGTTATCTCAGAATGCCGAAGGCTAGAGGAGTCTCAGAAGGTTTCTTGTGAACAAAGTGAGGGGCCGGCAGAAAAGGAAGTTGAAACGAGCGAACCAGAAGAAGTCATGGTAAATCCCGCTTACCCCGAACAGTTGGTAACTATCGGAGGCAGCTTATCGTCTGACTGCAAGAAGAAGCTCAAATCTCTCCTCAAGAAAAACATGGACGTTTTCGCTTGGACACCGGCAGACATGACCGGAGTGCCGAGACGCATTATTGAGCACACACTAAATGCTAACCCCTCGGTGGAACCGGTATGCCAGAAACGCAGAGTGCTAGCTCCCGATCGAAGCTTGGCCGTAACGAAGGAAGTGGAAGAGTGGGTAAAGGCAGGAATAGTCCGACCGGTTAAATACCCCACATGGATCTCTAATCCCGTTCTTGTCAAAAAATGTGACGGAAGCTGGCGCATGTGCATCGATTTCAAGAACATCAACTCAGCCTGCCCAAAGGACTACTATCCTCTGCCGGAAATTGATCTGAAGATAGAAGCGGTTATGGGATTCAAATATAAATGCTTTCTGGATGCGTACAAAGGATACCATCAAGTCCAAATGTCAAAAGAAGATGAGGAGAAAACAGCCTTTTATACGGATCAGGGGACGTACTGCTACACCAAGATGCCCTTCGGATTAAAAAATGTTGGGGCAACATATCAGCGCATGGTAGACACGGCCTTCCGATCGCAGATAGGACGGAATTTAGAGGCATATGTAGACGATATGGTCATCAAGAGCAAGGAGGAGAACGAAATGCTGGCCGACATTGCCGAGACGTTTGACAACTTGAGAAGAATCAACATGAAACTGAATCCCAAAAAAGGTTCATTCGGAATGGAGGAAGGGAAATTCCTGGGATATATGGTAACGTCCGAAGGAATCAGAGCTAATCCGAAGAAAACAAAAGTTTTGATGGACATGCAGTCTCCCCGAACGTTGAGAGAAATGCAGAGCCTAAGTGGCAAGCTGGCAGCTTTGAATCGGTTCTTGGCTCGGTGAGCCGAAAGATCATTGCCATTTTTTGAAACTTTAAAGAACATAACCAAAGAAAACAAGGAGCAGTACCGATGGACAGAGGACGCGGAGAACGCCTTTCAAGAAATGAAGAAGCTGATAGCGGATCTCCCATCTCTAATAACACCCATGCCCAAGGAAACACTCTACGTATACCTGGCGGCGGCTCAAGAGGCTGTTAGTGCGGTTCTTTTAACCGAAAGGAAAGGAAAACAACATCCGGTGCATTATGTGAGCCGGACACTCAGTGAAGCCGAAAGGAACTATGCTCCGATGGAGAAACTAGCATTATCCCTACTACACATGTCGAGAAGGTTAAGAAGATATTTCGAGGCACACCCGATCAAGGTGATTACCGATCAACCTATCAAACAGATACTTAACAAGGCCGAAGCCTCCGGAAAGCTGGCTAAATATTCCTTAGAGCTGGGAGAATATAACATCACCTACGAGCCTCGGAGTGCAATCAAGGGTCAAGTGTTAGCGGACTTTCTCTCAGAAACCCCCATTGGGGAAAGTCCGGAGCGATATTTCAGCCAGCCGGCCACGAAGGTTGAAAAAGACAAAGTGGGGAAGTGGTTGCTATATACCGATGGAGCTTCCAATAGTAAGGGTTCCGGTGCAGGATTGGTTCTGATAAGTCCGGACGGTGTGGAATACACTTATGCCCTCCGGCTTGATTTTGAAAGCACGAACAATGAAGCAGAATACGAAGCATTGCTGGCGGGGCTCCGGATAGCCGAAGGGATGTGCGTAAAGAGTATTGATGTGCGAGTGGACTCCAAGCTTGTGTCGAACCAAATAAATGGGGATTACGTAGCAAGCAACGAAAGCATGATCAAATATCTGGCCAAGGCAAAAGGATGTATAGCAAAGTTTCAGCACTTCTCCATCCGGAACATCCCCAGAGGGCAGAACCAAAAGGCCGACGTGCTAAGCAAGCTGGCTACAGTAGCATTTGATCACCTGACGAAGGAAGTATTAGTAGAAGTGCTAAGAGAAAGGTCCACCGAAGGGAAAGAAGTTAACGACATAGTGGCCGAGGAGGGAGACAATTGGATGACTCCCATCATTCGATGCCTCGAAGAGGGAGTATGGCCGGAAGACCCAAACGACGCTCGGGCATTGAGAATGAAGATCAGCCAATATGCAATGGAGGATGGGATACTATATAAGAAGGGCTACTTGGTTCCCATGTTGCGGTGCGTTGGTCCGTTACAGGCGAATTATGTGATCCGGGAGATACACATGGGGGCATGCAGAATGCATCTGAAACCAAGATCCGTTGTGGCAAAGGCAATGCGACAAGGGTATTACTGGCCAACTATGCACCGGGATGCTCGTAATGAGATTCAGAAGTGCGACTCATGTCAAATTCATGCTCCAGTTCCGAAACTCCCAAAGACAACGCTCACACCAATCATGGCTCCCTGGCCATTCTATCAATGGGGTATGGACATCCTTGGTCCGTTACCAGAATCAGCCGGTAGGATAAAGTTCATCATAGTGGCTATTGACTACTTCACCAAGTGGATAGAAGCCAAACCGCTGGCGAAGGTGACAGGAAAGGACGTGATAAAGTTTGTATGGGACAACGTAGTTTGCCGCTTTGGCTTACCGAGCGTAATCGTAACGGATAATGGAAAGCAGTTGGTCGATAACCCTTTCAAGCAATGGTGTGAGAAGTTGAACATCCGGCAAATAAGCACCGCCGTGGCGCATCCACAGGCGAATGGCCTCGTGGAAAGAGCAAACAAAAGTTTACTGGAGGGAATTAAGACGAGGTTGGGTCGAACGAGAGCCGGATGGGTAGATGAGCTGCCAAACGTTTTATGGGCTTGCCGAACATCGCTAAAACAAAGCAATGGAGAAACGCCTTTCAGCCTAACGTACGGCAGCGAGGCAGTGATACCGGCTGAGATTGGCATGCCAACTCACCGGACGATGGTCATACGAGAGGGTATAGACGAAGATGATACGCGCCGGATCGAAGAACTGAACGAAAGGGAGATGCGTTTAAATTTAGACCTATTGCAAGAGAGAAGAGAAGAAGCAGCAATAAGGGAAGCACGATACAAAAAAAAGATGGAACAGTACTACAATAAGAAAGTCCGTCCGGTATCTTTCAGACCGGGAGATTTCGTCTACCGAAAAAATGAAGCAAGCCGAGCAGAAGACCAGGGCAAGCTAGGTCCAAAATGGGAAGGACCCTACCGGGTCACCGAAGCATATCAATGTGGTTCCTACAAGTTGGAAACTATGGAAGAGGAAGAAGTACCTAGGAAATGGCATGCAATCAACCTAAGGAAATGCTTTCTTTAGAAACAAAAATGTAAGGCTATGAACTATTGTAAACAAATTCATTATGAAATGTTATATATTCTCCTCCGAGTTGAAGAGGAGAAAATTTTCCACATATTATTGTAAGCAAAGGCAAGGCAATCGTGCGGCTCCGGCGAGGATTAGCTACCCTCATCCGGCCCGCACAGCCACAATCTAGCCGAGGCGTATCCGCCCCTAACGGCAAAATAATAAAGAATGTGTGGAAAATTAGAAGGGGGGTTGAATAGTTTTACGTCTTTTTACTTTATGAAAACTTTTGTTTACTTTTTAAAAGCTTCGATTCTATCTTATGTGAATTCAACTCTTGATCAATATGAACATATATAAACAAATATATATAAGTTATGCAAGTAATGTAAATGTAATGAAATAAGAGAGAGAGAGATGGAAAGATCAAACCACAACACGGAGATTTATAGTGGTTCGGCTACAAGGACACCTTCCTTGCCCTACTCCACTCCTCGAGTCACCTACTCGAGAGTTTTCTTCACTATGTCAACAAACTCCCTTATGGCGGAGAAACCTTACACAACTTTAGCTTACACCGGCTTACCGACACAAAGCTAGATGTCGAGTCCTAATCGTAGCTAGAACCAATCTCACAACTTATACACAACTTCTACACGACTTAATCACGACTTCTTCACGACTTCTTCACAACGGCTTCACGACTTCTTCACGACTTCTTCACGACTTCTTCACAACTTCTTCACGACTTGTTCTTCACGACTACTTCACGACTACTTCTTCACAACTACTTCACAACAAATATACAACACAACTACGTAGTTACACTTAGATCTATTTATCACAACTACACAACACTTTACACAACAACACAATTGAATGAGGTAAGTAATAACACTTCTTCACTAGTTGAAGTAGAGTTCTTCTTTTGCACTTTTGGTGGTGGAAGCTTGGATCACTTAGAAACCAATGCTTAAGAAAATATGATCAAAGGATTTACAATGTTTAGAATGAATTTAGAACAGAAAGTTTTAGTGTGCAAAAGGTGAGTAAAAGTCCAGGAGAAGACTGGTATTTATAGGAGAAAAATTGGACAGCTGGAAGTCTACTGGAGCGGGGGCGGTCCCCTTAATAATTAAGGGGCCGCCTAGTAAAATTAAGGGGGCCGCCCCTTCTGTCCGTTGGCCAATTTTGTCCTTTTGTGGGGAAGGTTTTTCTGGAACATTTTAACTGATTTTGGCTAAAAATTTGAATTCATATTTTTATAAAAGATTAAACATTTTTATTTAATGCCAAAAATGTTTTTCAAAAATATATAAAATGTTTTTGATGTTTTATAAAAAATCTAGTTATTAAGAAAATGTTCCTTTGATCATATAATGCATTAAGCATTAGTTCATTCATACCTTAAGTGATTTGAGTTGTAGAAATAGATATTTACAACTAAATACTTGTTTACGTCATAATTTTCCGATTAATGATTTTACATTTTGTGATTATCAAAATGTAGAGATATCGAAAAATATTAATAACGTGTTTAGACATTATTTATATCAACAATCTCCCCCTTTTTGATGATTACAAAATCTAAACTCATTAAATCTAAAAATTAGTTTTTAGACAAGTATTTAGTGAGTTTACATCTATTTCTCCCCCTTTTTGTAGAATCAAAAAGGTTAAGCCGACAATTTTTAGAGTTAAATATGTCGGGACGAAAACTCCCCCTTGATGTGTACTCCCCCTCGTTTGGGGGCACCAAGGAAACGAGCTATGGAATGCTTGCAAAAAAAATGTTAGAAGCACAAGTATATATAACAACAATAAGCAAGCATATAAAATCATTCATTCAATAAAGGTGTTGTGTATAAATACACAACCAAAAGATTACAACATGAAGTATGCAAGCATACAAATAAAAAAAACTACTAATGAAACTACATAATCATCTTAGAGGTACATGGTCTTCCATGGAGCTTGCTTGCAAGAAGGGTTTGAAAAATTATTTTTAAGCATTGCATATGCTTAGTTGGGTGAAAATGGAGGTGGTGGTGGTGTAGTGGGTGAAGGAGGTGGAGGAGGTGGTGGTTGTGGGTTGGCAATCATGTGTTCAAGAGATGAAAACATGTAGTGTATCTCATCTCTAAGACCAAAGATTAAAGTCCGGTTATGGACGCAACAAAGACAATTATCACCATGGGCTTCAAGCATTGCCCAAGGTATAGGAAAGAATGGTGGTGGGGTTGGTGATGGTGAAAAATGAGCATCAAGAGGTGTGATGGGTGATAGGGAAATGGCAAGTTGGGTGTATGAAGGTTCTTGAGTGGATGGTGGTGATGATGCTCTTGGTGATGATGTTAGGTGAGTGTGGATGTAGTCATTTATGGAGGAGGTGGATGGAATGGAGGAAGATGAAGCTCCATGGGTGGATGGTGTTTTTGATGGTGCATTAGGTGCACTTGGGGATGAATTTTTAGGTGGTGGTGATGGAGTTTTGGTGTCATCTTGGGTTAGGTCAATGAAAGGTTGTTTTGGTGGTATGATAACAAGTCTTTGTTTCCTTGAAGGCTTAGAGATGGAGGATTTAGGTGATAGCATTGTGGATGACAATGGGTGTTTGATGAAGGTGATGGTTGATGAAGTGAAAGGTAATTGTAAGGAGGGTTTTTATATTGTGAAAAAGTGGTTGATTTAGGCAAATTGTGGAGATATTGTGGTAATATTCCAAGTCCAGTTCGTGCATTAAGGGTAATGGTAGCTGGGGCTAGGTAAAAGTGGTCACAAGATGCAAAAGGAAACAGTAAATTTTACTGTCCAGATGGCCGGTCCCCTAAATTGTTGGGCGGCCCCCTTAAAAATTAAGGGGACCGCCTAAGGAATTAAGGGGGCCGCCCATCTGGTGATTTCCCAGGCGACCAAATTTGAAAAATTTCCAGAAAAAGGTTATTTTAAGGGTGTCTTTGCAGCAAGTTCCATTTGGATTATGTACATCAAGAATGATTAAATATTATCAATTGCATATTTAAAACATTATACATAAAACAATTATATTAGAAACATAGTCATATAATTTTAAATAAACTAGTAGCTAGGTTCTAATAAGTTTATCAACTAACATAATAAAGGACATAGCAAGCAAGTGTCAAGATAATAGAACTACATATAAGTGTCTAATAAAATTCAATTAAACATTCATCAAATATGTTTATTTCTTCTTTTTCCCAAATAACTTTCCAAGTGACTTTCCGATGGACTTGAGAGGCCGCCTCGTACTTCATGGTGCATCTGCCGTTGTGAGTTGAGCATCTCGGTTTGCCTTTCGAAGAGTAGTTCGTCTATCATGTCGGCATGAGGAGGAACTTGATATTCGGTGTAATCAAGATCCGGGAGATTTTCAACGAAAGTCCTTGGTGATGGGGTACTAGCACGTGATGTGCCTTCCTCCGCATCATCATCATCATCATCATCATCATCATCATCATCACCTTGATGAGACGTGGAACCACGAGGTGGAAACGAGACTGACTTACGAGATTTACCCTTATCACTACGAGGGCGACGGGTACGGATTTGAGCAAGTGGATTGAGGGTTGGTTGCACAGACTCATAAATTGGACTCCGAAGATGTGGATAGTGTATCATGACATGATTATAGAGACGAGTGAGAAACATACCATATGGTAGATTTGCATTATGAGTGTTTTTGGCGGACATGATACGGTAGACAAAGAGATATGCCAAATTGTACGGTTGTTCAGCAACGATACAATATAACATGTGGACTATGCTTGCCGCGACATGATCACGGTGACCACTGGTACCGAACGCATTCTCACGAATGAGATCTTCCCAACTCTTCATGTCGCGACGTAGATCTTTGAGAAGGATTTGGTTTTCAGAGATTTCAACATCTTTTGACTTGATCTTTCGACTAGTCGTACCACGAACTAGCCCAAGATATTGACGAATCTCTTCAGGAGATGGAATCTCGGAGTAGTAAGGACCTACTTGAGGTCGATTAAGCTCAAGAGAGGAAAGGTCCCACTCATTTGAGAAGACAGCTTGACCGGAGGAGGGAATTCCTAGAATTTGCCCGAATTGAGCAAGAGTAAGAGTGATGAGTTGGTGTTGAATCATGAAGGATATGAGGATGGTGCCAAAGGGATCGGTCTACAATACCACTTGACTATAGAAGTCAAGGACAAAGCGCGGAATGATTGGCTCATTAATTTTGTAGAGACAATCAAGACTTACGTTGGAAAATATACGTTCTATGTAGTCGGATTCATTGAACGAAGGATGGACAATTCTTCCTTCGTGAATGTTCCTATCCTCAATGGGACGATAGAAACAAGCAACAGAGGGAGCCATGCCCGGAGTGGAAGAGACTTTAGGAATGTATGCTTTTGATCTTGAGACATCGCCAACTGTCACTTTGGGCATTTTCACCTATACAAGATAGCAACAAAAAAAATAAGAAAATGACATGCATATATTAAATATGCTACTTATGTGGAACGTAAACATACTTCGACTCTAAAACTCAAATCCTAAGAAGTAGTTTACAATGTTCCTTAGTTTTAATTTTTAACTCGCTTGAAATGTATTTTATGATGTTTAAAGAATAGTTATAGGGATATTATGACAAGAAATCAACAATATCCTAACGTTCTTTTATATGTCATAAGCTACCTTGAAATGTTGCTAGACAAACATTGAATTGTATATCTAGCTATTTCTTACGAGTGTTTATGTTAAGTAACTTAGATTTTGACTCAAAAATTTCTTTCAAAATGTTGTGCCAAACGCTCCTTTAAATAAAAAGATAACAAGTAAAATTTCAATATACATATGAATTATGTATCTTGACGACTTAAAACAACTAATTTCATGTTTACAAACTTTGACAAGTAGTTATAAACTTAATTTAGATTAAGTTTTGATGATTCTAGCTCCTAATCCAAACACTCTCTTATATTTAACAAAAACTTTTTTTTTTTTTTTTTTTTTTTTTTGATTCGAAAAATATATTTTTAGGATTTGTGAGTTGTAACAAACCAATGTGATTAGTTTTAACATGTGTTTATGGCATAATTCAATAATATGATTAGTTTTGAAAAGGAGTGATTAGTTTGACATAATGGTTTTTTAATTACTTAGTTTCTAGGTTGATTAAGCATTCTAATCCTATGGGGAGCATTTGATTACAACATTCTTAGACTTAATTTTAATAAAAATTTAAGTTTGGAAAAGTTTAGCAAAAGACCTAATTAAGATTAGACTCAAAATTGAATGAAATTAGATGAAATGTATAAAGAAAAACTTACTAAACGTGTTGCTAATCGATGTATAGATGTTTGCCCTTTGTGAAATTGACTCGAAGAGGTGATTTGATGATGGATTTGTGATGGCAGTTCGTATACAGCAGAGTGGGAGTGAAGTGAGTTTGAAAAATGGGGTGTTTGGCAAAGATTTCAAGGAGAAAAATCGTTTTGGCAGCAACAGTAGACCGGCCCCCTTAAACATTAAGGGGACCGCCCCCCGTTTACTAGCCGGTCCCCTTAAACATTAAGGGGGCCGCCTGCCAAATTTCTGAATTTCTTGATTTTTGTTTCTGACGGCAAAATATTTATATGTATATATTTACAATATATCAAAAATACGTTTATTGGCACGAAGAAGGAATACTTGACACATTTTATTAACATTTTGTTAATAAACTTAATCTTGATAATTTTGGACAAAATGCTCAAGACGTCAAGTCGACAGGAGGTTTAAGGATTGGGAAGAAATGTGTGTGTATATATATATATATATATATATATATATATATATATATATATATATTAGTATTATGTGTAAGTGTGGGATGTTAAGTAGATTATGAGGAATGGTGAGGTAATGACGGAAATAGGTGCTGGCGGTGACGGGAGTTTGTTTCATCCATAGTTTTCTTGACTCGACGGTCAAAGTGCTACTTCTACGTTAATCCACTTAACTCACTTCTCTTCATCACCATGAGTTATGTGACAGTGGACACGGAAGATTTTCGTGTTGAACGTTAAAGTTCAAAAGAGGCAAAGGGGAAGAAAAGGTTCGAGGACGAACAATTTCTTTTAGTTCTAGATAGTCAACAAATGACGTATCTAGGTTATGTGCGTATATATTTATATGTATATATGTATATAGTATGTATAAATAGTAGTATAGGTATATATATGTATAAGGAAAAATCTACTAACTAACATACTAAGCATAAAAGATTAATGGGGCATGCAATAGGCTAGTTCATTTATCTACGCATATAATGGTGAGCATGAAAGAGTGGCGTACCTTTTGGTCTTCAACAAGTGGTCTTCAAGTTCTTCAAAGCGTATTAACTTATAAAAGTCAATTACGAAAGAGAAAACGCCTTTCCCGATGAGTATGCAATCTAGCCACTTGGTCCCCATGATCTCATTTGTCCATAGTTGTTTGGCCCAAACATGGTTTGCAATTGACTCGGATGCATATATGGTGGAAGTATTCCCCAAGGATTGTAGCTTGGTGGATTTGGGTAATTCCACATTGGGTAACTATTATTATGACGGTTTGGTATATTTTGGTTTCTTTTAGGTTGAGGAGTTTTAGGCAGAGGGTGAGGACTAGGTGGTCTTCTAGGTGGAGGTGTTTTTGACCTTAACCTTGGTTTAGAGTATTTTACTTCATTTTTTAAGGATGGTTTATAAAAGGTTTTTACTTCCTCATCACTAGCTATGTGTATTTTTCTATCTTTTATAAGTATATACTTAGGTTTTGACTCTAAAGGTTTTTGCTCACTAGTTTCACATTCAAACTTTACATTTTTAGTTTGACTATTTGAATCCTTAGTTGAATTAAATCCTAATCCGATTTTATCACTTGATACTCTTTGAATACTTATTATTTCCCTAAGAGAATTACTACTATTTTCGAATTTGTTAAGCCTACAAATTTCCTCCTTAAGCATTTCATTTTCATTTTTTGTTTCTAGACATGTTTTACATTGAAGAATTTCTTTTCCCTTTTCTAAGTTATGTAGTTTAATTTTTAATTCTAGTATTTCTTTTTCTAACTGATTATTAATGTGTTTTAGTGATTTATTTTTAGTCATTACTTTTTGGCCTAATATATATAACCTATTATATTCGTTATCTAGGTCTTTTTCATCTAATGATAAATTTTCATCACTAAAGTATTCGGTTTCGAAACGTACCTCACTTGATGTCTTAGCCATGAGACACTTCTCTTCTTTTGTGGTTTCTTTCTCGTCTTCTTCACTGTCACTCCATGCTCCTCCAATGAACGCCTTTTGGTTTTGCTCCTTTGACATCATAGGGCATCTTCCAATGAGATGATTTGGATCACCGCATTTGAAACACTTCCTCTCGCTCTTGCTACCTTTGTCGTCTTTGTTTCTTTGGAGTGTTTTCCTTTCGTCATATGGTTGTCTAACGAATCTTCCTCGTCTTTTGAAAAACTTCTTGAAGTCTCTTACGGCCATGGCATATTCTTCATCATCACTTTCGGAGGTTGAGCTATCCTCGTCACTTGATGCTTTCCTAGCCTTCAACGCGATTGATTTGCTTTGCTCTTTCTTTCCTTTGACCATCTCGAAGTCTTTCTTGATTATTGCTTCGTAGACTTTCAAGTTGCCAATCAACTCGTCAAGTTGAAGAGTTGACAAGTTCTTTGATTCTTCAATCGCCGTAACTTTAGCCCGCCATTTTGGATGAAGAGCCCTAAGAAATTTCCTGACAAAATTCTTACTAGAAAAACTCTCATCAAGTGCCTTTAAACTTGTGATGATTGTGTTAAACCTAGCAAATGCATTATCAATTGATTCCTCTTCCGGAATCTTGAATTGTTCATATTGTTGAACAAGAAGATCTATTTTATTATCTTTGACTTGACTATTACCTTGGTGAGTTATTAGTAAAGAGTTCCAAAATTCTTTTGCGGTTTCGCACATAAAGATTCTTTCGTATTCTTTTCGTGGTAGCGCATTATAAATAACCATTTTAGCCTCATTATTTTTAGAAAGTTTTCTTTTTAAATCATCACTTTGTTTTTCAAAATGTACAATTTCATCCTTTTTAGTTTCAAGATTATGTTGAATAGGTAAAAAATCACCATTAGTAATAACATGCCAAAGATCTAGATCTTTTGACTTCACATAAGTTTCGAATCGATTTTTCCAATATAAAAATCCATCACTTTCAAATAGTGGTGGTCTTTGCATAGATTGCCCTTCTAAATATTTTTCAGATTCCATAGATCGTTTCAAGTTTTAAAATACAGTTAATTTTAAAAATCTTGTTTAACCTGGCTCTGATACCAATTGTGGAAAACTAGAAGGGGGGTTGAATAGTTTTACGTCTTTTTACTTTATGAAAACTTTTGTTTAATTTTTAAAAGCTTCGATTCTATCTTATGTGAATTCAACTCTTGATCAATATGAACATACATAAACAAATATATATAAGTTATGCAAGTAATGTAAATGTAATGAAATAAGAGAGAGAGATGGAAAAATCAAACCACAACACGGAGATTTATAGTGGTTCGGCTACAAGGACACCTTCCTTGCCCTACTCCACTCCTCGAGTCACCTACTCGAGAGTTTTCTTCACTATGTCAACAAACTCCCTTATGGCGGAGAAACCTTACACAACTTTAGCTTACACCGGCTTAACGACACAAAGCTAGATGTCGAGTCCTAATCGTAGCTAGAACCAATCTCACAACTTATACACAACTTCTACACGACTTAATCACAACTTCTTCACGACTTCTTCACAACGGCTTCACGACTTCTTCACGACTTCTTCACAACTTCTTCACGACTTGTTCTTCACGACTACTTCACGACTACTTCTTCACAACTACTTATTCACAACTACTTCACAACAAATATACAACACAACTACGTAGTTACACTTAGATCTATTTATCACAACTACACAACACTTTACACAACAACACAATTGAATGAGGTAAGTAATAACAATTCTTCACTAGTTGAAGTAGAGTTCTTCTTTTGCACTTTTGGTGGTGGAAGCTTGGATCACTTAGAAACCAATGCTTAAGAAAATATGATCAAAGGATTTACAATGTTTAGAATGAATTTAGAACAGAAAGTTTTAGTGTGCAAAAGGTGAGTAAAAGTCCAGGAGAAGACTGGTATTTATAGGAGAAAATTGGACAGCTGAAAGTCTACTGGAGCGGGGGCGGTCCCCTTAAATAGGGGGCGGTCCCCTTAATAATTAAGGGGGCCGCCTAGTAAAATTAAGGGGGCCGCCCCTTCTGTCCGTTGGCCAATTTTGTCCTTTTGTGGGGAAGGTTTTTCTGGAATATTTTAACTGATTTTGGCTAAAAATTTGAATTCATATTTTTATAAAAGATTAAACATTTTTATTTAATGCCAAAAATGTTTTTCAAAAATATATAAAATGTTTTTGATATTTTATAAAAAATCTAGTTATTAAGAAAATGTTCCTTTGATCATATAATGCATTAAGCATTAGTTCATTCATACCTTAAGTGATTTGAGTTGTAGAAATAGATATTTACAAATAAATACTTGTTTACGTCATAATTTTCTGATTAATGATTTTACATTTTGTGATTATCAAAACGTAGAGATATCGAAAAATATTAATAACGTGTTGATGCGTGGTTTTGCAACCTTACAACAGGTTTTACCTCTCGAGGGATCTCAAGAGGCTTACAACCCCACCAGGCAGTGTACCTGACCGATGTAGTATAGTGTAGTGGTAAGTACGGGGGATTGATCGTTCTCCACAGGGAATAGTGTTCATTAGGTATGAAAAACTACTCTAATAGGTCTAGGGGTGAGAGAAGATTCTTTTTTTATGTTTTTATATTTTTTTATGAAAGCAAGTAAAATCTCGGGTTTGAAAGAGTGGGCGGAATTAGTTGCTAGTCAACTAACCCAATTTACTACGAATGCAAATAAAATAAATAACAGAAAATGAAAAGGTGGTAAAACTTATGTGGAGAGAAATGTGTTTACTTAGATTTCCTTACTCCCTAACTATCTTTTACCGGTTGATTAGTGTGTATTAATTGCGTGGATGACGGGTGTATTCCTTAATACCAATCGTGGGGTGGCGTACGTACTTCCCCAACTCTACAAGCTCCTACTTCACTCCTATGTCGAGCCGGCTAGGAAGCTCCTAACATGGGATCACTAGAATTCGCTTGTGCATTAAATACAACCATAAGAACCTTAGTACGCATTGGTTCATGTTTCTTAAGACGTTCAAGCAAGTTACCGAATAGGAAGTTAGCCAGTTTTCTTAAGCCTAACATAGATGAACAATCATCCAATACAACTAATAACACACTAATAACCAATAATCAATAGCTAGGTTTCATTAGATCTAAGCAAACACAAAATAAATCTAGCCTAGCATGTTAAACAAAAGACAAGAACAAGATAGAATCAAACAACACATAGACATATTGAATGATTAATTGATAACTTATCTTCAATGTAACATGGAAGATCTCAAGGCAAAAAGCCTTGAAAAAGCTGCTAAAATCGTCTTAGGGTTCTTACACACAAAGTTCCACAATAAGTTCCACACTAATGACAAAAAATTGCAAAACTATATATAGACTTTTAGATCTGACGGCGTCACGTTATGGAGTGTGACGCCGTCACCTCGCCGCTTTTAGGGTTCCCGGATGGCCTTCTTGACGCCGTCCCTCTTTAGCTCTCCAAAATCCGTTCTGGCTTATCAAGGCTTGACGCCGTCAGAATTAGGCGTGACGCCGTCCCGCTTTAACTTATACCGTGACGACCTTGATCATATTAAAGGGTGACGCCGTCAGAATTCCCATGCAAATTTCTCTGGCTTATCATGAGTAAATTTCACATCCACCACTTTTGCCAAGCCATGACGCCGTCTGGGGATAATCCTGACGCCGTCAAAGGTAACTTCCAGCATAATTTTAAGACTTTGTCATTTTCTTCACTTTTATGCTCCAAAAACGTCCAAAATGCTTCTTTTTCCAGATTTCATCTCAAAAGTACCTAAAATGACAAAAGGAACGATTTAGGGCAATATTTGATCAAATAAATACGATTTAGGGCTTAAATGACCCCCTAAAAGCGGTACACTTTTCGCTTCATCAAATACCCTTACACTTGAGATTTGCTTGTCCTCAAGCAAATGCGCTTTTATTCTAATCAAAATACAAGTTAGGGGTCATTTAACACTATTATAAAAGTAATCACAACAAATAATCGTTCCACTTCAATCATAATAAGCACGGAGATTACAAACTAGCACCTCACAAGTAGTGTTTAGATACTCACATCTCTCAAGTGTCATCAAAATAAATCTCATAAATGAAAACGGATATTATCTCTCACTACCTGTCATAGCAAATAGATTACCATAGGCTTGGGAAAGGATCGAAAACCTCCTCCACTAGGCGTAAGCACCTAAGATAAACTATCAAAGAGGGCTTTTACATGGGTTATAACGTTAGGTGTAGGGAAAAGGAAAACACGGTTTTGTTGGATAAAGGATATTTTACTGGTGGCGAGTTAAAGATCTTGATTAATTACATGTACTATACAATGTTGCTAAGCCAAGACTCGACTCAATCTTAAGCTAAAAACAAAATAACAAAAACATAAAATGAAACGGGATGGTAGTCCGTATGTTTTTTCTACTTTTCTTTTTCTCATTTTTTTTTTGTATTTTTCTTGATTTTTTCGATTTTTTTTTTTTTTTTTTTTTTTTTTTTTTTTTTTTTTTTGCATACACTTTTGCCCTACCATCCAAAATAATACATCATAGGGGCATTGCATTCCCCTTACACTTGAACTTTTACATAACTTTACAAAAAACTATTCTAATGACTCGAATTAAGATAATCGAAACACTTGGAGTACTTTTAAAATATTTAGCACATATGGGGGTAATAAACGATGTTCTTCCCCATTACTCCATTACACTAGTACTTTACCCATGAGTCCCAATCGTCCCAAAACAATATGTACAAGGATATGACTCGACTTAGCAACCATGTAATCAACTAGATAATTAACTTGGGTTTAAACAAATGTTGTCACAATAATGCACTAAAAATGAGTGCATACAAGGTAGGCTAAGGCGATTTGGGTGTACATTTTAGTGGGGTGTAACAAATTCTTCCTTTAAGTAAAATGCTTAAAGGTCGAAACGAAAAGATAGGCTCTGAGGGGTGTACTAGGGGTATCGTGTACTAAAAATGAGTACAACGCAAAGGGTGTGGGAGAATTACTTGACCAATGTAGCCAACGTAATTATAACAAAAATACAGGTGTAAAACAATGGGTTAATCCTAATGCCTCTTATCATGTAGTAAATCTAACTACACGAATGTAGTCTCACTTGTGGCCTTGGAATGGTCCTAACGCAAGTTCTAGAATCTAAGTGCTACCGGTACACAGATCATAGCATAAATGCTTTTCCTACCAATTCTAGGGGCGAACCTCACATATTTGGGGGTGGAAAATTTTTTAGTGGTACGGTTTTTGTGCTAGTCATATAACTCCTATCCGTGAGACGCTCATTAAGATCAAAGTTTCACTCCTAAATGTTGTAAAAAATTTTAAATTTGGCGCTAAAATTACCCTAACAGGTATTTATCTCAGTTTTATTACACATCTACCATTAAACAAACAAAAATCAAGCGTAAGAGCATTCTCTAATCCTACTTTTACCCCCCCCCCTTACACTTAAGATGAACATTGTCCCCAATGTTCAAATAACAAGATGTAAAAGCATAAAGTAAAAGAATAAAATTAAATACTCCCCTGATTCGCTCGGTGGATAATGAAGTAACATGGTTAGATCTTCTTCCAAAGTAATGTTGAAGCTCCATGACTAATGCATCGCCATAAGCTTGATCCAAAACATTTCCTTGTCCAAAATAACCTGTTAAACCTGAGAAAACAAACACGAAAACCTGCATAACATCGGCGGGATAAACTCTATATATAAGGATATAATGCTTGTGGAATGATAATTTTGCAGATTCCTGGAGATTATAATTTAGAGATTCAATAAAAACTTTTTATGAAAACAAAACTTTCAAAAATTTTCAGAAAATTAAACCTGACGCCGTCAGGTTGTAAATCCTGACGCCGTCAGAAATGATCTGACAGAATTCTCATGTTAAGTTTCCTGAAAAATTTTGGAAAAACCTATACCTTACTTCCTGGAAATCCTGCAAAACATCATTATGACTCGATACAAGCATTTGACTCAAACAAATACTAATATGTATGTTAATTTATTATTATTATGATTCATGTTCATTTGTGTTCTAATAAACCGGTTTGGATTTCCCTTACACTTAACTTTTGCAAAATACCTTTATATGTAGTTAAGACGAAGTTAAAAACAAGATAAAGCATTTTCACAAATTACTTTTGAACATGAATCAATAATAATAAAATTTAAACATACATACGGAAACAAATAAAATCAAACAAACAAATAAATAAACACACAAAGCAAATAAAACTTGGGTTGCCTCCCAAAAAGCGCTTTTCTTTATTAACGAGTCTTGTAGCTAGACTCAAAGTCACGTACATTACGTGACTCCATCATTGGTCACGGTTCCTAGGCCATTCTCCTTTGATTCTCTATCAGAATCACTTTCATAATAAAGGTATTTCGGGTCCTCGAGATCAAAAGGATTGTTTCGGTATTTAGAACTAAGCTCCTTATCATGCTTAAAGAATCCACTTGACAGGTCAAAAGTATCCTTACATCCCCTTCTCACATCATCATCACATAACACGAGTTGGGAACTTAACCCATCGAGCCCTTCATAATCAATCTCCTTGAATTCTCTCATCTTGTAAGGCGTTTGGTATGAGATTTCCCTAATCCCATCGGTGAAAGTCATGATACCATTGAGCTCGTCTACAACCAAGCTTGTGGCCTTGCAAAAAGGTGCCCCAAAAACAACTTGTGATAACCTGGGATCGATGTACTTTTCGATATTATCGACGATTGCGAAGCTCATAGTGAATGTCATGTTTCCTACAAACACCTGTACATCATCATCTATGCCAATGTCGTCCTTCCCTTTATGAATCATTCCCCATCTGCAAATGTTGTTATAATGAAACAAGGACATCACATTTTTGGGTAAACATGTGTCGATGTAAACATTATAAAAATGCTTGTGACCAATCATGCAAGGTATTTTGAGATTATTCGGATCACATCGCTTAATTCGGCCAGGCCTTCTACAGCATAGCCCCCATGTGTTGCCACATGCTGATGGTTGATACTCATACACTTCTTCACAGCCATCCCGAAAAATCACTTTCCTGACACCATCGGTAAATAATGCACTCCTATCATCCTCATCGAGTATCACTCCCGTTGCTTTTATGAATGGTTTGCCTAAAACAAGGCCAGTTAAGGATGGGCTGATGATAGAGTTCATGTTATTAATTACAGTTAACTCGATATGAAAGAGGAACTTTTCTATCACAATTGGTACCCTCCTTATTACCCCGATGATATTAGACCCTTCATATTTGACTTGTTCGGTGAAGGCTTCGTTATATAGAGAGAGGGATATTGCATTCATAGAAGAGTTGGGGTCTATGTAGGCATCTTTTATAAACTTTTTCCTAGTGGTGCAAGATATCTTAAAGACCTTAGGAGCGCCATCCTCTATTCTCTCTCCGAATCCCATAGGCAACCTTGTTGTGCCCCTCTCAAGTTCCTCCACCAGGGGGCGGTCTAGCAGTCCTGGGAGCCCATGAGGCATTTCGGATTTCTCTTCCGAGCCCTCCTCATCACTCACCTCTCTTGTACTCGAGTTCTTTGGTGAGTCTAGATAGTCGTCGGGCGCCTCGGGGTTCTTTTCGGGAACTTCACCCTCCATTTCATTGTCCACATTCTTGGTTGTTTGTTGGTCCAGATTAGGTTTAGGAACAGGTATTGTTGTAATGGTGTTCACGAAGTGGAGAGGTTTCGAAGGGGTATGAGTATCTTCAGTTTCTTTTCCGTTTTGTGATATGTGTTTGAAGATTTTACTAGGGTGCTTGATTTTTACAGGAGGGGGTGTTTGGTGAGTCACCGTGACAGATTTGATCTCATTAACTCGTGCCAACTCACAAGTTGACCTGCCAGCAAGGCGATCATTGATAACCTTTAACAGGTTATCAACCTTGTTGTTCATATCAACTTGCTGTTGTCGGAATTGATTCTCAAGTTTGGAGAGCTGTGTTTCTTGAGAGAGAATGAATTTTTGCAGTGATTCCTCGCGATTTTGTTGTTTATGCGTATGTTGCTGAGGATAATGTTCAGACCAGGTGAGTGAGGTAGAGTCATTGAATGATACGCTTCGAGTTTGGTTCCAACTAAAATTTGGCTTACTCTTCCATGCCTCATACCTATCTTCGGAATTCTTGTGTCCATAATTAGTAGTGAGCCACTTATCTCCCGCCTTATCGATTCGCGAGGATGCGAATTCTTTGAAAGCCTGTTTGGGGAGTTCCATGCAATCATGAGTGTTGTGGGGACCACTACATAATTTACACGAAGAAGTGATTTTGTTCACTTGGCTTGAAGGTTTAGGAGCCTCGTAGGATTTCATGAGAAACTTGACTTGGTCTTCAAGTTCTATGATCCTACGGTCGGAAGTGCTTGAATTGTTCGAAGGCAAAGATATTGCCTTGACCGTTTTATTCAAATCACGGGGATCACTCCAACTTTCATTGTCATAAAGAGCAAGATCCTCTAGGAGAGCCCATGATTGTTCCGCACTTAGATCACGTAGCTTGCCACCGGCCGATTGGTCAATGGTTTGCCTCGTGTAGAGATTGATATGGTCATAGAAGATTTGGACTTGGAGCCAAAGTTCTATGCCATGGTGAGGGACTTTTTGGAGTAAGTCCTTGAATCGAGTCCATGCCTCGTAGAGGGTTTCGCCTTGACGTTGTTGGAACATCAAGATATCATTCCTTAGCTTGGTAGTTCTTCCTGGTGGGAAAAACTGAGCAAGGAAACGAGTGGTGAGATCATCCCAAGAGGTGATGGATCCTGCGGGTAGACGCTCTAGCCATTGACTAGCTTGGTCCCGCAAAGAGAATTGAAAGAGACGCAGTCGGGTCGTCTCTCGAGTGGCAACATCAAGGTCTATAGAATCAACGATTTTGAGAAAGTCCTTGAGATGTTGATTAGGATCTTCAGAACGAAGTCCATGGAATGCGCATCCGCTTTGCACCAACCGGATGGTGTCGGATCGCAAGGGTGTGACATTGGCTCCTTGAGTGAGCTCAATGGTGTTTCGATAGCCATGGTGGCTAGGACGGGAGTAGTCACCTAAAGTACGGGCTCTAGGAGGTGGTGGTGGTTGTTGTGGTGGTGGGTTGTTGGGATTAAGGATATTACCATCTTCCATGATGTCGAATGGTAATGGTTACGAACAAAGAAACGAAGAAAATAGATAGACTAAAGAAAACCTAGAAAAAGAAAATAAAAATCTCACTAGAAAGGAATCTAGTGAGTAGACCTATAAAATAAAAATTCAACCTAAACAATAACTATTCCCCGGCAGCGGCGCCAAAAACTTGATGCGTGGTTTTGCAACCTTACAACAGGTTTTACCTCTCGAGGGATCTCAAGAGGCTTACAACCCCACCAGGCAGTGTACCTGACCGATGTAGTATAGTGCAGTGGTAAATACAGGGGATTGATCGTTCTCCACAGGGAATAGTGTTCGTTAGGTATGAAAAACTACTCTAATAGGTCTAGGGGTGAGAGAATATTCTTTTTTTTATGTTTTTATATTTTTTTATGAAAGCAAGTAAAATCTCGGGTTTGAAAGAGTGGGCGGAATTAGTTGCTAGTCAACTAACCCAATTTACTACGAATGCAAATAAAATAAATAACAGAAAATGAAAAGGTGGTAAAACTTATGTGGAGAGAAATGTGTTTACTTAGATTTCCTTACTCCCTAACTATCTTTTACCGGTTGATTAGTGTGTATTAATTGCGTGGATGACGGGTGTATTCCTTAATACCAATCGTGGGGTGGCGTACGTACTTCCCCAACTCTACAAGCTCCTACTTCACTCTTATGTCGAGCCGGCTAGGAAGCTCCTAACATGGGATCACTAGAATTCGTTTGTGCATTAAATACAACCATAAGAACCTTAGTACGCATTGGTTCATGTTTCTTAAGACGTTCAAGCAAGTTACCGAATAGGAAGTTAGCCAGTTTTCTTAAGCCTAACATAGATGAACAATCATCCAATACAACTAATAACACACTAATAACCAATAATCAATAGCTAGGTTTCATTAGATCTAAGCAAACACAAAATAAATCTAGCCTAGCATGTTAAACAAAAGACAAGAACAAGATAGAATCAAACAACACATAGACATATTGAATGATTAATTGATAACTTATCTTCAATGTAACATGGAAGATCTCAAGGCAAAAAGCCTTGAAAAAGCTGCTAAAATCGTCTTAGGGTTCTTACACACAAAGTTCCACAATAAGTTCCACACTAATGACAAAAAATTGCAAAACTATATATAGACTTTCAGATCTGACGGCGTCACGTTATGGAGTGTGACGCCGTCACCTCGCCGCTTTTAGGGTTCCCGGATGGCCTTCTTGACGCCGTCCCTCTTTAGCTCTCCAAAATCCGTTCTGGCTTATCAAGGCTTGACGCCGTCAGAATTAGGCGTGACGCCGTCCCGCTTTAACTTATACCGTGACGACCTTGATCATATTAAAGGGTGACGCCGTCAGAATTCCCATGCAAATTTCTCTGGCTTATCATGAGTAAATTTCACATCCACCACTTTTGCCAAGCCATGACGCCGTCTGGGGATAATCCTAACGCCGTCAAAGGTAACTTCCAGCATAATTTTAAGACTTTGTCGTTTTCTTCACTTTTATGCTCCAAAAACGTCCAAAATGCTTCCTTTTCCAGATTTCATCTCAAAAGTACCTAAAATGACAAAAGGAACGATTTAGGGCAATATTTTATCAAATAAATACGATTTAGGGCTTAAATGACCCCCTAAAAGCGGTACACTTTTCGCTTCATCACGTGTTTAGGCATTATTTATATCAACAGAATGTGCTGAGGCGTATCCGCCCCTAACGGCAATATAAAGTCCTTAGCATAAAAAGGCACATGCCGAGGCGTATCCGCCCCTAACGGCAATATAAAGTCCTTAGCATAAAAAGGCACATGCCGAGGCGTATCCGCCCCTAACGGCAATATAAAGTCCTTAGCATAAAAAGGCACGTGCCGAGGCGTATCCGCCCCTAACGGCAATATAAAGTCCTCAGTATCAAAAGGCACATGTCGAAGCGTATCCGACCCTAACGGCAACATAAGGATGAAATAAAAAAGGAGTATACCGAAACATAAGCACCCCTAACGGTAATATTTAAACTTCGGAACAACAGGGAGGAATTGAATACATTCAATAAACAATACGACAAGCAAAAACAAAAAAAAATATATACGGAAAAGCATACATAATAAAACCAGACTTAGCAAAAATGAGCAAATCATCATTAGCAAAAGGGCCGGAATTGTAGCCTTCCGGCCATGACGAAATACAACTAGAAAATCTTAATAGAGGATGTTTATTACAAGATAACAATAAAAGGTAGCCACAGACGGCGCACCAACAGACATTGCGGTACAAGGTTAGATAAAAGCTTCACAAGGTCCGGAACAACCTTTATCCATAGTCAAAATGGAGGCAGTCCGGACCCACAAAGGAACAAACTTAAGATGCAGCATTCCCCTCGGTACTCCCATCGGCATTCTTTTCGGCATTCTCTTCAGCATGCTCAATATTCTCTTCAGCATGCTCAATATTCTCTTCGGCAGATTCTGCAATATTAACCAAGCGACCTTGAACCATCACAAACCCTTCAGGCACAGACCCTTCGTCCACTCCACTCCCACTACCAACACCGACGTTTGCATTCTCGGATGTAACATTCTTATCAGCAGACTCGTCGGCAGTTGAAGGTTTGGTTGGTTCGGTAGGAGCAGGATCCGGATAGAGCTCCAGGATCTCGGCCATCGGCCTGTAGCAAGTGCCACTAACCTTTCGGATGTATGGGTATTCAGTGGTGAAAAGTTGGTCAAACAAAGCCCTATATTTTGTCTCGGCATCCAAATCTAAGCCCTCAAAATCAGCTAGAATCTCGGCGGCTTGTTCCGGATTGCGGTCAACAGATATCCCACCTATAAACCCAGCATCAGACGAAAGGTTGAATGGGATAGCCAAGGATTGCTTGTACTCATGGCTGCCAAGAAGACGGCGGACCATTTCCGGAAGGAATTCCTTAATCACTCGGATACGTTCCATATCAGTGGTACCCACCCGGACCGCCAAATCCTCCCTTTCTTTTCTCAATTCTTGGTTATCTTTTCGCTCTTCAGCCAACTGTTCCTTGGTTCTATTTAGCTCGGCTTCCAAAGACTTAAGCAACTCTCCCTGCCCCTCTTTCTCTCTCACCAGCTCAGAAACCCGTCCGGTTAGACCTTGGATGGTTGTCTGACAGTCAGCATTCTCGGCCCTCAACTTCTCTAACTCCGTCGGGTCCTGTCCGGCACACTTTTCATGGACAGTTGTAAGAGCGTTATACTGATCAAGTAAAGTCTCAAACCGAAGAAGGATATCCGCTTGTGCAACAGAACCCTTTCCGAGCAGCATCCAGGCACGGCTACAAGCATCGTCATCACTCAAATTCATCAAGTATTGTTCCTCCCGGGGAGTCGCCAAATGTGCCATCATCTCCCGGCAGACGGAAGACCCAGTCAGGCGGGCATCCGTCCTAACGGACCAGTTGGGCGCGAAAATCTCCCCGGAAATAGACTCATCATCACCCATCTCACCCATTTCATCCAAACCTTCCATGTTCTCTATCCTTTTCCCTCGGCCGTGAGAAACAAGGGGACTCCCTACAAAAAGAAACAGAGATCAAAAAACACGCAAAAAAAAAAAAAAAAAAAGAAAAAAAAGAAAAAAAAAAAAAAAAAAAAAAAAAAAAGGATGCACAACTCACCATCTTGACCGGACATAAATTGGCTACTCGCCCCTTTCTCTCTCTCAGGATCCTTAGCGGACGGATCCGGAGGGAAGGAGCGGAGTGGATGGGGCGCCGGAACATGACCAGAAGAATCCAAGTCAATGAAGGATACATCAGCAGCAGGTTTATTCTTCTTAACTGGGCGAGAAGAAAGGGTCCCACCGGAAGGACGCTTACCAGTACCACTCCACCGGCTCCTTTGCCTTTCGTCTTCTCCGCCAGGCGGGCGGCAACTTCATCCTTCTTTCGCTTCGCTTCCAAAACCTTTTCATGAGGTACCTCTACGGCCTTCATCATAGGAGTTTTCTCCGGAATATCAGCATTGGACCGGGCAGGCTCAACCACATGTAACGGTAGAGTTTGTCCCTCTCGGAGCTTATCCCCCTTAACCATACTAGCCCCCTTTCGACGCTCCGGCTTGCGTAGGTACTCGGACATTGTTAAAGCTGCAAACAAACAAGTCAAGAATATATACATCACTCAAAGAAAAAAATAAATAAATAAATAATAATAATAGAGACGGCAACACAAAAAACAAGAAGAGGAGGGCTATACCCTCTCCTTCGGCATCCCTAAGCGCCGCCCGAAAACCGGGATGCTCCCAATGAGATGACAATCCAAGTGCGTAATGAAAACCCCTAGGAATTTGAATGAGGTCAATCACATGCTCAGCAAGCCTGTCGGCATCCGCCAATGAAAACTCATTCCTCGGAAAGGGGTCGGAAATATCTGAATGATGATGTCGCCACGGCATGGCGAAAGGAATAGCTCTTCTATCTATCAAAAAGAACTTCTTCTTCCATCCTTTCAATCCGGTTAAAATCTCATTAAAACAAACCCTTTTTTCCTTCCCTCCCCTCTTCTCGAATGAAAACCACTCACCCTGCTTACTCAATTTATAAAACGCTCGGAAAAGGGGAGTCGTCGGGGCAATATGTAAACTCCTACAATATACTTCAAATAATGTGGCCCGGTGCAAACCTAGCGGAACCATCTGGGAAATATGCACTTGCCAATGCCTGATGACGTCCAACAAAAATTTCGAGAAAGGTACAGTGATACCGCCTTCGGCGAAATCCTCTAGGTACAATCCTATAGCATCGGGGGGTAACTGATCTATCGTCATATCAGGCGGTGGAAGTCTCGGATGAAGATCTTCCGGAATATGATAATCCATTAGCAACATGGTCAGATCCGTTTCATCCATCTTGCTGGTATACTTTTGCATGTCAAACTTTGGAATAAAACTCTCAACTTCCGGAAAGTCACCTTCCCGGGAGGAAACAGACCGGTGGGACATTGCTTAACCGAAGGATGTAGAGTATAGCCGAACAACAAACGATAATAAGACAAGAATAGCGAGGAACGTACCTTTAACTTGGACGAACGACGAAACGAACAAATGAAAAACGGGAGAAAAAGACGAACGAATAATGTGTCAGAGGTAAGAAATTAATTACGGTGGTTGAAATGAAGTAAATGCGACTATTTATAGGCAACAGAGAGAGGGTGCGAAACGTCGCGTCGTGTCAGACGCTAACGTGGCACCTTATTGTCCACACGATGACACACATCCCACGTGTCATGATCTCAAAAATACGGTAAAAACGGCGGCGCTCAATTAAACGAACACATTAATGACTTTTGGCGTTTTGCACATGAGCAGCGGTAAAGAAGCCCCGTCCGGCTGAACACATCGGTAAGCCGGAAGGAGAAAAACTAAAAGTATCACACTATCGCCACGCGATACCATGATACTGGGGGGGACATGTCGGCGTATATGGCCGACTGGCCCTAGCCGAACGACCATACAGGCCGTTCGGATTAATGAATAATTCCAGAACAAGTCAGAACTCAGAACATGTGGTTCCGAAAGGATCTATCCGATCGGACTCCCATGTCCGAACGGTCTCCATATCCGAACGACCCGTCTAAGTCGTTCGGACCAACGGTCACCTCCAAATCAGGAAGTCAACTTGTATATTAATAGTATGTGGCAGAACTGCAGCAACTATGTCAGATCAGGAAAAAGGCCCCAAACAGAGTAAGTTCCAGGTGACGCCCAAAGCGGTCGTCAGTACATTTGGACACATCGATGTAGACAAAAAAGAGACTACTATATAAAGGAGCAGTCTCTACAGTAATGGTAACTCACCTTTACACACAGTACTTAACCTACAAAACGCACTTATTATCTTACCGTCATATACTTACTCTCACGCCGGAGTTTGGTCCTGGGGTCACACCCGGGGCGAGACTAACGCGTCTACTTTCTTAGCAGCTATCCGAAGGACTTGACGGACTCAAGGCCGAAGGATATTTTGAAGAATCACCTCACCTGCAGAAAAATACTTAAACAGGCAGTAAACCCGAAGTGATGTTAAAATATGGGACACAAAAACTCGAAACCTACCCGAAGTGATGTTAAAATATGGGACACAAAAACTCGAAACCTATTCGCATACGGCACCTATAGTGACTTTTATTTGAAACACCTTTAACATCTTTGTTAATACAGATTTGGTTTTAGCTAGTATTCTTATTCTTTATGCCAATAAAAAGTTGTTTCATTTTCTTTAAGATTGTTGGATACTAATATGTAGAACGATGATATGTTACATATTCTAAAGATAGAGACATCTATCATATACAGTACACAACAATTAATCCAAAGCCACAAAGTTGTATGGACCAAGATCATTGACATCATTTTTACTGGCTTAGAAGTGGCCTAAGGATTGGGTCGGTTATTCGCGGTCCCAATCATAACTCAGTCTCATCTGGAACAAAGAATTGCTTAGCACTTGCGTTTGAACCGGCTCCACAATTAACATATTCTTAAAGTGTAGAGTAGACAAAGATAAATCTTGAATGATCCCAGCCAATATCTATTGGAAGGATCACCCTTTAATGAATTTTCGGTGTTCATATTATTTGAGGAGGGCGGGCCCTTGACTCGAATATACCCGGCTTAACTGGGACATTCTCATGGCCGTTTACGACCCTTTCCGTAGCTATACTAAAATGTGTATTTAGTGAGGTGTAAACCCTTAACCTCATGTGAGGACATCAAACACTTAACCACCATTCCAATTTGGTTATCTTTCACATATTAATTATTTGTAACACTAAAAAATAAAAGAAATTTTATGTTAATCAACCCTACGTGATTAACACTTCTACTGAAAAAACACGTTTATCAGGTTAATATATTTAAATAAGCTGGATTTGGCGCATTACAGGTGGAAAAATGAATAAGGGGCAGGTCAAAACAAGAGGCAGGTGACCTAACCACGATTTCACATAGTTGTAACCTGTAATAAGTTGTAACCGTGATTTATGGTACGGTGTTTGAAATAAAAGTATATTATTGGAGGCCTAGATTTGAAATGTTACATCTTTCTCTATTTATAATTATTTACTAACATAACATAGTTTAAAAACTAGTTTGATGTAGGAACTAATAATGATATAATAACGGGTACAATACAAAAAGGCAATATCCAATGCGTGAAGCATTAGTTCAAAAAAAAAAAAAAAAAAAAAAAAAAAAAAAAAATGTGTGAAGCATGTATGACGTATTGTACACGAGTTACATATATCTAAATAAAGTGAGACGTATAGTGTTATCAAAGTATCATTCACACCCTGTCTGCCTTTTGTATTTGGAACGATTGACGATAATATTTGATGATTCTTAACATGGAACACTTTAGATATGATGCTTTAGTCAATAAAGAACCACAAGTTATGTTTAATAAACATCAAATCATAGTTGTCAGTTGTCAAAATCGCGATCCTGATCGTAGGATCGTACGATCCTACGATCCTACACACACAAAGCGATTAGTATCTTAACAAGATCGTAATTCAGGTAGGATCGTATCAGGATCGTAGAATCGCACGTAAGATCGAAGGATCGGATCGTAAGATCGTATGATCGCCTATTTTTTCTTTTTTCTTTTTTAATTTTTTTTTTAATTTTTTGCTATATTAACTTATTATGC
Organism: Artemisia tridentata subsp. tridentata; assembly: GCA_021014915.2. Taxonomy (NCBI): domain Eukaryota; kingdom Viridiplantae; phylum Streptophyta; class Magnoliopsida; order Asterales; family Asteraceae; genus Artemisia; species Artemisia tridentata. The sequence goes on along the minus strand of CP139505.1, from coordinate 337,522,753 downwards.
ATAAGTCCATGTCTTAAAGTCCAATGACTATTCTTAATTAAAGCTATTATTTTGATGTTGTTAATTGATTATCTTTTGTAAGATTATTGAGTGTCAAATCATTATGCTTTTATAGACTATTTAGAAATAATTTAGATGTGTCTTTTTGGGTATATTATGAAAAACGATTTCGTGCTTTATAACATGTCAGAAGCTTGTTTTTAAAGTAAACCATCTATATACTTGACCCAATTTTGTTCATAATTTATTTTATGTTTCATATAAAAGCATGAATTGTATGTTAAAAATTTTCAGTAATATTATCAGAATATCCTAATTTAATATATTTGATTATCAAAAAAAAAATATATATATATTGTGTTGCCCTCTATTATAAATTATGTCATTTGATTTTCAGATACAATCCATTTATCTTTTTGCATTAATCTATATAATGTAATAAAAAAAGATTACAAAATCACGAACTAATAAATTAACACTATATTTTTTCATTAATCTAAATGTTATCATGAAAACCTACAATAAAAATTACTGAACAAGAAGTAGGTGCACGTATATAGTAACTTTGTGCAAGTGAGCATTTCAATATATCTAATATTCTACTACTACGGTACTTGAACATATAAAATTTTCTTTTATCATCAATTTAGATTCTTTTATCATATGAAATATTATATAGAAATATAAATCTACAACCCCTATACAAAAATATATACATTTTCATAGGATCTTACAATCCCGATCCGATGCTACAATCATGATCTTGCAAAGCCGAAAACGATCCTAGGTAGGATCCCGATCCAATCCTACTTATTACAAATAAAGTTATTCACTTTAATATAGAAAAGCATATAAGATGTTGCATATATTCTCCATCATATCTACGCCTTTTGTAAAACACAAAGTATTCACTACAAAAATACTGTCATTTAGTGATTATAAGAAAAGTGTTACAAAAAGTTAAAAATGTGATTGATTCGACCAACCGGCGACCGATATCCTCCAACCCAAGCGACCGACTTTGATATCGGTCGGATAACTTGACCGATCGAGTTTTTACGATCGATTGTGCTTAGCCTTACATTAAGCGTAGGTGATAGTCAAGTAGTAGATAAAAGTTCATTTATAGTGACACAAAATAAGTGTGGATACAATTTGTGTCCTTTAAGACATAGTATTTCGTTTATAAATGTGTCATTAAATCAAAAAAATCTTTTACCTACACTATTTAAAAAAAAGTGTGACTAAAAGATTAGATTTAGCAACATTTTTTTAGGTCACTTACATTTCTGTCATTATAGGTTTATTTCCTTGTTGTGATTGTATTTAGAGGTGTAAACGAAATGAGCGTTTAGTGAACATTTCATTAACCGTTGGATAAAAAGTTCGTTTATATACGTTTATTTATTAAATGAACGAATATGAACAAAATTTTACGTTCGTTTAGTTAAATGAAAGAACGTGAACAAAAGTCGCGTCCGTTCATCTATGTTCGTGAACGTCCGATTATGTATTCTTTAACGTTCATTTATGTTCATTTATTTATTTATGTTCGTATATCATATTTTTTAATTGTATAATTTTAAAATTGTTTTTTTTTTAAACAAAATAACTCTTATAAAACAATATATTATGCATAATTTAATAAAGTTTATGTTTCTTTGTTTATTTTAATTTATGTTCATTTAGCGTTCGTTTAGTGTCTTAATGAACGAACATAAACGAACATGAACAACTCATTTTCTTAATAAACGAACATGAACAAGAAAATTCATCCGTTTAACTGTTCGTGTCCGTTTATTTGTCCGGTTAAAATTTAATGAATGAACATGAACGAGGCTTCATTCGTGTTCGTCCGGTTCATTTACATCCCTAATTGTATCAAAATGTCCAATTTAATGTCTAACTATATATTCCCTCCGTCTCAATTTAATTGTCCATATTTCCTTTTATGTATGTCTCAAATTAATTTTTCACTTTCCTTATTTAGTAAAAACTAGAGAATCTAGTGGAGGAATATTTCATTTTAGTGGTTGAAAATTAAAGTGGCCCAACTTTTATTAAACTTTGTGTTTTCTCTCTCCTGACAAATAAATTGAGACGGATGGAGTATAAGTTTTCAAGCAAGGATCATATGACTTGTTGACGTAGGACTGAAAAGATAAATAAGCACACAATTTTGCCTTTATAAATGAAAAAAAGGTTAAAGTCGGTTTATTCATTAGGTTAGCTTAGTTACAATTTTTGTAGCCAATGGCTACAATTCTCTACCAAAATACATAAGAAAATGAATCAGAGAATCACAAAAAGAAGACAAGCACTCATAAAAAATATTTGGTACCTACAATTTGTAGCACAAATTGTAAAGAGTTCTCTACAATTCAATTGTACATAATATATTCACTTATTCATTGTATTAGATTAAAAAAGTTAACTAAACAACAAAAAGTACTACTATCATTCAAGGAAATAATAAATACATTATGCGTGGTTATATCAAAATCAACTCGTGACAACCGACAAATCTATTTTATGATAAAACAATAGAATAAAAACAACACATGGTTTCATAAGATAATCAATAATGCAGAACATAAACATTGTATTCAACAACCGCATCACCGTTGCTAAAGTTGAGAAAATGAGTTTTTGCTAGGGCATAACCACGTGCAAATCGAAAAAGCCCGCTTCCACCAACGATGGGCATCTCACGTACCGGTGAGAACACATGATTTGTGCCTAGTATACTCAGTGTACTACCATTATACTTTCCTTCCAAAAAAACATAATTTAAAACCATAAGTAACCGAGCGTCATCCAAACAAGCGGATGCATATAAACCCTGAGCTCTTCCCACAATCTTGGAAGTTCGTTCTGGCCCTACGGTCAATGGGTCGTCAATTATGACCGTAGCACCAAATCCCGTACGTGATGTGTTGGTCATGGTTGCCTGAGCAACCCTGACCGCAGTGGGGTGGTCTCCACCGACTATGTCATGGAAGTAGAAGTGGAGGTGGCTCAACTTTTCTTTCTTGAAACCAAGTGATTTTTGTGACAATCTTCTTGAAAATTGATGGGATTGTGCTAGAACTAGAAATGAGAATAGCAGTAGGGTAAGAATGGCAAGCTTGTGTTTTGGGAGAGTTTGTGCCATGTTAAAAGGATGGAGAAATAGATTTATGGAATGTGGACTTGAGGTGGTGTTTCGGTCTTATAAAGAAACAAAAAAGTATTTGTGGTGTGGGGGGAATTACATCAATAACCCTACTTTCCTATCATGTTTTTGGGAGACTTTGTGCCATGTTAAAAGGATGGAGAAATAGATTTGTGGAATGTGGACTTGAGGTGGTGTTTCGGTCTTATAAAGAAACAAAAAAGTATTTGGTGTGGGGGGAATTATATATATATTAATTTCGCAGGATGAGTGTACCACATGCTTCGACTGTTTGTACATGTTATTAGCAAAGCAGTTAACATCAAAATATGTGACTGTAAGCCCGGGACATTACTGTTCCGGCCACTGTTCATCAAATAAAAAATTACCAGAAATGTCTTAATGATCCAAACACTGTTTATTACAATTAAAATACTTAAAAAATACTTAATTATACAAATCTCTATGGCAGCATCACCAAATTGTGCCACAAAACACTACTGTAGCATCCTGTAGTGTTGCACACATACCAATTTCAGATACTTTTATACTCCTGGGCAAATTTTCAGCTGTAAAAATTCCCAGAAAGTTCCATCATCTTCTGATCATACAGCCATCAACACAAACTTAAACTGCAGAAAAATCACAGAAATTTCCATCATTTTCTGATCATACAGCCATCAAAAGGTATGTTTATGTATAATCTGCTTGCTGTTTTACTATTATTTGTACTTATGTATGTATATTTCTAAAAACTTTTGTCCAGGATTGTAAATTTCATACATACTTATTACTTATATTATCATACTGTGTATTCTCTTGAACATCCTACTGTAGAGTCTAAAAAATGTCTAGAAATACAAGATCTATGGGAATAGGTAGATTCAACCAACTCGAAAAATTCATGTGTAACTTAAAGGGTAAGCATGTATTGCATATGCAACCTCCATGTGAGTTAGACGCTGAAGGTAAACAAAAATGGTTAAAAAAGCAAGCTAGATACAGACGACCGACAAATAATGGTGTACCAAAAGATTATGCCACTATGTGTTCATCTACATTTGAAGGACCAGCTACACTTTATACTACACAACCAGTTTCTCAAACCTCAAAAGATGATGAAAACTTACTGCAACAATGGTCTTCAAATCTGAGCAAATATACTGATGATGCCATTCAAGAAAGTCTGCCATCTCTTACGCATAACATCAAGGAATGCGAAATGAACAGAACAAATATGGGTGCATGTGACAAAGACAAAAAAGGAAAAAGTAAGTTTTAAGATTTATTACATGTTTTATTTTTAAGCTTAATGGCATATAAACATTTGTTTTGTTCAATGCAGGCGTAACGCATAATCGTCATTGTTGTGACACATATGATGATAATTATGCCTTTCAAAATACCTCTATTAATCCAAATTGTCTTCATATAAAAGAATCAGCACACATGTTAGAACAAAGTAAGCATTTTTCATACCTGTTTTACAACTAGGAAGTTTGTACAAAAAATAACTCAACTACTGTAAAACAAACTTATGTATTGATCATTTCTACTCTTTTTTAACATACACTATGCTAAATACAGGTTCTGCTCAAGCTTATGATTCCAAAGAAAATGATCAAACATACAATCGTAATGCCAGGAAAAAACAAACAGTCAAGCAAAAGAAAAAAAATACATCAGCAGACAACCTTACTCAAGGTATAAAACTTAAAGCTAATTAATTATGATTTTTAACTGATATTTTATGCTAACATTCCTGAGATAACTTTTGCTTTGAACATGTAGGTGTGTCAAATTTGTATATAGACATAGGTGATTGTAACTACAAATGTCAGTACTGCGATGCAATGTTTTGGTATGGTGAAAGATTAAAAGGAAACACTCATCGATATCACCCAAAGTATACGAAATGTTGTGGAGGAGGACAGGTATACCTTGAAAAGGAAGCAGATCCACCAGAATGCTTGAAATACCTATTCAAAAATAAACACTTTTTAGACAACATACGGGCATACAATCAGATGTTCAGTATGACATCGTTTGGGGCAGAAATCGATGAGTCTATCAATGATGGAAAAGGACCATATGTGTTTAAGATTTCGGGTGAAGTACACCATTGGATAGGAACATTGTGCCCAACCAATGGGGAAGACCCCAGGTTTTTGCAGCTATACATTTATGATACAGAAAATGAAGTACACAACAGAATGCAACCTTTTGGTGGAACACATCAGAGCGGTTTAAAGGCGGAAATAGTAGAAAAGTTTATACAAATTCTGAATGAGCACAATGAATTGGTTGAGCTGTTCAGAACAGCAAGAGATAAAATTAGCGAAGGAAATGTACCTGAATTCAAAATCCAACTTTTTAATGTAGCAGGTGCTCAAGAATATCAGCTACCTTCATCCGGAACCCTTGGAGCAATCGTCTTTCAAACTGACCCAAATACCCAAACAGATTATGACATTATTGTAGAATATAAAAACCGACAACCAAAAAGAATCAATAAACTTCACAGTTCTTACATGTCTCTCCAATTTCCTCTCCTTTTTGTTTATGGTCAACCTGGCTACAATACAAAAATGAAGTTAAAAGGTGTCAATGCCGGAAGGAAAAGGAAAAACCTATCGATGAACATGTACTACAAATACCAATTACACGAACGGCCAAACCAGTTCGGTCTTCTGTTTAGAGGTGGCAGGTTGTTCCAGCAATATGTTGTCATTGCTTACTGTGCACTTGAACAAGCAGGAATTGATTTCATACGATCCAAACAGAACAATCTAAGAAGTGAATGCCTTTCGGGTATTTGTGATGCAATATCAAAAGGAGATCACTGTGGAGCTGATATAGGGCAAATAATTATTCTTCCCTCAAGTTTCACCGGCAGCCCAAGGTACATGTATAGTCATTATCTCGATGCACTTTCCATATGTAGAGTTCTTGGCAATCCTCAATTCTTCATAACTTTTACCTGCAACATCAACTGGCCAGAAATCAAACAACGAATGCAAACATATCGAGAACTTAATGCTTCAGACAGGCCTGATGTAGTGGTGCGTGTTTTCGAAGAAAAAGTAAAAGATTTTTTGACAGTCCTGAAAGAACAAAGAATCTTTGGTCGTTGTACTGGAGGTAATCTATTTTTTTCTACTATTGTAGTAATAACTAATTTAAAGTTTGTGTTGTAAACCTTAATGTGTTTACTAATTACATATTATTGCTGCAGTCCTTTACACAATCAAGTTTCAAAAACGCGGTCTTCCCCACTGTCACACTCTCTTATGGATAGATGCAAAAGACAAGATAAAGAATGCAGAAGAAATAGACAATTTCATTTCTGCAGAATTACCAGACAGAACATCTGATCCAGAAGCGTATAGAGTTGTAGCAGATATGATGATGCACGGACCATGTGGAAATACAAAGCCAAATGCTTCCTGTATGCAGCAAGTATTTCCCAAAAAAGTACAATGAAAGCACCTACTTTGACGACAACGGTCACGTACACTACCGGAGAAGAAAAGGAACAGCTTATGTGCCAAGAGGTGAAGTCAAATTAGACAATGCAAATGTTGTACCATATAACCGTTTGCTTTGTCTCATGTTCCATGCTCACATTAATGTCGAGTATTGTGGCTGGAGTATGTTGATAAAATACTTATTCAAATACATCTCCAAAGGCACAGATCGAATTGCTGCCCGTATTGTGAAACCAATTGGTGACCAAGATCCCTCACCTTCTACTCCAAAGATAAAAATAGATGAAATAAAAAACTTTATTGATGGTCATTATATTTGTCCACCCGAAGCCTGTTGGAGAATACTCGATTTCCCGATACATCACAGAGAACCGTCCGTGCAAATACTTGCAGTACACCTCGAAGGTATGCAAAAAGTTACTTTTCGCGATAAAGAACCACTTGGCCACATTGTAGCAGACGATGGCAGAAAATTGACAACTCTCACACAATGGTTTGCATATAATGCAATGTTTGAAGACGGAAGGCATTTAACGTATTTGGATTTCCCTTCAGAATTTGTATGGTACGAAGAGACAAAAACATGGAAGCGTAGAAAAATCAAAAGCAAATATTCAGTTGGCCGGTTAGTATATGTACACCCAGCAGCAGGAGAACTTTTCTATTTTCGGATGTTATTGAACCATCAAAAAGGTTGCAGATCATTTTGCGATGTCCGTACTGTAAACAACAAATTGTTCAGCACATATCGTGAAGCATGTCAGGCCATGGGTTTTCTTGACGAAGACAAAGAATGGGACACTGCATTACAAGAAGCAGCAATGTCTGCAACAGCTACAGAATTACGCACTTTTTTTGCACAGATTTTGATGGACTGTGAAGTTGCAGAACCTCTGCAACTTTGGGAAAGGCATTGGCATCGTATAGCCGATGACATCCCAGCAAAAGCTTCGCGAACCAGCGGTGTTAGAAATCTACATGTAAATGATCCTGAGATGAAGGCCTATATCATTTATGAAATAGAAATGATCCTTAACAGGTGTTCCAAATCAGTCAAAGAATTTGGTTTCTCTTTGCCTCCAAAACATCTTCTTGACGATTTGCAAAATAGGTTATTGATGGAAGAAAGGAATTACAATCGTGAACAATTAAAAGAAGATGTTGCCAGGTCAGTTAGTAAACTGAATGTTGAACAACTACAGATTTATAACATTATAATTAACTCATGTAGAAGTAAACAACAAGAATTGGTGTTCGTCTATGGGCATGGCGGAACTGGAAAAACTTTTCTGTTGAAAACAATAATCAATACCCTCCGTTCAGAAGGCAAGATTGTTTTGGAAGTTGCATCTTCAGGTATAGTATCTTTGCTACTACCATCTGGCCAAACGGCGCATTCAAGATTTAAAATTCCTTTGGAATTGACTGACAAATCGATGTGTAGCATAAAAAAAACACGCTGATGGCAAAATTACTTATCGAAACTGATTTAATTGTATGGGACGAAGCCCCAATGAATGATCGAAGGTGTTTTGAAGCGCTGGACAGAACCCTAAGAGATATTTTAAGCGACACAGAAAACCCGTTTGGTGGAAAACCAATTATGTTAGGTGGAGACTTCAGGCAAACATTGCCAGAAAAAAAAAGGAACAAAATCACAGATGATCGCTTCTTCAATTGCCATATCACATTTGTGGTCCCATTTTAAGGTTTACAAGCTTAAACAAAACATGAGAGTATTGAAGCCAAACCTGACCGAAGAAGAAAGGTAATCTGTCAATGGCTTCTCCACATGGATTTTAAATATTGGTGATGGAAGCATTGGTCAACCTGATGAAGAAGATCCAGAAGAAGCAAGCTGGATTACAATTCCTGCACAATATGTAATACCAAACAGTAAAAACAGCATACAACAACTTATTGATTTCATCTACGACAAAGAAACATTAAAAAACCCAACAGCAGAGGTCTTACAAGAGAAGGCTATTGTTTGTCCGAAGAACGAAACTGCTGACATTATAAATGAAAGAATATTGTCCCAGTTGGAAGGCGAACCTACAATATACATAAGTTCAGATGAAGCAATCCCCATTGGAAAAGACGGAGCTGCAACTGAAATGTTGTACCCGCCAGAATACCTTAACACTTTCAAGTTTCCAGCCCTACCACCAAACAAGCTTCAATTAAAAGTTGGAGTTCCGATCATGCTACTGAGAAACGTCAATCTTGCAGGCGGGCTCTGTAATGGCACAAGAATGATTGTCAAAAATTTGATGTCAAAGCATATTGAAGCACAGATTATCACAGGAACAAGAATTGGCGAAAAAGTATATATTCCAAGAATGCCATTGACACACAAAGATCCAAACTATCCTTTCATTTTCAAACGCAAACAGTTCCAGTAAGAGTATGCTACGTTATGACAATCAATAAAAGTCAAGGGCAGTCTCTGAACAAAATTGGAGTATATCTTCCGCAGCCAATTTTCAGTCATGGTCAACTATATGTTGCCTTATCTCGTGCAACATCACCCTACGGTTTAAAAATTCTTTTGGCACCCAATCCTGAACACCCACCAAATGCAACAAAAAATATAGTATATAAGCAATTCTTAAACAAAATTTGCACATCACAGGTTGACATACGTTAACTTGACTACATGTGAAGTATTAATTTACTGTTATGCAAACTACTATTATTTTTAATCTAGAATTTGAAGCTAACGGTTCCATTTTTATATATGCAGAATGACTGAAAGTACCATTAAAGATCTCCAACCAGCAAGCAGGAACAAAATTATAGAAGCAAAAGTGTATCGTGCATGGATTGCCCGAGATCCACCAGACATCACAGAAAAAGGATACCGAGCAATTTTGTTAGACAGAGAGGTATATATATATTTTTTATATATTATATATATATATATTAATATTTAATATATCTAATAACTAACACAAAGCTTTAATATTAACAGGGTAGTGCAATACAAGCAAATGTAGAGGTTAGCGACAAAAGACAGTTTACGACCTACCTTATACCAGGAAGAACATATCGAATCTCAGGGTTCACATGTATTCCTACAAGCAACTATCAACAAACACTGGAAAACAGAACATCACTTTTAATTACACGATTTACAAAATTCGACCCAATACCACCAGCAGGGTTCCCCAACCATTACTTTGACTTTGTATCTTACAACCGATTACCTTACAAAGTCATCAATCCAGACGACAGACCCCGAAAACAATATCCAGTACTAACAGGTAATACAATACACTTTCTACTTTCAATTTTCCTATACACCTACTTACAAATTGAAACACATTTTTTCCTACAATTGCAGATTACATAGGATGTTACATAAAATCAGGCGAAAAAGAAAAAATAGGAAATCCAAACAGAGACCAAATGCTAATTCGCAGAATAGAAATTCAAAATCTCAAGTAAGTATAATTACCAAATATACAATTGTTGATAACAACATACTTAGTTCTAACACTCATTTCAAACAGCCACAAGTCAATTGAGCTAACGCTATGGGATGACCTTGCTGAAAACTTTCCAAAAGAAGAGGTTGATGCACTAGAAAAACCAGTCATAATAGCAGTTAGTTCTTGCCGAGTTACAAGATTCAGAGACACTATGCAACTAGCATCAACGCCTGCAACTTACTACTACATAAACCCCACAATCCCAGAATTAGAGCAATACATAGCAGAGTAAGTATTATATGCTAGCCTTTACTATTTTTTTTGCTTCTTTTTTTTTTTTTTTTTTTTTTTTTTTTTTAACATATTTATTAATTTTAATACAAAGCAGAATTCGACTTAAATCCCCCTTTGCAAATTGTGAGAAACCCGTTTCCTGACAAAGAACAAGAAAAAACACGAAACAGGATACCCTTGGCTACACTTTTGGAGCAAACTCCAGCAACCTATGCAGTAAGTTATAATCAATTTTTAGATACACTCTTTCATTACTTAAAAAGCAGCTAAAACAAAAAAAAAAAAATCTTAACTATGAATTCCATTTTCTTTAAAAAAACAAAAGGGTGTCCGATTTACTTGCGAAGGGACTATCACAGATCTTAATACATCACGTGAATGGTACTACCCCTCATGCACAACATGTGCAGCCAAAGCCGATAATAACAACGGCATGTTCGAATGCAGAACACATGGGCCAATGGCATCTCCCACTTACAGGTAATATAACATTACACTTTATTCTTACAAAATGTACAATCATCTTGCACTACCAACACATATTTGCAGATACAATTTTAAAGCATACATAACAGACACAACAGGTACAACTATGTTCACATTTTTCTCACCAAAGGCAGACGATATCATCGGTACCAGTTGTGATGTGTTGGTCAAATCACTTGAAAATCCAAACCCTCAAGAATTTCCAGAAAAGATACTATCAATTATTGGAAAAAAACACATTTTCCAATTTCACTACAACACATCTTCAAGACAAGGACCAGTTAACTTCATATTCAATCAAATACTAGACAAAGAAGACACACCAAAACAAATAGAAAACACACCATCAGGTAAAAAAAATTAACAATACCATATGAATCAACTAGCCACCTTTACTAAAACATCACAAATATTTTTTTTTCGCAGGCTCAACAATGACTCAACACCTATATCAAAACATTGGAATGTCTATACCTCAGCAGCAGCAAACCCCTCTTGCAATTTATTCTAGCCCAGCTGCTCTACAAACAACCAGCCGAGAAACAACACCAGTATCTGCAACACAAGAAACAAACAATCCAGGTCAGTAAATCTTGATCTTAAAAAATTAACAACAAAACATAATTTCTATTCTCAAACATTTAATTCAATTTTTTAATAAACACAGAAGTGGCAATAGCACCAGAAATGTTTACACATATGCAAGCCACCGCAACACAAGGAAAACAACCAATTACACAAAGTGCAGGTTAGCTACTTTATCTACCATTCAAATATCCTTAAAAACCAAAGAAAAACACGCTTTCTGTTAACTTTTAATTCTTTCTTTGCACCAGATACGCTACAACCACCCACGACTGCTAAACGACAACTCTTCCAACAGAAAACATCAGGCAGCAAGAAGAACAAAAAAGAATAAAAAACTCCGCCGGCTACAATCACATTTGGTAACGAATCACAGTTAGAACTTTATATGTACATAAAGCAATAAAAATGCTTCTGCAACAATGTAACTGTTAGCATTTACTTACTTTCATAAACACCATCACAGAGCTACATAAGCTTCTACCAAAACTTAATATTGTATAAATATATGTACATAGCATACACGACAAAAAAATACACATAAAAGGATGGATTTTATTCATAATATTAGTATCTTACAACCCTCACTCCCATCACCCTTTTGGTTTGATTACCCCCAAACAAAAAAAAAATAAATAAATAAAAATAAAATAAAAAAAATAAAAAAAAAAATAAAAAAAAAAAAAAAAACAATACAAAGCCTAGATAAACTTCTACCAACAAACACAACACTAACAACAACCACATGACACAACATAATCATGGACTTCCATCCCTGTCATAAACTTCCATCACCATAACATGACGTCGTTTCTCACCCTTAGCCTCCAACACAACATACAGAAGAGCCTCCAAAGCCAGCAGAATCTCACGATTCCTAGCCTGTGCTTCCACCAAGCATTCCATACCATCCATAGCAGCTCCATCAAAATGGCTAAACGTTTGTCCTTCCCGAATCAAAGCACCAAAGTTTGCAATTTTTTCCCGCAACCCATCACACCATTCATTAACCTTATTTAAAAACCCATCGGTTTCACTTTCTTCTTGGACAAACAGAAATTTAAAACAATCTTTTGCCTCATTAGACCCACAAATTGCTTTCAACAAATAAAAATTAGGAGTAGAACCCATTTTCAATTTCTTTTGCTTTTGTCTATTGTTTATATAGACCAACTAATTTAGATTCCTAACATACCACAACCACAAACTTTCTAAAATAAAGCTGCCTAAACCAAATGCAATTACTGTATACGAATCCAAGTTTACAAAAAAACGAAACAACACAAAATTGACTGATACAGTGGCCATAAACCAGCACAAACTCCAAAAAAAACTAAAAAAACCACACATTATATATAAATCAATGTTGCATTCAACAAATCAGCTACAAATAAACCACTTAATTGATATAAACATTAACTACATTTGTGATATTTGGATACTCACCAAATTTGTAACCCTTCCTCTCACACTGAATTGAAAAACGGCCTGCATAAAAAAAATGCCCTCCAACAAAAACCTAATTATGCCACACGATTTAGGCCACACTCATAAATGGACTAGAAAAAAAGGGGATACAAAAAAAATGCAATTTAACCCGCACTAAAAAAACAAAGGCCCAAAGCCCAAAATGTATAAAAAAAATAAAATAATAACAATATATACGAAAAAAATTATAACAAAAATAAGCAAAAAAAAAAAAAAAAAAAAAAAAAGCAAAACACTCCCGTCGTAACGCGCGGGCTACTTTCCTATCATGTTTCTTTTCCCAAAGAAATGGTGACATAAATGAAAGTGATAGTATCTTTAACTTTTGTAATTGCAATAATCTATATATATATATACACTAGACTTCAAAGCCCGCCCAATGGGCGGGCATGATTTGTAACGATAATTTGGATGGTTTTAGTACCAAATTTTTTATTGATTGCATTAAGAACGTCAAAGCCCGCCCGATGGGCGGGAATGGCTTGTAATTATAATTTGGATGGTTTTTGTTATTCTAAAATTATTTTTAAGGACGTTTGTTTTATTTTATTTTTTAATATCATAATTATAAGATGTTAGATGGTGTCAGTTGGTGGGAAATTATTTTTAAGGACGGGTATTTCTTCCGCCCGATGGGCGGGCATGACTTGTGATAATTCTTTATAAAAGAAAATTTACAATGCGTTTGTGTTATTAAGTTTTGAGACATCATGATAAAGTTAGTTAGATACGAATATCATTGAATAAAGATATAGTTTGTGTTATATATATTTTTTAAAGTCTGAATCGTATTATTTTTTTACATTCATTTATGTTGGCCTATTTTTCTATAGCGAAAGAAGGGTGGTAAATGACTTGTATATAAATATCGTTGTTGTGGGTTTTTTGCTTCATCATTACGAAGAAAGAAAACTTATTAGTGTTGACAAAATTTTCATACCTGAAAGTTATTATTGTCAAGAACTCATATTTTATAATTCATAAATGAAACTACCATGTTACAAATTTGGTTTCTAAAATAGAAACTAACAAAAGATGCATACAGTTTAAATTATGTCGAAAACTAAGCACTTTCCAAGTGTGAGAAGAAACAAAATTTGTATTTTCCGTTTGGGATGACATACGCATCATGTGACTCTTGGTAGAAATATCAGTTGCATAATCTTTTTTTCTCCGGGAGCTGAGAAGGCCATGAACCAACATTTTCGAATCCCTGAAAAGCAAACACAATTAGTATTAAGAGTTGCATTAACTAAAAATCTACCGCCTACCTTTAGCTTTAAAATACTTTCAGCGTTTTTAATGCATTTCTTTATTAGAAGGTCTGATAAAGTAGGCTTTTACCTTAAGATCTTCAAATTCTATCCTTAAAGCCAATGCGATAGGGTTCTACTAAAAAGGTCTTTTCTATAAGGAGATACGCGCTAGCTATACTCAAAATGACTGTTATTAAAACAGAACAATACCATATTTTCTTATATTTTTGGCACATCTTCTGGTTTAAAAGTAAGATGACAGTCAAGATCAAGTCTAACATTATCACCATATAAAAAATATGTCAACTTACCTCAAGCATGTAGCGCTCAAGTCAATGCAAAAGCCACAATGAAGATCCACATTGCTTAAGTGTCATGTCATTTTAAAGGTGGTCATCTGTTATCTTAAAAAAATTCCAATCCTTACTTCCTAATACACATGAAGCAAGCTAAAATGGAGTGTTTAGATTAGCTTTCAAAACTTTTAATTTTCCTTTGAATGCTCATTGTTGGAGATACACTTCGCACAACGCCAATAACATCTGTAATGTTTAACCATGTCAAACTCATACTCAACAAAGCCCATAAGCAAAATTATGTGAAAAGTTTTAAGTTATGATTTATACCAATAAGCTCTTTCTGAAGGACATATGGTCCCAACTGATCAATCGGAACAAAACTGAATTTGGTCTCAGGAATAAAAGCCGCTTCGTTGGCTCAAACTTCTCAGGATGTTCCACAGGATATTGAACAGTCTGCATAATAGATTAACAAATAACAGGTTAATAAGCATAATCAGAATAGGAAAATATTATCATAATAAACAAAAATCAGGATCAGAATCTGTTAATACCTCCTGAAGCTCTCGTTTAACATTCTCAAGACCACCAATATCTTCCCAACCGACATTGGGCACTTCCACAACTGTCTCACGAAGAGCAGAAGGGTTGCTAGTGGTAAGCGCTGCCTGAAAGTGTTCATTCGACACTGCCATGGAATTAAGAATCTCCGCATCAATGGACTCGTCTTCCAAATAAATCACATCCATCTTCTCTCTGATGCATTGGAGTGCTGTTTCAGTACATAAAGCAGCCAAATCAGCACCAACATACCCATGTGTCTCTTTAGCAGCCTTTTCCAAATCAACATCCTCAGCAAGCTTCATATTCTTAGTATGAATACGAAGAACCTCAAGACGGCCAACTTCATCAAGCACACCAATATCGATCTCCCTGTCAAATCTGCCAAACCTCCTCAAAGCAGCATCAATACTGTTAGGACGATTGTTTGCACCCATGACAATAACATGAGCACGGGATTTAAGCCCGTCCATTAGAGTCAATAGTTGAGAAACAATTCTCCTTTCAACTTCTCCATGTGTCTTCTCACGCTTGGGAGCAATCGAATCAATCTCATCAATGAAGAATATCATTACCTGTAAATTTCATAATAACGAAAACATATGTCTCAGATAAGGATCAGTACTTGACATAACCTTCTCACTGATACCAACCATCAGTAGCATTAACTGCTTAATTTTCAACCTCTTTATTTTATGAAACTCAGCAACATCAGCCTATCAAAGAAAATACGAAACAAATAGGCTCATTATGCACTGAAGAATCTAAATAACTGGTTTCAATCGAATTAACCAAAGTTAACTCCCCAGAAGCATCAAGTTTAGCTACTTCTTCTTCTAGCGTAGCAACCTTTTTGCCTATATCAGGTAAGGTCTGAAACGGATAGAAACACATGTTGGAATCTATCATTTTATATACAAATATAAAAACAATATAACAGTGGAAAAAGTTTGGGTGAGAAGAAACCTTTTCATACTGAAACTGGTGAAAATAATTTTTGATAACATGCTCTGCTGTAAATTGACCCTCGAATCGTCTCATTAAGTTTAATATAGAGTAATAGCTCAGCCTGAACATACTGACCAATATGTAACAGTGGGAGAAGAAACCTTTTCATACTGAAACTGGTGAAAAGAATTTTTGATAACGTGCTCTACTGTAAATTGACCCTCGGATCGTCTCATTAAGTTTAATATAGAGTAATAGCTCAGCCTGAACGTACTGGCCAATGGAGCTGGTTTACCCAACACCATGTCCCTGAGAGTATTCATCTCCATCTGTAAATGAACATTTGTTAATATTATTAATTATCTGTATCAGATGTTGTATATGTCATATGTAACATTTTTTTATGACAATATCCCGTGCAAAAACAGGCTTACACAACAATTCGATTTTTATAAAAGAAAATGCCATTTATCTCAAGATTTTCAAAAACTAAATTTGCTATAGCTTCCTATAGGATCTTCTTAGTCCTGGTTTTCTGATTGTCAACGGTGGTTAATTCACTTAATTGTAGAAGTTATCATGCATTTTCATTATGCTATTGTGCAAAGCTGAGTTGAATTTCTAGCATTTTAAACAAACATGTTTATCATCGTAATACATATTTGCAACTAATACGAAAATATTTGTTTTAAGCAACGTTCAAAACATTACCTATCGATCCCTAACGTCAAACGTTATAATCAACACTAAATTACAATGCCTTGACTTTCATTGGGACAGATGAGGTAATTCGTATAATGACGATAGTGAATTCAAATGTCAACAGAATCACTTTACAGATAACCCAAAACTGATAAAGTAACCCAAACAAAAAAATATTGATAAATGGAATGTATGTTACTTTTTGTATCCCATTAAGCCCAGCTAAATATGGCATTAGAGGTTGATATTGATGCAAAGAATATATCTTGGGTCGTTGTGAGTTTGTGCATATGGGTGCTTATAAAGTAGGAAGCCTAAGTTGATACTTGTTCATCAATCATTATAATACATATACCACGTTCATCTTTGCTACGACGTCCAGCTCTCCCACTCATCTATAATTTAATAAGCACAATAAGAAACGTATTGTAAGACATTTCAAATATTATTCTATTACGGAGTATAATATTATAATACTCACCTGAATATATTCACCAGATCCTACATATCGATGGCTGTCACCATCCCATTTCCTAACACGCACTGGTTGCTTAATTTTTTACTGCATTAACACTTTACGCATGCTTGATGCCACATTACAAAAACAATTGGAGAGTTGTAAACACCAACCTGATTTAAGTAGTTCTTATGCTCATCGATTCTCTTCATTGTACATGCTAAGTATTAAGATGACATAATGCACAAATCATGTGTCCTTTCAATCTGCTTTGCTACCTCTTAGAGCATATCAGGCTCCTGCAACTTTGCATTACCCATAAGTTAGTTTAAGGCGTTGGTTTATCAATTTGAAGGATATTGCGTGTGACCCATATGTAACAACAATATATGTATACAATCTTGCTTATCCTAAGGCATCATGTTATTCAGGTGTGTATATTCGTTTCCAGCTATAGCATGCAGCCTTAAACTAACTTATGGGCCATTCTAATTGCAACAATACCTCAGGAATTGTTAATCAGTTTAGCACCTAAGTGTTGGGAATTAAATATTCTGAAGATTAAGTATCGAGAAATTCTCTAAGTGATTAAGTCTGGTGGTTAAGTCTGCTAGTGTTAATCATGGTTAAGTCTGCTACCTGGTAAAGTCTAGTCGTTGAAGATTAAGTCTGCTAGTGTTAATTCTGGTGAATACAGAATTAAGTCTGCTCGTTCAAGGTTAAGTCTGGTTGACTAAAGTCAAATATACACGGTAGATAATATCTTATCCCATGTGCTCAGTCCTTATCTTATACTCACAGAACAAGTTGTAAACATATATACATGTTGTATCTTAGTTACTTACACACATAAGATAAGATAGCAAGTAGTTCGATTAGACTTGATGTGATTTAACAATATATTGTAAAGATCTTCTTGTTCTATAAAAGAAGATCTTAGCTTAGTAGTCAAGTGTGCTTACTTAGAACTTGATAGAACTTTTCTAAAAGTTACAAAAAAAAAAAACAACATCAAACCTTTGTATCATTATCAATAATATTAATCGTTTGGTGAAATACTTTTTGTGTTCTTTGTTAATCTTATAAGCATCACTGTTCCATTTCCATACAACAAATTACCTTCTAAGTGTGATTAAGTAAATTCCGCGTACCTGATCATATTAACTCAAGTATCACATACACAAAGCGACAAAGGTTTAACCACCTTAATAGTGTATCGATCAACCTAACAAGTGGTATTAGAGCCAGGCTGATATTTGATTTAGAATAAGAAGAAATGGACGTTGAATCTATTCAGACGAATGTTGCTGCAAAGATACCCATTCTCAAACAGAATGAGTTTGAGATGTGGAGGCTGAGGATAGAGCAATATTTCCAAGTGCAAAACTATGCACTGTGGGAAATTATTGAAGATGGAGACTCTTTCAAGCCTACCACCACTACATCAACAGCGGACGGCAAAGTGGTGTCAACTCTGCAGACAAAGCCAACAACTGCAGAAGATAGAATAAAGAAGAAAAATGACTTCAAGGCAAGAAGCATGCTGATGATGACCATTCCCAATGATCAACTTTTAAACTTCAGCAAGTTCAAAGATGCCAAGTCATTATTTGAAGCTATTATTGCCAGATATGGTGGAAATGAAGCCACCAAGAAAACCCACAAGACACTGCTCAAGTAGCAGTTTGAAAACTTCTCCTCTACATACAATGAATCTCTTGACCATATGTTTAATAGGCTTCAGAATATTGTGAGCCAACTTGCTATTCTTTGGGTTGAAATACCTCAAGAAGATTTGAACTCAAAATTTCTGAGAAGCTTACCAGAAGAGTGGGCTATGCATGTTGTTGTCTGGAAGAACAAGCCAGACCTAGACACCATGGAACTGATGGACTTGTATAGCAACTTCAAGATTGTGGAACATGATTTGAAGAAAACTGGAGGTACTAGTTCAAGTACTGGGAACTTGGCATTTATGTCATCTCCTAGTACTTCAAAATCAATTGAAGAGGTGAAAGTTGTTGATGGTGTTGGTGCTGCTAGTTCATCAAGCAGTACCATGGGTATTTTGGATGAAAAAGACTTGTTGTGCATTTCTTACAAGTCAAAATAATGGGTCCATGCTCACCTATGAAGACCTCCAAGAGATCAATGATGATGATCTGGAGGAAATGGACCTAAAATGGCAAATTTCTCTTCTTAGCATGAGAGCCAAGAAGTTCTAACAAAGGACGGGGAAGAAGCTCGTAATCAGCAACACTGATACTACTGGTTTTGATAAGTCAAAGATAGAGTGCTATAACTGTCACATGATGGGTCACTTCTCAAGAGAATGTAGAAGGACAAGGCAACAAGATAGCAAGAACAAAGGTTTTGGAAGCACATCCAAAACAAGGGAGGTTTCTGAGCCAAAAGCTATGGTAGCTATTGATGGTTTAGGTTTTGATTGGAGCTTCATGGCAGATGAAGAAGAAACTCCTACTCAGATGGCACTTATGGCTTTTTCTACTACTGAGGTACAAACTCATAAAGCTTGTTCAAATGCTTTTACTGCTCTTAAAGAATTACAAACTTTAATCAAACATTATGATGAACAAAAGAAAGAGCTAAGCAAAACTCATCAAAACTACATTAATTATAAGTGTGGTTTAGAATCAACAGAAAAGCAGATCTTATACTACAAAGAAAATGAACTTGCTTTTTCTGATGACAAAGCTCTCCTAAGATAGGACATATTCTTTAAAGATACTAAAATTAAGCTTTTAAGAGAGGCCTTTGATAGGGTCAAAAAGGAAAATGGAAACATTCATTTGACTACACAGACACTAGAACATGCGTCTAGAGGTGTCACCAACATGATAGAATGTCAAGTGATTAATAGAGCCAAGTCAGGGTTAGGATATAAGAGTGTCCCACCTCCATACAGAGGTATCCCTAAACCCCTAGGGATTGACCTAGAACACTCAGGCTTACCAGAATTTCAACTACTAAAGCTACAATATGGTGTACAGCCAAAAATAAAGCTAGTTGTTGATGAGCCTAAGGAGTTAAGTGAAAGTTTAAGTAAAACTTCACTCACTCAGGACAAGGTGTCCTCTGATAGAAGATCAGATAAAGTAGTCATTGAAGACTGGACATCTGATGATGAAGAAGATGAACAGGTTATGTCTAAACCTGAAGTGGTTAAGAAAGTAGGAACAAGTGTTCCTAAGTTGGTTAGAAATCATACTGATAGGCCTAAGTCCATTGTAAAACATGTTAGGCAACCAGTAAGATATTGTGAACAATATAGGTCCACAAACAAGCCCAAAGGTGACCATAGAAAATGGAATACCTTTAAGTCTCACCAAAATGATGACTTTGGATTTTACAACAAAGCTTGTTTTACTTGCGGAAGTTTTGACCATCTTACAGCTTTCTGCAACCAATGGGTATCTGGGTATGAAAACAATAGAGTGAATTTCAAAAGGCAAACTCCTCAAACTCACTTTCACTCTAGTTCTAATCTTTACAGAACTAAACCCAAAACAGACTTAATTAAGTCTGGCTTAAAACAAGCTAAGTCTGTTCGACCACTTAAGTCTGTTTACCCAAAACCAGCAGTTAAAAATGCAAAATCAACGTTTAAATATGCATTAAAAACTACTAGAAGGCCTTTTCAATCAAAAGGAGTGATTCAAAAACAAATTTGGAAACCTAAAGGTTCTACTGCTAGGGAAAAGAAGGCAAATGCTGTTAAATCCTCAGCATGTTGGGTTTGGAGACCAATTAAACCCAATGGTGCATCAATCATTTTAAAAAGGATTGATTACATTGATGCAAGAGGCAGATCCAAGTCAGTAATGGCTTGGATCCCCAAAGAAAACTAATTTCTTTATACATGTGCAGGAACATTCAAATGCTAAACAAGAATATCATGGATACTCAAATAATGAATGTTCAAGACACATAACTGACAACATATCACATTTTTAAATCATTAGATATGTTAACATCAAAGAAGGAATAGGTTTCAGAATTACTGGTAATGATACTAGTAAATTGCAAAAGTTTATTCTGTTAGTCATATGATAATGCTGCTATAAGACATATGCTTTGCATATTGTTTCTTGGTTTTGGACTAACATTTTTAGGAATGAACTTTGAGCAAAAAGGATGTTTCAAGTGAAATAGAAGCAGCAGAATGTTATACAAAGTTGCTAACATAATAGGTTTATGACAGAAAGAGTTTGGGAATTTCAAATCTCCTTAAAACTTCTTTCTTGAAGCTTGATTATGATATTTCACATTGAATTGATGACTTAGTTGATCAGATAGTAACTGATACAACTCACTTTCTATCATTTTATACTTTTAAGTATAATGAGCAAGTCTAAGGACATCTGATAGAAAGAACAGCTAGTAAAAGTGAATCTAACACTTGTGTTAGAGGCAACAATTGCTATGAGCTGGAAACCCTGTCAAGAAAGCCTTTTGAATAGGTTTATCTTTACACAGGCAGTTATTTATAACTGAAAAACACTGGTTCTCACACAACCAGAGGTTGCTTTAAACCAAAATTTTGATTAAGTTTCTGTTACACACTTAATCCCTTCAAAATGGTTGAAAGCAGTATGATTTTTCAATTCTAAAATCATGAACATACTGCTAAGTCAAATAATTTCTTAAACAAGGATTTTCAAAGGATTCAGAAAAACCATCCATTGATGGATCATGAGTCAAATGTCCAATGAATCACCTCTCATAGGAGTTAACACACCTAGAAGTGATGAGGGCAGAAACTTAAACTCTTAAGGAATTGATGGCTACATGTACAACATTGTCTGAAAACAAGTTCTAATTGGTAGATCAGATGATGATGGGATGATGGTGAGAAATCTTCCAAACAGGGGAGGAAAGACACTCACTGGGGAGGAAATGTTATCTCAGGGGGAGGAATATCTCAAGGAAGATTAACCAATGAAAGGGAGGAAAAGACAAAGGCATGCTGAAAGATGATTTCACTTGTTGAAACAAGCATCCAAGATACACAGCACCATTGCCTCTTATAATTCCTCCATCCAAGGAAATTGCACCATCTTTTAGGTCAATGTTTGAAGACTGAAGATGTGTATTGATATTGTTAAAGTCAAAGAACAGAAAGCAGATGAGTTACTGATCTCTCAGAACAGAGAAGTGTTTGAAAGATCCTCACAATCAGAAATTCAATTCAGAAAACATGTTGGAAAGGGTTCACATGTTTAGGGGAGGATTGTTGGGAATTAAATATTCTGAAGATTAAGTATCGAGAAATTCTCTAAGTGATTAAGTCTGGTGGTTAAGTCTGCTAGTGTTAATCATGGTTAAGTCTGCTACCTGGTTAAGTCTGGTCGTTGAAGATTAAGTCTGCTAGTGTTAATTCTGGTAAATACAGAATTAAGTCTACTAGTGTTAAGTCTGGTTGACTAAAGTCAAATATA
The DNA here is from genome assembly GCA_021014915.2 of Artemisia tridentata subsp. tridentata. Classification (NCBI taxonomy): domain Eukaryota; kingdom Viridiplantae; phylum Streptophyta; class Magnoliopsida; order Asterales; family Asteraceae; genus Artemisia; species Artemisia tridentata. Next base: position 337,500,142 of record CP139505.1, on the reverse strand, counting down.
CACGGTAGATAATATCTTATCCCATGTGCTCAGTCCTTATCTTATACTCACAGAACAAGTTGTAAACATATATACATGTTGTATCTTAATTACTTACACATATAAGAAAAGATAGCAAGTAGTTCGATTAGACTTGATGTGACTTAACAATATATTGTAAAGATCTTCTTGTTCTATAAAAGAAGATCTTAGCTTAGTAGTCAAGTGTGCTTACTTAGAACTTGATAGAAGTTTTCTAAAACTTACAACAAAAAAAACAACATCAAACCTTTGTATCATTATCAATAATATTAATCGTTTGGTGAAATACTTTTTGTGTTCTTTGTTAATCTTATAAGCATCACTGTTCCATTTCCATACAACAAATTACCTTCTAAGTGTGATTAAGTAAATTCCGCGTACTTGATCATATTAACTCAAGTATCACATACACAAAGCGACAAAGGTTTAACCACCTTAATAGTGTATCGATCAACCTAACACTAAGCAATGTCTAGAAGTCATAATAGCAGGAACTTAAGAAATTAATTAATATGTGATTATAAAAAAAGATCCATATATCAGTCCTATTGATGAAGCGAAAAGTGTACCGCTTTTAGGGGGTCATTTAAGCCCTAAATCGTATTTATTTGATCAAATATTGCCCTAAATCGTTCCTTTTGTCATTTTAGGTACTTTGGAGAAGAAATCTGGAAAAGGAAGCATTTTGGACGTTTTTGGAGCATAAAAGTGAAGAAAACGACAAAGTCTCCAAAGCTGCTGGAAAAGTACATGTGACGGCGTCAAGGATTGCTCCTGACGGCGTCACGGCTTGGCAAAAGAGGTGGACATGACAAAATACACGTGACGCGCCAGAGAGTTTTACAATGAAAATCTGACGGCGTCACCCTTTAAGGTGATCAAGGTCGTCACGGTTTAAGTTAAAGAGAGACGGCGTCAAGCACAAGTCTGACGGCGTCAACCCTTGATAGGCCAGAGCGGATTTTTGGAGGATTAAAGAGGGACGGCGTCAGGAAGACCATCCGGGAACCCTAGCCGCTGCGAGGTGACGGCGTCACCTCCTACAACGTGACGCCGTCAGCCCCTAAACTCTATATATAGTTTTGCAATTTTTAGTCATTAGTGTGCAACTTTGTGAGGAGAAACCCTAAGACGAATTTTCTGCCATTTTTAAGGGTTTTATACCCTTGGATCTCCCATGTTTAATTGAAGATAAGTAATCACTTAATCAATCAATATGTCTATGTGTTGTTTGATTATATCTTGTTCTTGTCTTTTAATTAACATGCTAGGTTAGATTTATCTTGTGTTTGCTTAGATCTAATGAAACCTAACTATTGATTATTGGTTATTGGTGTGTTATTAATTGTATTGGATGATTGTTTATCGATGTTAGGCTTAAGAAAACTGGCTAACCTCCTATACGGTAATTTGCTTGAACGTCTTAAGAAACATGAACCAATGCGTACTAAGGTTTTTATGGTTGTATTTAATGCATGAGCGAATTCTAGTGATCCCATGTTAGGATCTTCTTAGCCGGCTCGACATAGGAGTGAAGTAGGAGCTTGTAGAGTTGGGGAAGTACGTACGCCACCCCACGATTGGTATTAAGGAATACACCCGTCATCCACGCAATTAATACACACTAATCAACCGGTAAAAGATAGTTAGGGAGTAAGGAAATCTAAGTAAACACATTTCTCTCCATATAAGTTTCACAACCTTTTCATCTTCAGTATTTTATTTTATTTGCAATTGTAGTTATTTGGGTTAGTTGACTAGCAACTAATTCCGCCCACTCCTTCAAACCCGAGATTTTACTTGCTTTTATAAAAATATAAAAATACAAAAAGAATCTTCCCTCACCCTTAGACCTATTAGAGTAGTTTTTCAATCCTAACGACACTATTCCCCTAGAGAACGATCAATCCCCCGGTACTTGCCAATACACTATACTACATCGGTCAGGTACACTGCCTGGTGGGGATTGCAAGCCTCTTGAGATCCCTCGAGAGGTAAAACCTGTTGTAAGGTCGCAAAACCACGCATCAAGTTTTTGGCGCCGCTGCCGGGGAATAGTTATTGTTTAGGTTGAATTTTTATTTTATTAGGTCTACTCACTAGATTCCTTTCTAGTGAGATTTTTATTTTCTTTTTATTAGATTTCTTTAGTCTATCTTTTTCTTCGTGCCCTTTGTTTGTAAAACCATTTTCATTTGTCACCATGGCGGATGAAATTCCATTTAGATCATTAACAATAGAGGAACAATTACTTTACACGGATAGATTTGCTTCCTGTTGTTCCAATGAATTTTTAAGTGATCTTAGATATATACAAGAGGAGATGGGTATAAAGTTTGATAGGTTTGATGAATTATGTGCATGTGTGGCTTCTATTAAACAATCATTGTTAGGATCAACTCCTTTTAATAAGACCCTTTGGAAAAATTTGGAGGAAAGCCTCCTAACCGTGAACCATAAGTTTAATGAATTAATGGGTTCGTATACATCACAACTTGAGGAAACAATTGAGGAGGATTTAGCCGAACATGAGCATATTGAGCAAAAAGACCTAGGTTTTATGATCAATGACTTTGAATTTCAAGGAACACATGATGAATCCTTTAGGCAAATTGAACATAGTAATCATGTTATCGGGGAAGATTCTTATGAATCGGACTTAGAACTTGAAATGGCTAGAGAAGGATTTGAGATACTTAGGAACATGTTTGGGTTAGATTCTACTAAAACACATGATGTGGATATAATTGATATAGAGACAAGGAAGGATGAGGTAAATAACACAAACCTACAAAGTACCCCACAAGTCCTACCATCATTCGAGGCATACACACCGCCCGTGACTTACCCGGAAGAAGTAGAAGGGACTATAGGAACCCCAATTGAAGTAGAACCTTTGGAAGAAACAAAACTAGAAGAAATAGGTTTGAATACTTGTATTCATAACCTTTCTTTTAGTTCTATGGAAGTTCCTAGTTTTGATGAACCGGAGCCTAAACCAAAACCGTTACCTAATCTTCCATCCTTAGATGTGAACTTAGGAATTGAATTAGGTCCCGACCCACCCATCAAACCATATAGTCCGGGTAGTTTTATGTTGAAGGTAGTAGACTCTAAGCCTTGTAGAGAGGAAGCTGACATAGGAGTGAACCATAACCTTTCATACTTACATCACCCATTCATGATTAATCACAAGAAACACTATGGGTTTAAACCGGGTTTATTAGGTCAAGATGGATTCCCAACTAGGAATCTCTCGAAGTTGATAGAAGATGATCCCTTTTTAGGAGAAAACTTTAATTCACCCATTGACCAAAGTGAACTAGGTAAGGTTATGATGAAAAGAGCACACCCCTTTGAGCATATAATTCATCCACCAATCTTTCCTCACGTGGCATACTCCTACCGAGCTGGTGTGTATCGCTACTATCACCCGCACTTAACCCTAAGTGTAGGGAAAACCTCCCCTATTTCCGTTAAATAAGGGTAGAGTCAGGCTCGTGACTCGAACAAAAACAAGCGCTTCTTGGGAGGCAACCCAAGCTTTATTTGCTTTGTGTGTTTATTTATGTGTTTGTTTGATTTTATTTGCTTCCGTATGTATGTTTAATTTTTATTATTATTGATTCATGTTCGAAACTAAATTGTGAAAATGCTTTATCTTGTTTTTAACTTCGTCTTAACTACATATAAAGGTATTTTGCAAAAGTTAAGTGTAAGGGAAATCCAAATCGGTTTATTAGAACAAATGAACATGAATCGTAACAATAATAAATTAACATACATATTAGTAATTGTTTGAGTCAAATGCTTGTATCGAGTCATAATGATATTTTGCAGGAATTCCAGGAAGTAAGGTATAGGTTTTTCCAGAAATTTTCTGGAAACTTAACATGAGAATTCTGTCAGATCATTTCTGACGGCGTCAGACATTACAACCTGACGGCGTCAGGTTTTAATTTTCTGAAATTTTTGAAAGTTTTGTTTTTCTACCGGAATCATAAAAAGTTTTTATTAAATCTCTAACTTATAAACTCCAGGAATCTGCAAAATAATCATTCTACAAGCATTATATCCTTATATAGATTTATCCCGCCGATGTTATGCAGGTTTTCGTGTTTGTTTTCTCAGGTTTAACAGGTTATTTTGGACAAGGAGATGTATGTGGAATCAAGCTTTTGGCGATGCATTAGTCTTGGAGCTTCTACATTCTCTTGGAAGAAGATCTAACCATGTTACCCCTTTATCCACCGAGCGAATCAGGGGAGTATTTGATTTCATTCTTATACCTTATTTACTTTTACATCTTGTTATTTGAACATTGGGGACAATGTTCATCTTAAGTGTAAGGGGGGGTAAAGTACGATACTTTAGAGAATGCAATTACGCTTGATTTTTGTTTGCTTGATGGTAGATGTGTAATAAAACTGAGATAAATACCTGTTAGGGCAATTTTAGTGCCAAATTTAAATTTTTTTACAACATATAGGAATGAAACTTTGATCTTAATGAGCGTCTCACGGATAGGAGTTATATGACTAGCACAAAACCGTACCACTAAAAAAATTTCCACCCCCAAATATGTGAGGTTCGCCCCTAGAATTGGTAGGAAAAGCATTTATGCTATGATGTGTGTACTGGTAGCATTTAGATTCTAGAACTTGCGTTAGGACCATTCCGAGGCCACAAGTGAGACTACATTCGTGTAGTTAGATTTACTACATGATAAGAGGCATTAGGATTAACCCATTGTTTTACACCTGTGTTTTTGTTATAATTACGTTGGCTACATTGGTCAAGTGATTCTCCCACACCCTTTGCGTTGTACTCATTTTTAGTACACGATACCCCTAGTACACCCCTCAGAGCCTATCTTTTCGTTTCTAACTTTAAGCATTTTACTTAAAGTAAGAATTTGTTACACCCCACTTAAATGTACACCCAAATCGCCTTAGCCTACCTTGTATGCACTCATTTTTAGTGCATTATTGTGACAACATTTGTTTAAACCCCAAGTTAATTATCTAATTGATTACATGGTTGCTAAGTCAAGTCATATCCTTGTACATATTGTTTTGGGACGATTGGGACTCATGGGTAAAGTACTAGTGTAATGGAGTAATGGGGAAGAACAACATTATTACCCCCATATGTGCTAAATATTTTAAAAGTACTCCAAGTGTTTCGATTATCTTAATTCGAGTCATTAGAATAGTTAATTGTAAAGTTATGTAAAAGTTCAAGTGTAAGGGGAATGCAACGCCCCTATGATGTATTATTTTGGATGGTAGGGCAAGAGTGTATGAAAAAAAAAATCGAAAAAATCAAGAAAAGTAGAAAAAACATACGGACTACCATCCCGTTTCATTTTATGTTTATTTTATGTTTTTGTTATTTTGTTTTTAGCTTAAGTCGAGTCTAGTCTTGGCTTAGCAACGCCATATTGTACATGTAATTAATCAAGATCTTTAACTCGCCACCAGTAAAATATCCCTTATCCAACAAATCCGTGTTTATCATATCCCTACACCTAACGTTATAACCCGTTTAAAAGCCCTCTTTGATAGTTTATCTTAGGTGCTTACGCCTAATGGAGGAGGTTTTTGATCCTTTCCCAAGCCTATGGTAATCTATTTGCTATGACAGGTAGTGAGAGATATTATCCGTTTTCATTTATGAGATATACTTTTATGACACCTGAGAGATGTGAGTATCTAAACACTACTTGTGAGGTGCTAGTTTGTAATCTCCGTGCTTATTATGATTAAATTGGAACGACTATTTTTTGTAATTACTTTTATATTAGCGTTAAATGACCCCTAACTTGTATTTTGATTAGAATAAAAGCGCATTTGCTTGAGGACAAGCAAATCTCAAGTGTAAGGGTATTTGATGAAGCGAAAAGTGTACCGCTTTTAGGGGGTCATTTAAGCCCTAAATCGTATTTATTTGATCAAATATTGCCCTAAATCGTTCCTTTTGTCATTTTAGGTACTTTGGAGAAGAAATCTGGAAAAGGAAGCATTTTGAACGTTTTTGGAGCATAAAAGTGAAGAAAACGACAAAGTCTCCAAAGCTGCTGGAAAAGTACATGTGACGGCGTCAAGGATTGCTCCTGACGGCGTCACGGCTTGGCAAAAGAGGTGGACATGACAAAATACACGTGACGCGCCATAGAGTTTTACAATGAAAATCTGACGGCGTCACCCTTTAAGGTGATCAAGGTCGTCACGGTTTAAGTTAAAGAGAGACGGCGTCAAGCACAAGTCTGACGGCGTCAACCCTTGATAGGCCAGAGCGGATTTTTGGAGGATTAAAGAGGGACGACGTCAGGAAGACCATCCGGGAACCCTAGCCGCGGCGAGGTGACGGCGTCACCTCCTACAAAGTGACGCCGTCAGCCCTAAACTCTGTATATAGTTTTGCAATTTTTAGTCATTAGTGTGCAACTTTGTGAGGAGAAACCCTAAGACAAATTTTCTGCCATTTTTAAGGGTTTTATACCCTTGGATCTCCCATGTTTAATTGAAGATAAGTAATCACTTAATCAATCAATATGTCTATGTGTTGTTTGATTATATCTTGTTCTTGTCTTTTAATTAACATGCTAGGTTAGATTTATCTTATGTTTGCTTAGATCTAATGAAACCTAACTATTGATTATTTGTTATTGGTGTGTTATTAATTGTATTGGATGATTGTTTATCGATGTTAGGCTTAAGAAAACTGGCTAACCTCCTATACGGTAATTTGCTTGAACGTCTTAAGAAACATGAACCAATGCGTACTAAGGTTTTTATGGTTGTATTTAATGCATGAGCGAATTCTAGTAATCCCATGTTAGGAGCTTCTTAGCCGGCTCGACATAGGAGTGAAGTAGGAGCTTGTAGAGTTGGGGAAGTACGTACGCCACCCCACGATTGGTATTAAGGAATACACCCGTCATCCACGCAATTAATACACACTAATCAACCGGTAAAAGATAGTTAGGGAGTAAGGAAATCTAAGTAAACACATTTCTCTCCATATAAGTTTCACAACCTTTTAATCTTCAGTATTTTATTTTATTTGCAATTGTAGTTATTTGGGTTAGTTGACTAGCAACTAATTCCGCCCACTCCTTCAAACCCGAGATTTTACTTGCTTTTATAAAAATATAAAAATACAAAAAGAATCTTCCCTCACCCTTAGACCTATTAGAGTAGTTTTTCAATCCTAACGACACTATTCCCCTAGAGAACGATCAATCCCCCGGTACTTGCCACTACACTATACTACATCGGTCAGGTACACTGCCTGGTGGGGATTGCAAGCCTCTTGAGATCCCTCGAGAGGTAAAACCTGTTGTAAGGTCGCAAAACCACGCATCACCAATGATAGTTGATAGTGTCATTGATGCATTCAGACCCTAGAAAAGTGACCCATTACTCACTATCCAAGATTACCCAAACACTATTTTAAGACATCAATTTTGCAGCACCACACACATCTATTGAAATTACGATTTATGCTAATAACTTTTTGAAATTTAACCTGAGGTCAAAACAAATAAATTGGCCTAACTTATCCCACACTGATATCACCTTAAATTTGTGCTTGTAAACTTCAACAAAAAACATAATATGACAGCTAAAAGTTGTTCTTTCTGCACACCAAAAGGTCATGTTTAGAGGCAGATATTTTTGCTTATTTACTTATAAGTTAGTCCATTGTGGACAGCTTTAGCAGTTCAGATAAGTGTATTTTAATGTTTATGAAGTGCTAAATTAAAAAAAAAAGAAAAGAAAAAAAGACGGGCAATATACCTTATTAGAAGATTAAAAATATGAAAATTGTAAGAGGTCATCAACGACTCATTGTGGTGAACTGTATCTAGATATTTGGTGCATTGGTGTTTTCACAGGAACAACCTGTACAGCTGCCACATTCTTACTGAACAGTTGTGGTGGCTCATGTTGGTTCTTTTCGGGCTATTTGGGAAGAACTGGAACAAAGAGCCACAAGGTTCCCAGTGGGTAAGAAACAGTGCCATCTGTCTACTTAGAAGATAGCCAATGCAGCCTTCCACTCCAAACTTGTCCCATTGAATCATTATCATGGCTGAATAAGGATATAAATCGGTGTTAATATTAGGTCGCTGGTGTTTTATGGCTGCAAAGTTAAAGCATCAAGGGGTGTTTGGTTATGCTAAAAAATTGCAGTCCAACATTTGGTTTGAGATCTTAAACATAAATTAAGAGGGTGTTTGGATGTGAATTTTTAATAGGTTTCAAATATGCACTACACCTTCATATTTGATCCAACTTTTGATGTTTGTCGATATGGAAACGCTCCTTATTGGTTCAGTAGCCTAATCCAAACAGACTTGACTTAGGCAGTGACTTGATATGTACATTGGGAGTCCACTTTAAACACTCCTCGTTTCTTTCACAACCTGATCCGAGCACACCTTATTTTTGTAGCACCAAATTTGATTCAAAGAATACATGTACCTGTTACAAATTAAACTAACTAACAAATACATAAAACTCCAAATAGTGCCCACCTATATGTAAAATGAGTTGAATTTGGAGTCAAATAATTATACCTGTGGCCAAATAACAACACGTCATGGAACCAATAATGTTCATGGAGCCTTGTGCTACCATTTCTTTGTTTCCATTAATCCGATAGTCCTTCATTCCAGCAAATGTTCTTCCAATTACGGCAACTTCATGTAATTTATACGAATATAATTCTTTTAGTATACCACGAGAATGGAACTGGGAAAGAAGGAAAAAAAAGAAAATAAAGGGGAGGTCACCGTGAGTGCGATTAATCCAGTAACGACTCCAATCTTAAAACCTTTAGCAAGGAAGGGTCCGTTGAAATGAATTCCACTCAAGGATGCTGGATTTATTCCTTTTTTAATATGACACACCTGGATATATTCATTGAGGCATTTAAGTTACTTAAGGAAGAATGATACATTTTTGCATCAAGAGAAGTATCAAACTTACAATTTGAACTCCTTCACGCTCTGCATGAGTGATGAAAGCGAAAAATGTCACGACAATAACAAATATCAATGGCGCTATTTCTGGCACCCAAAAAATTATCTTGTTCTTTTTCCCCTGATCAAGATTTTAAAAGTAATGAGTGAAATATGATGAAAAATATAAAGTGTATAAAGCAAGAGGGAACGAACATAATGGTCTTACAATGAACTTTGCTACCATAAGGAAGATCAAGAAGGATACTCCTATCAGTATAGTCTGATAGTTCCACTGAAAAAAGAACAAAAAAGAGATCAGCTAAAGTGAAACAGTTATTATTTTTCTCCAAAGTAAAGTCATAGAGATAATAATCGCACGACATGTATAAACCGTGCCCAGACTCATATGTATAGTTAAAATTAAAAATTGTCAATAAATAACTTAAAACAAATAGGTGACTCACTCCATGATGTGCCGAGTTGATAACGGAGCACATGACAGAAACTACTTTGTGAAGTCCTTGATGCCAAACAGCCCTTTCAGTTGCTGGAATGCAATAGTAGCAGCAGCTCCTCCCATGAACCCGGCGATAGCAACATGTGACAAAAACTCGATCAGAAAACCCAATCTGTAAAAGGAACGAAAACCAAACAACATATAGCATGATTATAATGAAATTTTTTTACTCATAAAACTGATTTTGTAACATGAATGGTAGTGACCAGTCAATAAGTACCTGAAAAAGCCAAGTGCAAATTGAGTAACACCAGCAAAGAATGTTGCAGTGAAAGCAAGACGTTGATAGTCATGTTTATTTTTTGGTTCTATCTCATTCTGTAGCATGGTTCCAAGCAACAAAGAGACAACTGCCACTGGTCCAATGGCAATATCTCTCGAGCTACCCATAAAGAGGTGGAACAAAGCTCGAGTCTGTAATTACATTTGTGAAACAATTCAAGTTAGATTGGTCATAGTTATGAAAATCACTTGTTAGACAATAGGATGTAATTTTAATATAACTTACACATTCCAAACTGAGGATCCAAGTTTGCAAGTTTCGCCTATCCAATATCCTTAAGAAAAATGGAATACAAATATTTTAGCTATCCAGACAACTTCTATCTGAATTGAACTAATCACAATCAACGAAACCACTTTGATTAAAATCAAAAGATCATGTAATATACCTTTCTAAATCAACATAAGGATTATACTATATGAATAAGAAGACGTACCTTTTTTTTCCTGTATAAAACATCATAACAACTAATGATGTTAACGAATCATATAAATATAATAACTTCTTCAGCCAAGAATATATATATAAAATATATTAGTAAAATAACTAATATGTAAGTTGCATAATTATATTACATACCAACTAACCTGATGTTTTCTTTTTTTGGTCGAGCAATGAAGTAGAGAGGGGGCGGCAAAGATGAAAACGTTTATATCATCCACCATAATCATCATCATCGATCTTTGCTGATTCCCAGTTTAGGAAACGGGATTTGGGCCGAGGGAAAATTAGGGTTTGGGGTGATAAAAGAATAAAAGTCGGATATATTAATTATAATAATATGAATGAACCGTGATTTTTTTTTATCTTCAATTAAGGTTACCTAACTTGTAGGGATTCTCCTAATTATCTCATATAATTGTTTGCATAGGTTTATAGACTTGGGCTTGCAAGATATAATTAAAAAAATGTGTTGGTCTAGTGGTAATCAACTTTGTTGATGTTACCAACATCTTAAGTTCGAATCTTGCAAGTGGAAAACTTTTAAAAAAATTTTGAATTTTAAAAAAATAAATTCTGGATTTTAAATAAAAAAAAATAAGTACGGAGAAATTCTGCCTACATGGCATGATTACTGGGCAATCCAGCATGATTACTGGGCAATCAGGCATGATTACTGGGCAATCCAGCATGATTACTGGGCAATCAGCCTGATTACTGGGCAATTTCATTTGATGACGTCATACGCATCCTGTTATATATAATATATGTGTGTGTATTATATATATATATATATATATAACGCGTTTTTATTCATTTACAAGTCTTGGCCATTTCGTTTAACACGTTGCTCGTATGGGCTATTAGTTAGTAATTAATTCCATGGTCCATTAGTAGCCCATGGACCATGTGGTATTGTAAATAACTTCTAGAACATGTTTAGCATGTGATGCCCTAATCCATTGCCTATAAATACAAGGCATGGGGTGTCATTTATTTTGTTGGTTTTATTTCATATTGTGCGTAAGCTTTGCTAGTCCTTTGAGTGAAATATAATCAACCGATTTCTATTCTCTTCATCTCTACTCTAATCTCTCATTATTATTAAGTTGTTATTAGTTTTCATACGTAGAGTAGTTAGTAGTTGTTAACGTGGTAATTAGTAGATTAGATATTGTGTTACGTTAAATATAGGGACCATCAAGTGGTATCATATGCCAAAGGATAGTTAGGAGTGTGTTATCGAGTAGCTTTAATCGTTAGTTAAGTATTTACGTTTGGTTTTTGTGGTTATAAGTTGGGTTTGTTCAAGTTTCATTCGTAAAACAATCGTTTACAAAGGTTGCGTGTTCTTGAAGTTCATCAAATTTTAGTTTTAACGTTAAATGCTAGTAACTTTCCTAATATTTAAGTGTTATTAACATTTAGAACTGAAAAAAATCCCGTTAAAACATCAGTTTTTTAGTCGGAAAAGTGATCTGAAAACTGTGCGTTTTATCGCAATTCTTGTATAAGAATTTCGATTGATTGGGGTTTCATCGCAATTGTGCAAAAAAGGGTTTTATCGCAATTCTCCCAAGGGTTATCGCAATTTCAGCAGACCAAGGATTTATCGCAATTGGAGTTCAGTGTTTTCCTTGCTTGTATAAGCTTGTGAAAATACTTCGACTTGACGGTTATTCTCATATCTTGTATAAGATTTTGAGAAAGTGATCAGAATTGTAATTTAGATAACCTATCGAAATTGCAAGATCTATCGCAATTCTGTTAACTTATCGCAATTGCCTTTTCTATCGCAATTAAGATAACTTATCGCAATTGTTTTCGCAATTAGAAAGATTATCGCAATTATCAATTTTATCGCAATTGTTGGAATTATCGCAATTCTCTGATTTATCGCAATTCTCTGAGTTATCGCAATTCTCTGAGCTATCGCAATTCTTGGAGTTTTTGCAATTCTTTGGACTTTTATCGCAATTGGACCCTCATCGCAATTGACTGCGTGAACAGTGTCATCGCAATTGTTGGGAACAGTAATTTTCATCGAAATTGAACAAAAACACCATATAACCAAAACCAAACTTCATAACTCATAACATACTTCTTAATTATCTACACGATCAACAAAAACACAAGGATGTCTCAACCACCATACAATTACTACTTCTACAATCAACAACAGCAACAGTATCGTCAACAACCATTTCAGCAGCAATATCCTCAACAACAGTATCAACCACAGTATTAACAACATCAAATGTTCATGCATCAACATCAATTCCCTCATCAGCAACAACTTCCCCCACAACCAATGCAAAACTACCAACCTCTTTCCAGAGAACCACACTGGTTTACCAAAATGTGTGAAGCCATAAGTAGTCAACAATCGAGGCATGAAGCAGGTTCTTTGGACACACCACCTATGCTCACACCAGGAAACTATGTGCAGTGGTCCAGTCGTTTTCTCCGATTCATTGAGCTAAGGAAACCTCACGGGAAGTATCTGAAGAAAGTCATCATTGATGGACCATATCCAACACCTACAACAACCATTCCTGTTGATCCAACTCAAGTTCCTCCAAGAGAAGCGACAACAACCCCCATTCCTCTAGCTCAACAAATAGCGGAACAAGTACTTCAACAAGAGACCAATGAGCTAGCCATGTCTTACATACTCCAAGGGATTCCCAATCCTATTTTTAGGAGCATTGATGCCCAAAAGACAGCCAAGGATATATGGGAGCACGTACATCTGCTTATGGAAGGCACAGAACTCAATCAAGAGGACTTGGAATCAAAGTTGTATATGGAATACACACATTTCATGATCGAACCTGAGGAATCTTTAGAATCATAATATCATCGTTTCACCAACATCAGCAATGATCTGGATTGCCACAATATCACCTTACCAAAGATTGCTGTAAATTAAAAGTTTCTAGGATGCCTCGGACCAAATTGGCTGAAGTACGTTGTTGAGTGTGTAAATACTCATCATTTTACACCCATAAAAGACACAAAAATGGCCAAATATACCAAAATATATTGCAAATATCCTTGGTTTGTGTTTTTATGTATTTCAGGTACAAAGTATTGAAAATGGAGCGAAAACGAGTATTTTTGGATCGACTCGACAACAATTGTGCATTTGATCAAGTGAAGACAAAAGTCAAAGTCAACCCCCAAAATACCAAAATGACACAAATGGTCCTTAAAGTTTAATTCTTTAACCTTTAAACTTTAAAACCATTTAAACCCAAAACCAAATCCAGCCCACTTTTTTATTAATTAACACAACCCATAACCCTACAACCCGACCTACTATCTTTTAGATAATACCAGGTCTGACTCAGTCAAACCTTTCTTCCTAAACTACTACCCGCCTAAACCATACCACCCCTTATCCCTGACAAAACCACCATCAATCCACTCCAAGCTTCTTCTACACTTCATCTAACAAACCAAGAAGCATTAAATGCTTCATTCCCATCAAGTTATCAGAACCAAGTGGTTTTTCCCACTATTACCATTTTGGCGCCAAAATTGGTTATAACGGCTGAGATGATTTCAAGGCTATCCAAGGGTCAAGAAAGGATCAGAGAAGAAGATAAGACATATCCCACCTCAGTATTAGTATAAATAGGACCCTTTTGTAGCCTTTAATGGCATGTAGATTTTTCTTTAAGTCGTATTGTAGTTTGAATGTTTAATTAGTTTAAATTTAAGTTTCAAGAATCAATTTAAGTCTGTTTAAGCTCATTTGTATTACTCTTACCAACATTGTACTAATTTTCAAAGTTAAAGAAAGTTCATGTTCTAAAAATTCACTGTTAAGTCGAATTAAGTACTTTGGTATTTGCAAAAGTTTATTTTCTGTTTATATAAGCTCATCTAAGCTCATTATAGCTTATTGTGAGCTTATGATAAGTTGAACTCAGTCTCATTCCAAGATATCCAAAAAAGTCAAGGAAAGTCAAAATAAGCACTTTGGTCAAAATAAGCTGGAGCATGGTAAATTATGGATGGCCATGGTTTAGAGCTTCTTGGGAAGCAATAGGTTGATGTGGTGACTGATTTATCAGCCCTTGTTTTGAGCAAAAGGAATTTGTAAGCAATTTCCAAATTCCCATTCTACTGTTCAACTGCTTATTTGTGTGCTTAATTTGTTTTCTTTGCTTATTTGCTCTTTAAATTGTTACTTCAGTATAATTTGTTATATGTTAGTAGCTCAATTCTGTTTGTGCTTAAATCTCTCTAAAAAGTCAAAAACAGTCAAAAAGAACTTAGCTTATTAAAGTGCTTCTTTGTATTTAAAAAGTTGTTACTTAGGGTAAAATTAAGTCAGTAAACCAATGTTATTTCAGAATCAAGCTTAAAGTGGTAATAATTTAGTGTAAAAATCTAAATCAGACCCTTAAAGGGCTGTTTGGGTGAGAACATCAAATGGGTCAATATGGGTGATCACTGTTCATTTACCATTTGATCAACTTTGATCTTGATCAAAACAAGTTAGATAAGCTGTTTCTAAGTTCCTTTAAGTCCATTTGATAGGAATTGTGATTTTGAACCAACTGTGGTAAAATTAGACCATGAACTGATCAAATAAGCCAATTAGAGCAATAAGCTCATTTGAACCTTTCTGGTAGCTTTTCTATGGTCCTTTGAGTCATTTAAGTTGTAATCCAAGAGTTGGTTAAGTCTCCATTTGGTTTGTGCCATTTATCACACTCACTGATCACCTCAGTGCAAGTGCAGTCTGCATCAGATTTTCTAGACCCCATTAAGTGCTTATTTGTGTTAATCTGAGCTTAATTCCTTGGTTTCTCAGTAGTTTGCTAGGTGTTCTTTTCTATTTATTAAATTCAGGCCCTTCTCTAGCTTATTTGAGCTTGAAATTAAGCTCAAAAGTACCCTATCTATACAAGCATACACTGAGAATTCAATGTATACTTGTCTAGATTAGCCACTTTTCCAGCTTATTTTTAAGCAACAAAATAGCTTCTCTAGGTCTGCTATTTGGTTTCTGAGATCCTTGGTAGGTGAACTTCTAGTGTTATCAACTTTTGTGGTATCTAGTTGTTATATAAGTGCTTAAAATTAAGCTCAAAGTTGCCTAGGTTGACTGCATAATGCCCTGTGCATAGCAGACCCTTGATTGCTTATTTGTTTTGTAATCAGTGCTTATTTCTGTGTTCTTGTGGCTTTTTCATTTTCATTTCAGCTTATCTTCATTCACTTAGCTTGTTTCAGTTTGCCTTTAGCTTAACATTAGCTTAAAAGCCCATTTAGTCAAAAGCCTTGGGCTTATTCCCTTTATAGCCCACTGATCAGCTTTCATCAGCTCATTCTGAGCTTATTTTGGGTTTTCAAAAATAATCTCTTTTACAAAAGTTGCTTATTGGTTTGGGCTTATTGAGTTTCAAAAAGAAAAATCCAAAAATAAAATAAATAGCAAAAAGAGAGCCAAGGGATTCGAACCCTGGTCTCTTAACTTACACACCAACACACTAACCATCCGCCCTTGGGTCTTTTTCAGTTAGTGTTTGCACACATTAATACTTAACCTCCTTTTCCATTCTAAGCTTAATTCTCTTTTTAGCTTTTTAACAGCTTATCTGAATAAGCTGTCTGCCCCCATTTTATTTTTCCTAGGTTTAGAACATCATTTAGCACTTTCCTGTAATTTTTCATAATTTTCCATTTTTATTTCGTATTTTTAATTTATTTTTCTTTTAAATTTAGTTTTTAATTCATAAAAAAAAATATAAAAGTAAAAAAAATACAAATCTTTTTCCCAAAATTTTCTTTTGTCATATAGATTTTAGGAAAAATAATTTGGGACTTTTAGGATTAGATTTCCAAATATCTTAGTTGTAAGCCCGTTTTTATAATTCTCGACTCGCGTTTTTAGTTTAAATTGTTTAAATCTTAATTTTCCTTTGAGAATTTGTTTCTCATTTATTAATTAAAATTAAAAAATACAAAATTCCAATATCCACACTTCAAGCACTTTAATTCCAAACCTTACACGATATCCTCGATTCCAACCTCGCTGGGACACAACCCGGGTGATCACTTGCCCGGTATCACACATATCATAAGCGTGAGTTTTTGCAAGTTAACCTTTTTTCTATAGGGTTGGTTTGTCGATTCCCGCTTATCACGTGTATCCGTCTGATATTATATATATACTTTAGCACGGATCAATTTTTGGCGCCGCTGCCGGGGAGGTTGTGTTGCGACAATATCGTTTTGGTTTAAACGATTAGTGACTTGAGATCCTTCGTCAAGAAGTTTCCACTTTCATATAAAAATATAAAAAAAACAAAAATATTTTTCTTTCCTTTTGTATATATATTATCATATAAAAACAAAAATACAAAAACATTTCTCGTTTTCTTGTGTTAAAATAAAAGATAAAAGCAATCTCAATAAAATATTCCTCAACTTGGAATATTATCATAATAAGTTCCCAAACAAAATATTAAAACTTGCCTTTGTGTCGCTTGCGAATTCGGCTCACCTTTGATTGATAAACAAACTCTAACGGAGGTTTCAGGAGGTTTGGCATTAAATTGACAAACCGAAAGGAGCGGGTTTTTAAGGAGCATTTATTGCCCACCTTTGCTCCTCCGCCACTCTGTGCGTTTTTCTTTCAGAGAGCTACCGTACGCTTGTTTGATTTAAGGTTTAAGTTCCTTGTGTTTTTCTTCGATCTTGTTTTAATTGAATTGTTTCATTTAGTGCATGCGCACTCGTTCTTCTAGATCAACAAGTCCCTTTCGTGAACTCATCGCAATTCTGAAAAGACGTTCTCGAAGACGTGCTGCCCGAATAGTCGAACCCGAGATTCGTACTATTCCCATTGACAAAATGGCAGACAATCGAACAATGGCCGAAATGCTCCAAGCACCCACCGAGGGTTACGGAGATGCCATCGTTTTACCGCCAATCAATTCTGATCATTCCGAATTGAAGACGCATTTGATTCAACTCGTGTCTACAAATCAATTCCACGGGTTTGAACGAGAAGATCCGTATGCACACATCCGTTGGTTCAACAAGTTGACCTCGACCATCAATTACAAGGATGTGCAGCAAAAAGTTATCAAATTGATGCTATTTCCGTTTTCACTCGAAGGGGCAGCCCGAATTTGGCTGGAAAAAGAACCCCATCGATCCAATGAAACGTGGGAAGATCTCGTACAAAAATTTGTCAATTATTTCTTTCCTCCGTCAAAGACGACTAATCTAAAGAATGAAATTTCGGGATTTCGTCAAAGTTTCAATGAAAACTTCGGAGAGGCATGGGAACGATTCAAGGATCTCCTAAGAAAATGCCCACATCATGGTTTCACGGACTTACAACAAATCAACACGTTTTATAATGGGTTGAATGGAAACGATCAAGATTCTCTTAACGCAGCCGCCGGTGGCAATATCTTGAATCGTCGACCTAAAGAAGTGCTTGAAATTTGTGAGAATAAGTCAAAAGTTCCTATTTCTCGAAACAAAGTGAATGTTCCTATCACTCCTGCTTCTTCATCCGGTAACTCATCAGAGTTAGCCGCACCGTTAGCCGCTCTAACGGACGTAATTCGTTGCATGATGAAGGAAGTGAAAGAAATTAAGAGTGAAATTCATAAACCGGAACCAATCAAAGCCGTAAACAAAGTGTGTGAAACTTGTGGTGGCCCGCATGCGTATTACGATTGTCAAACAACCGATGCTTCTTTTTACCAAGCTCCCGTAGCAGCCGTAAACCACAATCAATACCGACCGCAAGCTGAAACTCATTACCGAGCACCAAATGCTATGGTACCATTTGGTTTTCCACCCGTGCAAAATCAAAATAATCAAAATCGCTTTGTTCAAAATCAAGGTCAAAATTTCAACACCTCTCAGAATTTCAATCAAAACCGTAACAATTTCAACCAACCTAATCAAGCTCCGAATCAACAAGTTTATCAACAACCTCCTCAAGCTCCTTTGACAAATGATTTCATGAAAATTACTGAGTCCAGCATACGTTCGATGCAAACTCAAATCAATAATATGAAATTCGAGTTAAGAAAGGAGATTGATACTACGATGTCTCGTCAAACAAATGAGTTGAAGAATATGATGGGAAGTTTCATGAATATGAACATGAACCAAGCTTCTTCATTTTCCGAAAGACTTCCGAGCAATACCATTCCTAATCCTAATGCTGAGTTGAAAGCCGTCACCACTCGAAGTGGTAAGACGCATAATGGACCCTCGACTCCTATGCCCCCTCCACCGAGGGAAGTGAATCGAGATACCGAGGTGACAACGGACAAGGTGCATTTCTCAAGCCCACGAAGTACCGCACACGTCCAACCTCCAGATGTCCAAACTCAAGTTCCGGAACCCGATGTTCCGAAGACCAATCCTAAGCCTTCGATTCCATATCCTTCGAGGCTTAACGATCAGAAGCTTCGAGACAAAACCAATCAACAAATGGAGAAATTCTAATAAAATCGCAAGAGATGCTCTCGTACTTATGCCCAAATTTGCATCTACACTCAAAAGTTTACTAAGCAACAAGGATAAGTTGTCTGAGATGGCAAAGACCCCACTTAACGAGCAGTGCTCGGCGGTTCTCCTCAAGAAGCTTCCCGAAAAGCTCGGAGACCCCGGCAAGTTTTTAATCCCATGTGATTTCTTGGGGATGGTTCAGTGCTCAGCCTTGGCCGATCTTGGCGCAAGCATTAACCTTATGCCACTCTCGGTATGGAAGAAATTATCTCTTCCGGAGCTTACATCTACTTGCATGACACTCGAGCTAGCGGACCGTACTATAACTCGTCCACTTGGAATAGCTGAGGATGTCGTTGTGAAAGTAGGAAAGTTCCACTTTCCCACTGATTTCGTTGTGGTAGACTGTGATGCCGATCCTCGAGTTCCCCTCATTCTGGGGAGAGCTTTCTTAAGAACGAAATGTGCTCTCATCGATGTATACGCCGAAGAATTAACCATACGAGTTGATAATGAAGAAGTCACGTTTAACATTAATCAGGACTCTAAATCTCTAACCACTAAATGCAACGTTGCTACGGTTGATCAAAAATCTGATTTCGTAATTGCTTCCAAAAGAAGTGATTCGATACTTTCAAGATTCACAGTTAAGAGTACTTCAAAAAAATATGCTGAGCTCAAAACAATGAAAATTACCCCTGGTTCAAGCAAATGGTTTGAAAGTTGTGCTGCGGAAGTTAAGAGTATTTTTTATTATGATGAACAAGAATCGGAGATCATAACGGAAGTGGTGAAAATTGCTAGCTCTAAGAGCACACCACTTGTCCCACCTCTGGAATCGGTTTATCGAATTGAGATTGTTGATTGTGAAGGATTATACAAACACTTGGGATGTTAATCTTAATAATGTGTTTGGGATATTTAGGAATGAATGTTATTTAGTACGCGGAATTTACTATAACACACTTAAAGGAACAAAGGTGGTGAATATGCAAACGTGAATTATTTAGAACAATGAACACAACGTGAATAACACAAAATGATTCAATATTATTTTTGAGATAATACGGGTGATCTAAACTATCACCGGGATTACAAAGGTAACCTTGAATCTTTGATTCGTAAAAGGGATTTGTGAATTTGTAACTAAGTTACTAGAAAGGTTGTGGTGTTTTAGGATATTACAAAGTTTATAGTTGAAGAGATATATGTCTAAGGTGGTGACTAAGGGTTCCTTTTATAGGTAAGGAACCCTTTTTACATGTTGTCAAGTTGCATTATAATAAGATAATAAGACTTTTCTAACCTACTATTACAACTTCCAATGTAAAACACTCAGTATTATCTACTGCACGACATGAAAGACTGTACTACTTTTACTTAACGTGTTACAATGTACAAAGACTAATAATACAACAAAATATCTATAAATAAAATATCTAACAACTTGACGTTCAAACTGGCAGGACCTTCTTTAACTAGCAGTACCTTCTCACCCAGAAGGTACTGTTAGTTTATCTTCAACTTCTTCAAAATGAACTAGCAGACCTAATACTTCATCTGATAGGCTCTTTGACTTAAGCATTTTATTCCCAACAATCCTCCCCTAAACTTGTTATTCCCTTTAAAATAAACAAGTTTCTTATGAATAAAATCCATACCTTGAGGATCTGAGGGAACTCTTCCAAAAACTTCACTCTCTATTCTTTCCTTTTCTTTCACATTGTTCAAAAATGCTCATCAAAAAACTTTGAACAACTTCTGACCTTTCTTCATCTTTATCACACCTTAACCTCTTGGAAATCATGGTTGAAAGAACTTCATAGCTCAGTGGATACTCTTTTTCAGCTAACATAAAGAGCTCAATCCCACTTTGTGTAAAAAGATGATGAACATTTCTAAGACTTAGGAATTCCCATGTGGTGGTAGGATCATGGTATGGAAACTTCCAATGAACATCCTTTGGATCAGGATCATACATCCTATTGAACTCTACCCAAAGTTCTTGTTCCTTAACATCAGTGTTATACTTAGTGTTTAGCCTGATTTGAACTAAATTCCACAACTCTTCTAAATCAGCTCTATCACATGCCCTTATCAGATTCTCAAAATTTTTGAAGATGGCAGTTTGACCCCCAACCCTGGTTATCTTCCATGCCTTTCCTGACCTATCATGGTGAATCTCCCAATCTATAATAGGGTGTCTAGACCTAATTGGATCAGCATGTATAATTGTTGGTAAAGCAATTATCATTTTACTTACTTGTTCTGGATCCAATTCTGCTTCTTGTTTCTTTTGAGCACCTTTTTTCTTTGAAGGTTTAGCATCAGATGGGATCTTGAAGTAACATCTCTTGTAGGCATTAAGATAAAGGAAGTTGATTTCATCAGGAGTTTTCTTCTTCAGTTGAGATTCAGTCCAATTAGCTTGACTTCTTAGAAACCTCTTCATGAAAATCACTTGATCTTTCTCAGATGAGCCCACCTTAAAACCTTTCTGCTGGCTTTCCTGAATCTTTTGAAAAATATTATCCAGAGCTGCTTCTTTATATTTGTTGTTGATAAAAGCTTCAAGCTGTGCTGTTTTCTCTTCAGTGTTAAGATTCTTGTCATCCAAAATTATGGTAGCTTGACCTCTCACAATTTGATCATTGGCAATGATCCATTGCATCTGAGCATCAAATGTTTCCTGAGCAGCTTGAGTGTCAAGAAGAATTTGAGCAGCATCCTTTTGCTCTTGCATTTCTGCAAGCAGTTTTGAATCTTCTAAAGCTTTTTGCATTTCTTCTTCATGAAGCTTTTTGGAGACTTCCTCATCAAAAGCCATCTGTACTTGCTCTCTTTTCTTCAACCTTTTGGGCCTAGGTTCATCTTCAACCAGAATTTTCTTGCCCTTTTCTTTTGGTGTTGGTTCTTGACTTGGAGCAGCAGATTGTTCATCAGCAACAAATAACCTTCCTTGAACAAACAACCTCCCCTGAGGCTGTGATTCCCTCTTTCTTTTGTAAACATTTTCAGCAGTTCCTCTATAATCCATAGCCAACAGCCTCTTAATCTGAGCAGGCTCTTGCCCTGCACCAGCAGGCTCTTCATCATATACTTGTGTTCCTTCATGAAATTGAAACTGAGCCTCCTCTTCACCTTCTGAACTACCCATCCTCCCCTTTTTGGAAGAGAGACCCATGCTTTCTGCATCTGAACTTGAAGAACTAGATAAAACCAACTGTGAAGATCTTTTACCCTTCAGCATCTTCACTTCAGCCTCCAATTTCTTAACCCTCTGAACTAGCTTGGTGTTGATCTTAGAAAATTTTGTGTTCTGTCTTTGAAGAGCATTTTCCAAGAGCTGCACTTTCTCCTTTAGTTCCTTCACAGTCTGAGAATCCAGACTTTGATGTTGAGGTGATTGGGATGGTGATGCATGATATGATGGTGATGGTGTTGTTACAGATGGTACTAGTGATGGGATTGGTGATGGATGATGAGATGGTGATATGTATCCAGGTGAAGAATTTGGTGATGATGATTCAGATGATGTGGATGGTTCTTCAGCATTTTGTGGTAACATTTCCTCAAAAAGTGGTACTTCTTCCCCATTAAAACCAATTTTCATATTTGAAAACACCTTGTGTGTAAGTTTTGGAGTTTCATAAGGAGAGTGTGGGGGAAGTAACAAAAGTTTTGATTTGGTGATGATGCATTGAATAAATCTGGGATACATCAAAAACTTTGTTTGGCTATCCACATTTTTAACCAATCCTTCAAAAATATGTTTTGAAAAGTTGAATTTTCTGTTTGTTGCCAAGCAAATGAGAGCTGTAGCCATGTTACCACTAAACTGCTCCCATGAGGTTTTCTTTTGGCTTAAACAATGAAGGATGGTATGGATAAAAAATCTCCATTGTGGGGTAAAATGCTTTTTAAGAAAAGTGAGTTTATTAGAATTTACATTATACCCCATTCTTTCCAAATTTTCAAAGATTTCAGTATCAGGCAATTGACTAATACCATCTGAATCATCCAATCGAATATGTCTTCTAATGGATGACTCGGTAAGAGTCAAGGTTTTGCCATCCACTTTGGCTTTTATCTTTTGGTCCCCATTTTCAAGAGTTTTAACTTTAGCCGTTTCCCAAAATTGTAAAATTTGTGATTCATAAATAGTGGGATTTACAAGTAAAGCAAACCTGATGTAAGAATCATTTTGAAAGTCCACTATTTGATGAAAAGATTCATTATCCTCAGACTTTTCCAAAAATGCTAACTGGTTGTGACGTTTAACAAAAATTAGATCAGCCATGGTGAAGGTTAAGGAAAAACTTGATTAGGATGGTGGGATTTGATTGTGGTACTGGTAGAAGATGAAAGGTGAGTGTTAATTGTGATAAGGATTGATTAAAGATATTATGAGAGATTTACTTTTAACCGACTATGAGAAAATTTATAGTAAGTAAATGAAGAGGCGGTTAAAAAGATCTTTTATATGAGAAATATAATATAATTACCAGACCCTTAAATCGAGGAAAACATCAGAAATTTACAGAATTACCCCAACGGCTAATTTTAACTACCAGACCTAACGGCTATAATTTTAACTGACAGACTCAACGGTTATTTAGCAGTACCATTTTACTCTACCAGTACCAAAATTTGAACTACCAGTACCTTTGATTTTGAAAGAAAATTTTACTTGGCAGTATCTTTGAAATTTTAGCAAAAATCCTTTATAGTTTTTAGCAAACTATCAGCTATCAACGGATTTGTCTTGTCTTTACCAAAATCCGTTTGCTTTGGACTAGTCAACTATTTACTGTAAAGTATGGTTAGTTAAATACCATATAGTTTTTGGTAAACTATCAACCATCAACGGATTTGATGTGTCTTTACCAATAGCCGTTTGCTGTTGGACTAGCCAGCTCTTAAGTTTGTAAAACTTGGTGAACTGAATATCATCTCCACATCATGATCCTTGTTTTGTTATTAACTTGAGTAACCTGAAATTTGTTAGTTGCAGACCAAAAGAACAGAGTGCAAAGCACTTGTTTTATAGCATTGTAAACATTTAATCATCAAGATGAACAAAACAGAGCAAACTTTATACTAGCAGGACCAATTATGAACTGACAGTACCTTTTGACTGACTAGCAGTACCATGTTAAGAGCCAGTACCATTTATTTTATGTACAAAAACACATGTTTTTCAAAGAGTAATCATTCCAATACCTGCTACCAGGTATTTAAATATACCTAAATCAAAAGCTTTGGTGAGAAGGTCTGCAAAATTATTTGCAGAATCAATTTTGACAACTTGTATTAACCTTTTCTCATTGCAATCTCTTATGAAATGGTGTCTGATTTCAATGTGTTTTGTTTTTGAATGTTGAACTGGATTTTTAATGATACAAATAGTACTGCTATTGTCAATGTAAATAATGGTGTTAAGAAAATTGTACCCATAGTCAAGCAATTGATTTTGGATCCAAAGCACTTGCCCACAACAACTTGCACCAGCAACATACTCTGCTTCAGTTGTAGAGTTAGCCACCATTGTCTGCTTCTTGCATTGCCATGATATGAGTCTGCAGCCAAGAAATTGACATCCACCAGTTGTGGATTTTCTGTCTAGGGTTGCACCAGCATAGTTACTATCAGAATAAGCCACCAAGTCAAAAGATGATTCCCTTGGATACCATAGACCCAACCTAGGTTGACCCTTGAGGTATCTAAAGATCCTTTTGACTGCTGTGAGATGAGAGACTTTGGGATTTACTTGAAACCTTGCACATACACACACTGGGAACATGATATCTGGTCTTGATGATGTTAGGTACATCAAGGACCCAATCATTGATCTGTAATTGTGCACATCCACATCTTCACCCTCAGCATCCTTGAGTAACCCCTTTTTTGAATCCATTGGAGTACTTGCAACCTTAGAATCTGCAAACTGAAACTTCCTCAGGATCTCTGCTACATATTTATCTTGGCTGATAAATATGCCTTTATTTGATTGTTTCACTTGGAGACCCAGAAAGAAAGTAAGTTCCCCCATGGAACTCATTTCAAACTTACTATGCATAAGTTTTTCAAACTCCACACACAATTCTTGGTTTGTGGATCCAAAGATAATGTCATCAACATAAATCTGCACCAGCAATATGTCTTTCTTGGTTCTTTTGATGAACAAAGTTGGATCAATCTTGCCTCTTTGAAATCCATTTTCCAATAAATAGAAAGCCAATGTTTCATACCATGCCCTAGGAGCTTGGTGTAGACCATAAAGAGCCTTGGTAACCCTATACACCTTGTCTGGATATTCTGCATCAATGAAGCCTGGAGGTTGAGAAACATACACTTCTTCTTCAATAGTACCATACAAGAAGGCACTCTTAACATCCATTTGGTAAACAGTGAAGCCTATGAAAGAAGCATAGGCCAAGAATAGCCTAATTGCTTCAAGTCTTGCAACTGGAGCAAAAACCTCTTCATAATCCACCCCTTCTTCTTGAGTATACCCTTGGGCCACCAATCTTGCCTTGTTTCTGATCACAATCCCCCTTTCATCTTTCTAATTCCTGAACACCCATTTGATTCCAATTGCCCTGTGACCTTTGGGCAAATCAACCAGTTTCCAAACCTTCTGAAGCTTGAATTGAAGAAGCTCTTCTCGCATTGCTTCAACCCAACTTGAATCATCTAAGGCTTTGTTAATGTTTTTGGGTTCAGCCTGTGAGAGAAAACATGAAAACATGCATATGTTGGCAACTTCATGGTTCTTTTCTTCATAGACAGATGAGATAAACCCCTCTTGGTCTGAAGACAAGACTTGAGTTCTTGTTCTAACACCAGAATCAATGCTGCCAATCACATTATCAATGGAGTGATCTTTGAGAATTCTTGTGTTGTGAGTTGTAGGAACTTCATAGGTAAGTGGAAGATTGCCAATCCCCACATGTTCTGGTAAGAGATCATCTGATTGGACATTTAATGGTTCAGCAGTACCATCTGGTGAACTGGCAGTACCATCTGGTGAACTGGCAGTACCATCTGGTGAACTGGCAGTACCATTTCCATCTGCACTACTTTCTTGATTCTCTTGACCCTGAGTTCCATGATCATCTTCAACACCTTCATTTGCTGTATTTGAAGGTTCTCCATGCTTGAAGATAAATCCAATCCTTTCCAAATTGGCATCAAGATGTAATCTTGATCTTCAGCTGTTTCAACATTGTCTTCACACTACAAGAAAAGTGGCTTTTTAGGACCCCCATAAGCGTCATAAAATGGTACTTTTTAGGACCTTTCATTTAATAGGACCAAGGATGAAAGCGTTTCATGTAAGGCGGTCGTAATAGGTCCAAAGCGTCCTAATATCTCAAATACCTTATGAAACCAATTTTATGGTCGTATTATATGTCTATGAATAACCCAAATAGCGTCCTAATAAAACCATATTAGGACACTTTTACAATGTTTTGACATGTGCTTACCTACTTTTAATCTTTTGACACACTTAAAAAGGTCCTTAAAAGTTTGTTAGGACGCATATGATGCAACATCATAGCTATTTTAGCAACCAAGAAAAGGGTCCTAATAACTCAAATAAGATTATGATACCAATTTTATGGTCGCATAATAGGTCAAATAACGTCCTAATAAAAACATATTAGGACACTTTTACAATGTTCTAACATGTGGTAACCTACTTTTAATCTTTTGATACACATACAAGCGTCCTTAAATGTTGATTCTTAGGATGGTTATCATATAACATTATAGTTACTTTAACACCAAGAAAAGGGTCCTAATATCCCAAATACGATTACGAAACCAAATTTATGGTCGCATAATATGTCCATGAACAACCAAATAACGTCCTAATAACAACATATTAGGACACTTTTACAATGTTCTAACATGTGGTTACCTAATTTTAATCTTTTGATACACATACAAGCGTACTTAAAAGATAATTGTTAGGACGCTTATCATGTAACATTATAGCTACTTTAGCACCAAGAAAAGTCTTCTAATATCTCAAAGAAGATTATGAAACCAATTTTTTGGTCGTATAAAATGTCTATTAACAACCTAAATAACGTCCTAATAACAACATATTATTACACTTTTACAATGTTAAGCGTCCTTAAAAGTTTATTGTTATGACGCTTAATAAGTTTAATAGGACAATTTCAAAGTCCTGACAAGTCATATGATAGGACGCTATTTTCAGCATGCACACTCTATTTTACGATAATGAATAAAACATCAACTAATTATTAAATGAATAAAACGAAATTGTATTTCAAATAAGCAATTGTCATAACAAAAGCACTAAACATAAATAAGGTATAGACATTATCCAACATAAAGTCTTGTACAGTTGTTTGGGCCTTCTAATAAGAGTGAGAACCGCATCCAGCAATGTTACGAAATCAGGAACAAAATAATCCGCGGATGTCATCAGGAGATACATTAGCATATATCAAAGTTACCTGAAATAAAAAAGATTCACAACATATGTCAAATGGAGATAAATGTAAATCTACCGAGAAATATACAAGATGACAATATCTCTTACTTTGGTATTATCATCGAGATTCTTAAGAATGGCCTCAATAATCTGAAGCATTGGAGTGACTCCTGACCCACCTGCAATCAGGACAAATAAAGTATTTTACACACTACGATACATACTCTTCATGTTGATGATAACAGATTAAAAAAAAAAAAAAAAATCACTTACTATGCCATTGTGTTTCTTCATATTAGGGGTGTATTTGAGCTTTTCAATGGGTCTGCGAAATAAAATCCATTTTGTTAGTCGTATAAACAATTTCATCAAGAGTATCATAATACTAGTTTGATTAACTGGTTTACCCTTTTACTTCCATCACATCATACTGATATAAACACAAATCATCATTTCTTTACATTATCTAGATAACTACAATAACTGGCATAAAACTACCAAATCATCATTTATCTAGACTATAGGATCAAACAGATTACCGAAGATTCACCTCACCAAACACACACACGACATTATCCACACAACTATAAATGAATATGCTAAACTATTGACCTTTGAACATAAGTAAACAGAGTGAAATATAAATACGATAACCAAAAAAATAGCAAATGAGGTATCAAAACTTCACGAACATGTAGCAACATATATTAAAACACTACTTGTTAAACTATAGATACAATAATATATATCTCACTATCACACTAACATTACATTTATAAATCAACAAATACCATCCAAAATCTCCAAATTATACCGTTACAATAACCATCACATAATTAGTCTACTATTAGCGATGCTAAACTTATGTATAGCCCTTTTGTTGATTTTCCATTACCATAACTATCAATACACATAAAACCTTAGAAACTTATGTAGTGCGACCTTATAGACAGAAGTGCAAGTGATGTAACCTTTATGTCATCCAGTCAGTTTTGGAAGCAAAGCAGATTGTTCGTAGGGACTCGTTGTAGTAACAATGAGATTCATCACCATGAACATTGGTAGTCCTGGTTGTCACTGCCATCAACTGAATAGCTTCCTTTGCCTACAAGATATAAATCAATCGACTGAAGATCAATCGACCTGTTTAAATAATTTATGAATCATATTAGATCTCTGAAATAAAATTCCGAAAAATTCCCATAGATACCTCAATGTCCCTAGTATTTTACCTAATTTTTTCAGATTTTATTAACTAGAATAGGTACGAAATAAAAATTCATTTCCCTAACCAGTTCCAGAATCGGATCTGATGAAACACCCGAAAAGTAATTAATTCTCAACCCCATCTTAAAAATTTATAAAAATATAAAAAAATTCCAGAAACTATTAGACATATCAAATATTACCCAGTTCAAAGGACACCTTCTAATTCGACAGGGTTTGAAAATGATAAATGAAAAACTCGGACTGTTTTTCCAGACATACGAATTCGATTTGACACTTAATTTTCTAAAAATCAAAAAGTGGCCTTCCCGACCTCTAAAAATTGCAAGGTTAATTTCTACAAAAAGCTATTTCATTGAATTTAATTTTAGACTCAAGAAACACCCAAATACACATAGTTATCATCAAGATTCAATTAATTAAAGTCGGACTAATTTCCTGATCAGAAAACTGGTTCAATATTCTATGTGATCCTTTAGGGTTTTTCTATTCCAATAATTATTCCAAGATAACAAGCAATCATAATTGACATTAAAACATCCCTAGATCGATCCTCACATATTTTAACATGTTCATATCAATTAATTTTCAGATTCATATACATATTCGATTTATACATATTAGGGTTTATAATCAATTCGAATGGATCAATTTTTTTTTTGATGTGAATGATTACCTTGGATCAAGAACACCAAAATCTTCCTTGTGTTGTTGCTGTTGATCGAATAAGGGAGAGAGACAAAGAGGCAACCGATTATTTTAGAGAGAGAGAGCTAGGGTTTTTTTGTTTTGTTTGTTCGGTTTATAAAAAAAAAAAAGAATACCGTATGTTTTATTGGGCTGAACAAGGATGGGCTATTATGGGCTTATTATCAATAAAATTAATACATGATGATCTCCTCTTTAGCTTGGGCCGAAAATGGTGTAGTAACACATAAAAATTTCGCCTAGTATAACTAGGATTCTAGGACACTAATTTTTTGATTGATAAATTTTAATGTAAGGTTTTTATTTGGTAGTTTTATTAATTACATAACTTAGGACATAATCATTTTAGTTTAAGTATAATTTATATTACTTATATGATTTTCATAAGTTCTTAAAATTTTTAATTTGAGGGCATTTTTGTCATTTCATATTATGTTAAATTTCGGGTTTTACAACTAAATTATACTTAAACTAAATGATTATGTCCTAAGTTATGTAATTAATAAAACTACCAAATAAAAACCTTACATTAAAATTTATCATATAAGTAGGCTGTTGGATGGGGTTGTTCTCTGGTTGCCCGTGACGGGAGGGTTCGATTGTTGATGAAATCAATCGACCTAAGATCGAATAAGAATGTGTTAAGGGTTCTAGGGTTTGTGAGAATATGCAATGGTTGGTTGGGTTGTTGGTGAGGAGAGTGGTGATATTTGGGACGGAGGATGAAATATTTGGGAAGGAGGGCAAATTTGATTTTTGGGGAAAATTTTAGGCGGCTTGTGAAAAGTTGAGTGGGAAATTTTATTTTGGGAAAATAAAGAGTGTGCACTACTACACAAAGTGTTATTTGACACGGTAATTAGACACGGTTAAAAAAAACACCGTGTCAAAAAACAAAAAAATGTCTTTTGTTATGGTTTTAAAAAAAACTGTGTTAACTAAAATCCATTTGGTACGATTTTTTATTTTCTTTGTCATTTGCTATGGTTTATTTGTAAACCGTACCAAATAATTTTATTTTCCTACGGTTTCTTAATAACCGTGATAACTAATCACTTTCTGCTGCGGTTTTCTTAGAACCGTAGCAAAAAAAAAATGTCATCTGCTATATATGGTTTATTAGTAAACCGTACCAAATAATTTTTTTTTACGGTTTCTTAATAACCGTGATAACTAATAAGTTTTCTGCTGCGGTTTTCTTAGAACCGTAGCAAAAAAAAATTCTTATCTCTCGTTCATACGTTAAACCATATCATCTCGACTAATTCGTTTAACATGTTATGTATAACCATATCATCTCGACTCATTCGTTAAACATGTTATGCATAACCATATCATCTCAACTCCTTCGTTTAACACGTTATGTATAACCATATCATATTGACTCATTCGATTAACATCTCATGTATAACGATAACATCTCGACTTATGCATTTAACATGTTATGTATAACTATATCATCTCGACTCATTCGTTTAACATGTTATGTATATCCATATCATCTTGACTCATCAGTTTAACATCCTATGTATATCTATAGCATCTCGACTCATCTGTTTAACATCTTATATATATCTATAGCATCTCGACTCATCTGTTTTTACACGTTTTCATCTGTATTTACACGTTTTCATCCGTATTTACACGTTTTCGTCCGTTTTTACACGTTTTTCTTAGTATTTACACGTTTTCGTCCGTATTTACACGTTTCGTCCGTTTTTACACGTTTTCGTCCGTTTTAACACGTTTTCGTCGTATTACACTTTCGTCCATATTACACGTTTTCATCGGTTTTACACGTTTCATCAGTATTTACACGTTTTCGTCCATTTACACGTTTTTGTCATATTACCGTTTCGTCGTATTTACACGTTTTCGTCGTATTACAGTTTCGCCGTTTTTAACATTTGTCTGTATTACACTTTCGTCCGTTTTAACTTTCCTTTTAACCATTTTTGTCAGTATTTACACGTTTTCGTCCGTTTACACGTTTTTGTATTTTACACGTTTTCGTCCGTATTTACACGTTTCGTCCGTTTTTACACATTTTCGTCCGTTTTACACGTTTTCGTCCGTATTATACGTTCTATCCGTATTACACGTTTTATCCGTATACACGTTTTCGCCGTTTTACATTTTTTTTTTCAGTTATTACACGTTTCGTCCGTATTTACACGTTTTCGTTTTTCAGTTTTCTACACGTTTCGTGTATTTACGTTCGTCTTTTACACGTTTCCGTTTTACACATTTTCGATTCCGTTTCACGTTCCACGATTACACTTTTCGTCCGTTTTACACGTTTTTTTGTTCCGTTTTTGACACTTTTACGTTCAATTTCATGTTTTCGTCCTAAATTTCAACCGTTTTTAACGCTATTTACACGTATCCGTTTTAACTTTTCGTCTTTTACTTTCGTCCCGATTTTACACTTTTGTCCATTTCTACACGTTTTTGTCGTATTTACACGTTCGTCGAAACTTCCCAATTTTCGTCGTTTTAAACGTATTCCCGTCCTTTTACAGTTTTTTCATATTACACGTTTCGTCCGTTTTACACGTTTTTCTTCCGTTTTAACTTCCCCGTTTTCTCACACGTTTTCCCAGTATTTTAACGTTTTCGTCCGTTTTACACGTTTTCATACGTATTTACACGTTTCGTCTTTAACTTTGTCTTTACACTTTTCGTCGTATTTACACTTTTCGTCCTATTACACTTTCTTTTACCTTTTGTCGTATTACACTTTTTCGTCCGTTTTCCGTTTTCATTTTATATTTACACGTTTTGTTTTCGTTTTGTCAGATTAACTCGTTTTTCTTTTCGTTTTTACACGTTTCGTCTTTTACAGTTTTCGTCGTTTTACACGTTGTCTTTTACAGTTCGTCCGTATTTACACGTTTTCTCGTTTTACAAGTTTCTCCGTATTTACACTTTTCGTCCGTTTTTACACTTTCGTCCGTATTCCGTTTTGTCATATTTACACGTTTTCGTCGTTTTACATGTTTCATCCGTATTTACACGTTTTCGTCGTATTTACACGTTTTCTCGTATTTACCGTTTCGTCCGTTTTACATGTTTTACTCATATTTACACGTTTTGTTCGTATTACACGTTTTCGTCGATTTACACGTTTTTGTCGATTTACACTTTCGTCCTATTTACACTTTTGTTCTTTTACACTTTTCTCCGTATTTACACGTTTCGTTTTTTTTTACTTTTCGTCCGTATTTACACTTTTCTCCGTTTTACACGTTTTCATCCGTTTTACACTTTTCGTCAGTATTTACAATTTCGTCCGTATTTACACTTTTCGTCCGTTTTTCCACGTTTTTCTCTATTTACACGTTTTGTTCGTATTTACATTTTTCGCCGTATTTACACGTTTTTGTTTTTACACGTTTTCATCCGATTTACACTTTTGTCCATTTTTAACGTTTTCGTCCGTTTACACGTTTTCGTCCGTTTTACACGTTTCGTTCGTATTTACTCGTTTTTGTCGTATTTACCTTTCGTCCTTTTTCACTTTATCGTATTACACGTTTTCGTCGTATTTACACATTTTCTCGTTTTACACGTTTGTCCATTCATTTTTTGTCAGTATTTACACGTTTTCGTCCGTTTTTACACGTTTTTGTTAGTATTTACACGTTTTCGTCCGTTTTTACACGTTTTCGTCCGTATTTATACGTTTTCGTCCATTTATAACACGTTTTCATCCGTATTTACACGCTTTCGTCCGTTTTTACACATTTTGGTCCGTTTTAACACGTTTTCGTCCGTATTTACACGTTTTCGTCCATATTTACACGTTTTCATCCGGTTTTAAACGTTTTTCGTCAGTATTTACATGTTTTCGTCCGTTTTTACACGTTTTCATACGTATTTACACGTTTTCGTCCATTTCTACACGTTTTGTGTCAGTATTTACACGTTTTCGTCCGTATTAACACGTTTTCGTCCGTATTTACACGTTTTCGTCCGTTTTTACACATTTTCGTCCAGTACTTTACACGTTTTCGTCCGTTTTTACACGTTTTTCTCAGTATTTACACGTTTTCGTCGTATTTACACGTTTTCTTCCGTTTTTGCACGTTTTCATCCGTATTTACACGTTTTCATCCATATTTACACGTTTTCGTCCGGATTTACACGTTTTCCTCAGTATTTACACCTTTTCGTCCGTATTTACACGTTTTCGTCCGTTTTTACACGTTTTCATACGTATTTACACGTTTTCGTCCGTTTTTACACGTTTTTGTCAGTATTTACACGTTTTCGTCCGTATTTACACGTTTTCGTCCATATTTACACGTTTTCGTCCGTTTTTACACATTTTTGTCCGTACTTACACGTTTTCGTTCGTTTTTCCACGTTTTCGTCCGTTTTTACCATTTTTTGTCAGTATTTACACGTTTTCGATCGTTTTTACACGTTTTTGTCAGTATTTAAACGTTTTCGTCCGTATTTACACGTTTTTGTCTGTTTTTACACTGTTTTCGTCGTCGTTTTTATCACGTTTTCGTCCGTATTTACACGTTTTCGTCCGTTTTTAACACGTTTTCCGTCCGTTATTTACACGTTTTCGTTCGTATTTACAAGTTTTCGTCCGTATTTACACGTTTTCGTCCGTTTTTACACGTTTTCGTCCGTATTTACACGTTTTTGTCAGTATTTACACGTTTCTCGTCCGTTTTTTACATGTTTTTCATCCGTATTTACACGTTTTCGTCCGTATTTACACGTTTTTCGTCCGTATTATTTATCCCGTTTTTCGTCCGTTTTTACATGTTTTACTCAGTATTTACACGTTTTTGTTCGTATTTACACGTTTTCGTCCGTATTTACACGTTTTTGTTCGTATTTACACGTTTTCGTCCGTATTTACACGTTTTTGTTCTTTTTACACGTTTTCATCCGTATTTACACGTTTTCGTTTATTTTTATACGTTTTCGTCCGTATTTACACGTTTTCGTCCGTTTTTACACGTTTTCATCCGTATTTACACGTTTTCGTCAGTATTTACAAGTTTTCGTCCGTATTTACACGTTTTCGTCCGTTTTTACACGTTTTTCTCAGTATTTACACGTTTTTGTTCGTATTTACATGTTTTTCGTCCGTATTTACACGTTTTTGTCCGTTTTTACACGTTTTCATCCGTATTTACACGTTTTCGTCCATTTTTATACGTTTTCGTCCGTATTTACACGTTTTCGTCCGGTTTTACACGTTTTCGTTCGTATTTACTCGTTTTTGTCAGTATTTACACGTTTTCGTCCATTTTTTCACGTTTTCATCCGTATTTACACGTTTTCGTCCGTATTTACACATTTTCATCCGTTTTTACACGTTTTGATCCGTATTTACACGTTTTCATCCGTATTTACACGTTTTCGTCCGTTTTTTACACGTTTTTCTCAGTATTTACACGTTTTCGTCCGTATTTACACGTTTGCATCCGTTTTTACACGTTTTCGTCCGTTTTAACACGTTTTCGTCCGTATTTACAGGTTTTCGTCCATATTTACACGTTTTCATCCGGATTTACACGTTTTCCTCAGTATTTACACGTTTTCGTCCGTATTTACAAGTTTTCATCCGTTTTTACACGTTTTTGTCAGTATTTACACGTTTTCGTCCGTATTTACACGTTTTCATCCGTATTTACACGTTTTCGTCTGTTTTTTACACGTTTTCGTCCGTATTTACACGTTTTCGTCTGTTTATACATGTTTTCGTCCTTATTTACACGTTTTCGTCCGTTTTTACACGTTTTCGTCGGTATTTACACGTTTTTGTCAGTATTTACACGTTTTCGTCCGTTTTTTACACGTTTTCGTCCGTATTTACACGTTTTCATCCGTTTTTACACGTTTTCATCCGTATTTACACGTTTTCATCCGTATTTACACGTTTTCGTCCGTTTTTATCACTTTTTTTTCTCAGTATTTACACGTTTTCGTCCGTATTTATACATTTTCGTCCGTTTTTA
Source organism: Artemisia tridentata subsp. tridentata (assembly GCA_021014915.2). Taxonomy (NCBI): domain Eukaryota; kingdom Viridiplantae; phylum Streptophyta; class Magnoliopsida; order Asterales; family Asteraceae; genus Artemisia; species Artemisia tridentata. The sequence goes on along the minus strand of CP139505.1, from coordinate 337,465,012 downwards.
CACGTTTTCGTCCGTATTTACACGTTTTCGTCGGTTTTTACACGTTTTCGTCCGTATTTACACGTTTTCATCCGTTTTTACACGTTTTCGTCCGTATTTACACGTTTTCGTCCGTATTTACACGTTTTCGTCCGTATTTACATGTTTTCATCCGTATTTACACGTTTTCATCCGTATTTACACGTTTTTCTCAGTATTTACACGTTTTCGTCCGTATTTACACGTTTTTCTCAGTATTTACACGTTTTCGTCCGTATTTACACGTTTTTGTCCGTATTTACATGTTTTCGTCCGTTTTTACACGTTTTCGTCCGTTTTTACACGTTTTCGTCCGTTTTAACACGTTTTCGTCTGTATTTACACGTTTTCGTCCATATTTACACGTTTTCGTCCGGTTTTACACGTTTTCGTCAGTATTTACACGTTTTCGACCGTATTTACACGTTTCGTCCGTTTTTATACGTTTTCATACGTATCTACACGTTTTCGTCCATTTTTACACGTTTTTGTCAGTATTTACACGTTTTCGTCCGTATTTACACGTTTTCGTCCGTACTTACACGTTTTCGTCCGTTTTTACACGTTTTCGTCCGTTTTTAACCATTTTTTGTCAGTATTTACACGTTTTCGTCCGTTTTTACACGTTTTTGTTAGTATTTACACGTTTTCGTCCGTATTTACACGTTTTCGTCCGTTTTTACACATGTTCGTCCGGTTTTACACTTTTTCGTCCATTTTTACACGTTTTCGTCCGTATTTACACGCTTTCGTCCGTTTTTACATATTTTCGTCCGTATTTACACGTTTTTGTCAGTATTTACACGTTTTTGCCCGTTTTTACACGTTTTCATCCGTATTAAAACGTTTTCGTCCGTTTTCACACGTTTTCATCCGTTTTTGCACGTTTTCATCCGTATTTACACGTTTTCATCCGTATTTACACGTTTTCGTCGGTTTTTACACGTTTTTCTCAGTATTTACACGTTTTCGTCCGTATTTACACGTTTTCGTCCGTTTTTACACGTTTTCGTCAGTATTTACACGTTTTCGTTCGCTTTTACATGTTTTCGTCCGTATTTACACGTTTTCATCCGTTTTTACACGTTTTCGTCCGTATTTACACGTTTTTGTCAGTATTTACACGTTTTCGTCCGTTTTTACACGTTTTTATCCGTATTTACACGTTTTCGTCCGTATTTACACGTTTTCATCCGTTTTTACACGGTTTCATCCGTATTTACACGTTTTCGTCCGTTTTTACACGTTTTTCTCAGTATTTACACGTTTTTGTTCGTGTTTACACGTTTTCGTCCGTATTTACACGCTTTTGTCCGTTTTTACACGTTTTCATCCGTATTTACACGTTTTCGTCCATTTTTATACGTTTTCGTCCGTATTTACACGTTTTCGTCCGGTTTTACACGTTTTCATTCGTATTTACTCATTTTTGTCAGTATTTACAAGTTTTCATCTATTTTTACACGTTTTCATGCGTATTTACACGTTTTCGTCCGTATTTACACATTTTCATCCGTTTTTACACCTTTTGATCCGTATTTACACGTTTTCATCCGTATTTACACATTTTCGTCCATTTTTACATGTTTTTCTCAGTATTTTTACATTTTTGTCCGTATTTACACGGACGAAAATGTGTAAATACGGAAGAAAATGTGTAAATACAGACAAAAACATGTAAATACTGACGAAAGCTTGTAACAATGAACGAAAACGTATAAAAACGGATGAAAACTTGTTAAAACGGACGAATAAATGTAAAAACAGATGAAAACGTGTTAATACAGATGAAAACGTGTAAAAATGGACGAAAACGTGTAAATACGGACGAAAACTTTTAAAAACGGACAAAAACGTGTAAATAGGGATGAAAACGTGTAAAAACGGACGAAAACATGTAAATACGGATGAAACGTGTAAATACGGATGAAAACGTGTAAAAATGGACGAAAACGTGTAAAAACGGACGAAAACGTGTAAATACGGACGAAAACATGTAAATACGGACGAAAACGTGTAAAGGACTAACGGCCGTTAGTCTAAAGGACTAAATGTGAAAAAATAGACAAACCATATTGACCATTTATGTAATTACTCATGTGAAAAAGAAGATGACAAGGGCTTTTTGGTCATTTTTTTCGAAATCGGACTGGATCCGTAATATATGCAAACCGCAGTGACTGAATCAGTATTTACACGTTTTCGTCCGTTTTTACACGTTTTTGTCAGTATTTACACGTTTTCGTCCGTATTTACACGTTTTCGTCCGTTTTTACACATTTTCGTCCGTTTTTACACGTTTTCGTCCGTATTTACACGTTTTCATCCGTATTTACACGTTTTCATCCGTATTTACACGTTTTCGTCCGTTTTTACACGTTTTTCTCTGTATTTACACGTTTTCGTCCGTATTTACACGTTTTCGTCCGTATTTACACGTTTTCCGTTTTACACGTTTTCGTCTTTTTTAACACGTTTTCGTCCGTATTTACACGTTTTCGTCCATATTTACACGTTTTCGTCCGTTTTTACACATTTTCGTCCGTACTTTCACGTTTTCGTCCGTTTTTACACGTTTTCGTCCGTTTTTAACATTTTTTGTCAGTATTTACACGTTTTCGTCCGTTTTTACACGTTTTTGTTAGTATTTACACGTTTTCGTCCGTTTTTACACGTTTTCGTCCGTATTTATACGTTTTCGTCCATTTATACACGTTTTCATCCGTATTTACACGCTTTCGTCCGTTTTTACACATTTTGGTCCGTTTTAACACGTTTTCGTCCGTATTTACACGTTTTCGTCCATATTTACACGTTTTCATCCGGTTTTAAACGTTTTCGTCAGTATTTACATGTTTTCGTCCGTTTTTACACGTTTTCATACGTATTTACACGTTTTCGTCCATTTTTACACGTTTTTGTCAGTATTTACACGTTTTCGTCCGTATTAACACGTTTTCGTCCGTATTTACACGTTTTCGTCCGTTTTTACACGTTTTCGTCAGTACTTACACGTTTTCGTCCGTTTTTACACGTTTTTCTCAGTATTTACACGTTTTCGTCCGTATTTACACGTTTTCTTCCGTTTTTGCACGTTTTCATCCGTATTTACACGTTTTCATCCATGTTTACACGTTTTCGTCCGGATTTACACGTTTTCCTCAGTATTTTCACGTTTTCGTCCGTATTTACACGTTTTCGTCCGTTTTTACACGTTTTCATACGTATTTACACGTTTTCGTCCGTTTTTACACGTTTTTGTCAGTATTTACACGTTTTCGTCCGTATTTACACGTTTTCGTCCATATTTACACGTTTTCGTCCGTTTTTACACATTTTCGTCCGTACTTACACGTTTTCGTTCGTTTTTCCACGTTTTCGTCCGTTTTTACCATTTTTTGTCAGTATTTACACGTTTTTGACCGTTTTTTACACGTTTTTGTCAGTATTTAAATGTTTTCGTCCGTATTTACACGTTTTTGTCTGTTTTTACACGTTTTCGTCCGTTTTTTACACGTTTTCGTCCGTATTTACATGTTTTCGTCCGTTTTTACACGATTTCGTCCGTATTTACACGTTTTCGTTCGTATTTACAAGTTTTCGTCCGTATTTACACGTTTTCGTCCGTTTTTTACACCGTTTTCGTCCGTATTTACACGTTTTTGTCAGTATTTACACGTTTTCGTCCGTTTTTACACGTTTTCATCCGTATTTACACGTTTTCGTCCGTATTTACACGTTTTCGTCCGTTTTTACATGTTTTACTCAGTATTTACACGTTTTTGTTCGTATTTACACATTTTCGTCCGTATTTACACGTTTTTGTTCGTATTTACACGTTTTCGTCCGTATTTACACGTTTTTGTTCTTTTTACACGTTTTCATCCGTATTTACACGTTTTCGTCTATTTTTATTCGTTTTCGTCCGTATTTACACGTTTTCGTCCGTTTTTACACGTTTTCATCCGTATTTACACGTTTTCGTCAGTATTTACAAGTTTTCGTCCGTATTTACACGTTTTCGTCCGTTTTTACACGTTTTTCTCAGTATTTACACGTTTTTGTTCGTATTTACACGTTTTCGTCCGTATTTACACGTTTTTGTCCGTTTTTTACACGTTTTCATCCGTATTTACACGTTTTCGTCCATTTTTATACGTTTTCGTCCGTATTTACACGTTTTCGTCCGGTTTTACACGTTTTCGTTCGTATTTACTCGTTTTTGTCAGTATTTACACGTTTTCGTCCATTTTTACACGTTTTCATCCGTATTTACACGTTTTCGTCCGTATTTACACATTTTCATCCGTTTTTACACGTTTTGATCCGTATTTACACGTTTTCATCCGTATTTACACGTTTTCGTCCGTTTTTACACGTTTTTCTCAGTATTTACACGTTTTCGTCCGTATTTACACGTTTGCGTCCGTTTTTACACGTTTTCGTCCGTTTTAACACGTTTTCGTCCGTATTTACACGTTTTCGTCCATATTTACACGTTTTCGTCCGGATTTACACGTTTTCCTCAGTATTTACACGTTTTCGTCCGTATTTACAAGTTTTCATCCGTTTTTACACGTTTTTGTCAGTATTTACACGTTTTCGTCCGTATTTACACGTTTTCATCCGTATTTACACGTTTTCGTCGTTTTTTACACGTTTTTCGTCCGTATTTACACGTTTTCGTCTGTTTTTACATGTTTTCGTCCTTATTTACACGTTTTCTTCCGTTTTTTACACTTTTTCGTCCGTATTTACACGTTTTTGTCAGTATTTACACGTTTTCGTCCGTTTTTACACGTTTTCATCGGTATTTACACGTTTTCGTCCGTATTTACACGTTTTCATCCGTTTTTACACGTTTTCATCCGTATTTACACGTTTTCATCCGTATTTACACGTTTTCGTCCGTTTTTTACACTTTTTTTTCTCAGTATTTACACGTTTTCGTCCGTATTTATACATTTTCGTCCGCTTTTACACGTTTTCGTCCGTATTTACACGTTTTCGTCGGTTTTTACACGTTTTCGTCCGTATTTACACGTTTTCATCCGTTTTTACACGTTTTCGTCCGTATTTACACGTTTTCATCCGTATTTACACGTTTTCGTCCGTATTTACATGTTTTCATCCGTATTTACACGTTTTCATCCGTATTTACACGTTTTTCTCAGTATTTACACGTTTTCGTCCGTATTTACACGTTTTTCTCAGTATTTAACTATTTACACGTTTTCGTCCGTATTTACACGTTTTCGTCCGTATTTACATGTTTTCGTCCGTTTTTACACGTTTTCGTCCGTTTTAACACGTTTTTCGTCTGTATTTACACGTTTTCGTCCATATTTACACGTTTTCGTCCGGTTTTAACACGTTTTCGTCAGTATTTACACGTTTTCGTCCGTATTTACACGTTTCGTCCGTTTTACACGTTTTCATACGTATCTACACGTTTTCGTCCATTTTTACACGTTTTTGTCAGTATTTACACGTTTTCGTCCGTATTTACACGTTTTCGTCCGTACTTACACGTTTTCGTCCGTTTTTACACGTTTTCGTCCGTTTTACTTAACCATTTTTTGTCAGTATTTACACGTTTTCGTCCGTTTTTACACGTTTTTGTTAGTATTTACACGTTTTCGTCCGTATTTACACGTTTTCGTCCGTTTTTACACATTTTCGTCCGTTTTTACACGTTTTCGTCCATTTTTACACGTTTTCGTCCGTATTTACACGTTTTCGTCCATTTTTACATGTTTTCGTCCGTATTTACACGTTTTTGTCAGTATTTACACGTTTTTGTCCGTTTTTACACGTTTTCATCCGTATTAAAACGTTTTCGTCCGTTTTTACACGTTTTCATCCTTTTTTGCACGTTTTCATCCGTATTTACACGTTTTCATCCGTATTTACACGTTTTCGTCGGTTTTTACACGTTTTTCTCAGTATTTACACGTTTTCGTCCGTATTTACACGTTTTCGTCCGTTTTTACACGTTTTCGTCAGTATTTACACGTTTTCGTTCGCTTTTACATGTTTTCGTCCGTATTTACACGTTTTCATCCGTTTTTACACGTTTTCGTCCGTATTTACACGTTTTTGTCAGTATTTACACATTTTCGTCCGTTTTTACACGTTTTTATCCGTATTTACACGTTTTCGTCCGTATTTACACGTTTTCATCCGTTTTTTACACGGTTTCATCCGTATTTACACGTTTTCGTTCGTTTTTTACACGTTTTTCTCAGTATTTACACGTTTTTGTTCGTGTTTACACGTTTTCGTCCGTATTTACACGTTTTTGTCCGTTTTTACACGTTTTCATCTGTATTTACACGTTTTCGTCCATTTTTATACGTTTTCGTCCGTATTTACACGTTTTCGTCCGGTTTTACACGTTTTCATTCGTATTTACTCATTTTTGTCAGTATTTACAAGTTTTCATCTATTTTTACACGTTTTCATGCGTATTTACACGTTTTCGTCCGTATTTACACATTTTCATCCGTTTTTACACCTTTTGATCCGTATTTACACGTTTTCATCCGTATTTACACATTTTCGTCCATTTTTACATGTTTTTCTCAGTATTTTTACATTTTTGTCCGTATTTACACGGACGAAAATGTGTAAATACGGAAGAAAATGTGTAAATACAGACAAAAACATGTAAATACTGACGAAAGCTTGTAACAATGAACGAAAACGTGTAAAAATGGATGAAAACTTGTTAAAACGGACGAATACATGTAAAAACAGATGAAAACGTGTAAATACAGATGAAAACGTGTAAAAATGGACGAAAACGTGTAAATACGGACGAAAACTTGTAAAAACGGACAAAAACGTGTAAATAGGGATGAAAACGTGTAAAAACGGACGAAAACATGTAAATACGGATGAAACGTGTAAATACGGATGAAAACGTGTAAAAATGGACGAAAACGTGTAAAAACGGATGAAAACGTGTAAATACGGACGAAAACATGTAAATACGGACGAAAACGTGTAAAGGACTAACGGCCGTTAGTCTAAAGGACTAAATGTGAAAAAATAGACAAACCATAGTGACCATTTATGTAATTACTCATGTGAAAAAGAAGATGACAAGGGCTTTTTGGTCATTTTTTTTGAAATCGGACTGGATCCGTAATATATGCAAACCGCAGTGACTGAATCAGTAAAAAAAAAAAACTTTAGTGACTGAAAGTGAAAAAAAAAAAAAAAAAAAAAAAACAAACCACATTGACCATTTATGTAATTAACTCTTTAGATTAAAAATCCAAAATCTCTTCGTTTTCACTATTCAAACACGTATCACGAATCGAGATCACAAATTCCATTCATCCTTCGTTGGGGATAACGAACCGGGTTACACATACTTCACTTGTGTTTCCTAGGAAATAATTACACATTGATTTTAGCGAATCAAATTTTTGATAAACATTCTAAACAACTGATATTTTATGACTCAAATATGAAGTGTCTTATTATGGTGTATGATAATATAACCATAATAAATAATCGTCTTATAAAGGTTAAGGTTATAAGACCCAAGTGTCAAAGGTTCTATTAAGTTTTATTAAAATATAACTTTTCCAATTAAGCGTTCTATAAAATTGATGTTTTATGACTAAAATTTCAAGTGTCCTATTATGGTGTATCAACCTATGAGACCCAAGTGACAAGGGTCCTACTAAATTTTGTTATAATAAAACTGTTGCGAATAACCGTTGTAAAAACCTGATGTTTTATTACTTAAATAGCTAGTGTCCTATTAAGTTTTGTTAACATAAAACTTTTGTGAGTAAGCGTTCCATAAAACTGATCCTTTATGACTCAAATTTCAAGTGTCCTATTATGGTGGATGAATTTATGAGACCCAAGTGTCAAGTGTCATATCAAGTTATGTTTTAATAAAACTTAATTTGAATAAGCATTATAAAAAGCGGATGTTTTACGACTCTAAACAGAAGTGTCATATTATGGTGTATCATAAAAAAACCATTATGAATAAGCGTTCTATAAAGGTTAACGTTATAAGACCCTATTGTCAAGGGTCCTATTAACTTTTGTTATAATAAAAAACGTTTACGAATAAGCGTTCCATAAAACTGATGTTTTATGACTCAAATATCAAGTGTCCTATAATGGTGTATCAATCTATGGGACCCAAGTGTCAAGTGTCATATTAAGTTATGTTTTAATAATACGTTTGCGAATAAGCGTTCTAAATAATTAATGTTTTATGACTAATGTATCAAGTGTCCTATTATGGTGTATTGTAATAAAACCATAATGAATATGCGTCCTTTAAGGGTCCTATTAAGTTTTGTTATAATAAAACTTTTGCGAATAAATGTTCTAAAATACTGATATTTTATGACTAAAAAACAAAGTGTCCTATTATGGTGTATGATAATAAAGCCATTATGCATAAGCGTCCTATAAAGGTTAACATTATAATACCCACGTCTTAAGGGTCCTATTAAGTTTTGTTATAATAAAAAACGTTTGCGAATAAGCGTTCCATAAAACTGATGTTTTATGACTCAAAAATAAAATGTCCTATTATGGTGTATGATAATAAAGCCATTATGCATAAGCGTCCTATAAAGGTTTACGTTATAATACCCACGTGTCAAAGGTCCTATTAAATTTTGTTATAATAAAACTTTTTGTGAATAAGAGTTTTAACTAACTGATGTCTTATGACTCAAAACTCAAGTGTCCTATTATGGTGTATTATAATAAAACCATAATGAATAAACGTCCTATAAAGGTTAAAGTTATAAGACCCAAGTGTCAAGGGTCTTATTAGGTTATGTCATAATAGGACATCTAGTGATCAAGTGTCGTATTACACTATCACATAATGGGACACCAACAACTAAATGTCTTATAAAGTAATTTATTAGGATCCATATTTTAAGTGTCCTATTAAGTTATATGATAATATGACCCCAAATAATCAACCATCCTATTATATAACTTTTTAGGACACCGCCTAAGTAGCAAATATTTAAAAAGGACCCTAAACGCTCATATGTCCTATTAAACAGTTTTTTAGGACTCCATTATCATACCGTCCCAGACAAAGGGTCCTAAAAAGCCACTTTTCTTGTAGTGTCAAAACCTACATTATCATTAGTATTTGTACCTGTAACAGGCACATAATTCATAGATTCTGAAAGCCTATCAATGTCAAAAAGCCAATCTGGCCCAATGCCTGCAACATTTGGTAGTTTCTCTTGAAACTCTATGTGCAGATTTTCTTCCACTAGCCTAGTGCAACTATTATACACCCTATAGGCCTTACTTTGCAAAGAATACCCTATCATGTAGCCTTCATCAGCTTTTCCTTCAAACTTTCCTAGATGGTCTTTGGTATTGAGAATAGTGACATGACATCCAAAAGGTCTCATAAAACTTAAAGATGGTGTTCTACCAAAGAAAAGTTCATAAGGAGTCTTTTTATGGGGTTTAATCACAAGAACCCTATTCTGCACATAACAAGCAGTACCTACAGCTTCAGCCCAAAATGAAATAGGCAACTTAGAGTCTACTAACATTGTTCTAGTTGCCTCTATTAGTGTTCTATTTTTCCTTTCTGCTACTCCATTTTGCTGTGGGGTTCTAGCTATACTAAATTCTCTTTTTATTCCTTTTTCTTTGCAAAATTCATCCATAACTCTATTCTTAAATTCTGTCCCATTGTCACATCTAATTACTTTCACTTTCTTATCAGCATGGTTTTCTACCTCAGTTATATAGGACTTAAGGATCTCACTAGTTTCATCCTTAGTTCTTAACAAGAAAACCCTAGAAAATCTGCTGTAATCATCAGTAACTACAAGACAATATTTTTTACCATTCAAGCTACTCACAGAAGTAGGACCAAAAAGGTCCATATGAAGCATGTATAAAGCTTGAGAAATTGAGTTATGGGTCTTGGGCTTACAAGAAGCTCTATGTTGTTTGCCTTTAAGACAATCAACACAGGTTTGGTCATTTTGAAAAATCTTTTTGGGTAAACCTCTAACCAAATCATATTTTGCAATTGTATTGATTGTTTTAAAGTTTATATGACCAAGCCTTCTATGCCATAGCATAGATTCATCCAATGAGGCTTTTGCTACTAGACAAGTTAAACTCTCCTTAGGAACAATGTTCTTTAAATCAACACTGTACATATTTTTCCTTCTTGGGATTTTAAGAAGAATCTGACTTTCATCAGGAATTTTAAAATCAGGAGAAAGAACAATGCATTCATTGTCAGTAAAAAGAACCTTGTTCTTTTTGTCACACATTTGTGAGACACTAAGGAGATTAAATTGAAGCTCTTTCTCAAAGTACACATTTTCAAAATCTAATTTACTGGTTTTGATTGTACCTTTACCAGTAATCTTTCCTTTGATTCCTCCCCCAAAGGTAACATATCCTCCATCAAATGATTTGAATTCTGTGAGGTAAGACATGTTGCCTGTCATGTGCCTTGAACATCCACTATCTACATATCCTTGATCAGCAATATCATTTGAATGTTCCTGCACATATATAAACATATTAGTTTTCTTGGGGTACCCAAGCCATGACTGACTTGGGTTTGCCTCGTGCATCAATGAAATCAAACCTCTTTAGGACTGTTGATGCACCTTTTGATTGGAGTGGTCTCCATATCCAACATGCTGAGGACTTAACAACATTTTCCCTTTTAACCCATTTTGTGGTCCTTGGTCTGACAGTACTAATTTTGGCAGTACCACTTGGTCTAGCAGGACCTTTTGGTTTTGGTCTCCAATCTTGTGTTTTAACCACATATTTCTTTTCAATGGGACTTTTCACAACTCTTGGTACATGTTTGAAAGTATTTCTTGCACCCTTAGTAGTTGGTTTTGAGTTAACAGGCTTATTTGGTCTAACAGTATGATTAACTTTTGGTGTGTTAGACTTCACAAAACTTTTTCTGGGGTTTGTTCCATTTGTTTTAGACCTTGATGTACTCCCAGAAACCCAATTGTTACAATAAGCATGAGTATGATTAAAACTACCACAGTAATAGCAGGCCTTATTGTACATAACAAAATCATCACCAAGTTGGTGTGACTTAAGATTGTTCCAATTTCTCTGGCTACCTCTAGGTTTGCTATTACACTTAGCACAACATTCAACTGTTTTCAGAACAGTTTTAGCCTTTGTCTTAATCTTTACACTTTTAGGACTGGGATGGTCCTACTTTGTTTCCTTTCTTTGAAACAGTCTCCTCATCATCAGATGTCCAATCTTCAATAATTGGAGCATCTGAGCTCTTATCAGTGAGCACCCTTTTTTTAGAGAGTGAAACATCACTAGCACTCTCAAAAGGTTCACTTTTCTCTACAGGTTTCTCATTATCTAGTGGTTTATTGGTGAATTCATGTGAGCCTGATTCTGCAAGATCTAAACCTGGGGGACAGGGGATTCCTCTGTAAGGAGGTGGACAAGTATTGTATCCAATCCCAGATTTGATTCTCTTGTTCATTTGATTTTCAACTATCCTTCTATTACAGTCAGAAGCAGTTTCTAATGTGGTAATAGTTAGTTGAATATTATCCTTTGCCTGTTTTACTTTAGCAAACTCAGTTCTTAACAGGTTTATTTTAGCATCTTTCAAAAATATTTCCCTATTAAGAATGCCTTTTGAGTCAGAAAAAGTGAGTTCATTTTCCCTAAAGTGGATTATCTGCTTCTCAAGTTTGGCCATACCACACTTATGATTAACTAGGTCTTGATGAGTTTTTCTTTGTTCTCCTTTTAGTTCATCATAAAGTTTTCTTAAAGTTTCTAATTCTTCAAAAACTTCACAAGTATTAGAACATTTAGTAATTTTTACCTCAGGATTTGTGAAAGCCATTAAAGCCATTTCATTTGAAGTTGACTCCTCTTTACCCATAAAGCTCCAATCAAAACCCAGCCCATCAATAGCTACCATAGCTTTAGGCTCAGTGATTTCCACAGCCTTGCTCTTGTTCTCAAAGCTTCCCTTGTTCTTGTTCTCAAAACCTCTTCCCTTATCATCCTGCTTCTTTGGTCTTCTACACTCTCTTGAGTAGTGACCCTTCATGTGGCAGTTGTAGCACTCCACTTTAGACTTGTCATACCCAGCAGGCTCATTACCATTGATGGTAATCTTCTTTCCAGTCCTCATTAGAAATTTCTTAGCCCTCATGCTAAGAAGTGAAATTTGCCACTTTATGTCCATTTCCTCAAGATCTTCATCATTGATCTCTTGAAGATCTTCAAAAGTCAATATGGAACCATTGTGTTGTGATGTCAGGAAAGCACAACTAGTTGTTTCATCTAGAATCGTTTTGGTACTGCTAGAAGTATTGGCAGTACCAAAATTTGTGTTGGCAGTACCTTCTTCTCTACCATCTTTTTCTTCATCTACTATCCTTGAGGTGCTGGGAGATGACACAAAGGCCATATTCCCTGAGCTTGAACTAGTAGACTTCTTCAGTTCATGCTCTACTATCTTGAAGTTGCTGTAAAGATCATTAAGACTCATGTAATCAATATCTGGTTTGTTTTTCCAGACAATGACATGCATGGCCCATTCAGAGGGTAAACTCCTAAGGAATTTGGAGTTTAAGTCTTCTTGAGATATCAGCACTTCATGAATGGCTAACTGACTTGAAAGCTTTTGTAGTCTATTGAACATGCTGTCCAAAGACTCATTTGTTGTGGCTGAAAAGTTTTCAAACTGTTGTTTGAGGAGAGTTTTCTGAGTTTTCTTGGTGGCATCATTTCCACCAAATATAGCCACAATAGCTTGAAAGAGGGTTTTAGCACATTGGTACTTGTTGAAGATCAAAAGCTGGTCATTTGGAATAGACATGAGAAGCATACTCCTGGCCTTAAGATCATTTCTCTTTTGGATTCTTTCTTCTGCTGTTGTTGGGTTCACTTGCACATTTGTTACTATTGCATCGTTTACTGTGGAGGTGGTGATTGTAGGTTTGAATGAGTTTCCTTCTTCAATAATCTCCCAAAGTGCATAGTCTTACACTTGGAAGTATTGCACTATCCTCAGTCTCCACATCTCAAACTCATTCTGTTTGAGTAATGGAAGTTTTGCAGCCACATTGGTTTGAATGTGTTCAACGTCCATTGTTCTTTTAAATCGTAAATATCAGCCTAGCTCTGATACCACTTGTGAAGGATTATACAAACACTTGGGATGTTAATCTTAATAATGTGTTTGGGATATTTAGGAATGAATGTGATTTAGTACGCGGAATTTACTATAACACACTTAAAGTAACAAAGGTGGTGAATATGCAAACGTGAATTATTTAGAACAATGAACACAACGTGAATAACACAAAACGATTCAATATTATTTATGAGATAATACGGGTGATCTAAACTATCACCGGGATTACAAAGGTAACCTTGATTCTTTGATTCGTAAAAGGGATTTGTGAATTTGTAACTAAGTTACTAGAAAGGTTGTGGTGTTTTAGGATATTACAAAGTTTATAGTTGAAGAGATATATGTCTAAGGTGGTGACTAAGGGTTCCTTTTATAGGTAAGGAACCCTTTTTACATGTTGTCAAGTTGCATTATAATAAGATAATAAGACTTTTTTAACCTACTATTACAACTTCCAATGTAAAACACTCAGTATTATCTACTGCACGACATAGAAGACTGTACTACTTTTACTTAACGTGTTACAATGTACAAAGACTAATAATACAACTAAAATATCTACAAATAAAATATCTAACAACTTGACGTTCAAACTGGCAGGACCTTCTTTAACTAGCAGTACCTTCTCACCCAGAAGGTACTGTTAGTTTATCTTCAACTTCTTCAAAATGAACTAGCAGACCTAATACTTCATCTGGCAGGCTCTTTGACTTAAGCATTTTATTCCCAACATTGATTCTGTGGATGAAACTAAAAATCCTGCTCCTTATTCTGCACCAATCATTTCTGACTCTTCCCATCCTTCTCCTCCGATTGAGGGAAGTTATATCTCTATGGAAGAGCTCGAGGTTTTCTTATTTGATGCTCCAATTTCGCCGAAAATTGTTGAGCCTGATTGTGATCCGGGGGGAGACGCTCCTTTGTTAGAAAAGATGATATTTGATGAACCGTTATTTTCCCTCCCCCCGAAGGATGTTGTTGTTAAAGATAAGCCGTTAGATCCTCCGGAGCTCGAGCTCGAGGATTTTGTTCCCAAATATGAGAGTTTTATCTTTGATGCGGCTGAAGAGAGTAGTGGCAATCCCACTTCTCGTTCTGATTTTTCTCTCCCGGCTTATGAAGCCTTTTCTTTTGATATCGATCTTTTGGAAGAGACGAGTAGTGGCAGTACCACTTCTCATGCTTATATCTCTCTTCCCGAGTACGACTCATTTCTCTTTGATAAAAATGATCCGGTTATCTTCGAAGAGTTCTCCGGTGAACTCTCTCAGCCGGAATTTGATCATTTTTATTTCAATATTGAGAAAAATTTAAGTGTGGGGGGAGGTGTACGTAATCATAAGAATGTGCTTGTTGATAAAATCACCCCAACCCTCCCTCCCGAGACTTTTGAACAATCTGCTTTTTAAGATGAAGAATTGATCTTAATTGTTATAAAAATCTTTCTTCCATTCCTCACATATGGTGTGATTTCTCTTTACCTTTTCTCCTACGGGAATGAGGACACTATCTTTGACCCAGGTATCATCCCTTATAGTTTCTACTATTAAAATACTGTGGGTATCTCGTCGGTGTGGAACCTTCTTATGTTCAAATGTTTATCCAAACACATTGAATGAAAGTCCGATGGAGATTGTTTCATCCACTCACTTCCCCATGAACCAATGAATTCGGGGTCGAGTCAAGCTAGTGACTCGGTTAACAAAAACATTAGCATTGCATGGGTAAACGCTCATGTTTCTGTCTTCTCTCTTCTTTCTAACAACTAAGTGTGGGGGAATCCCACTGTGCTTGGCTTTTGTGTGTTGTTTGCTCTGATTTTCAGGTTTCCCTTGGATTGTGATGATTGTCGCGCCTGTTTTCAATCCAGCCGCCCAATATCCTATCCTTTTGCTAACGATTATATAGGGATATCTTTTTAATCCTGTTTGTGAAAAAGTTTTCTTTCACACACTTTGCTATTAGTATTACCTTTTTACGTTCTAAGCATCGGCATAATAGCCGGTACTTTGAATATTGAGGGCAATATTCAATTCAAAGTGTGGTGGGGGGGGGGGGAATTCTGGCAAATTTGATCACATGTGTACCTTCGAGTGCCCTAGTACCCCCGTTTTGGCAAAAATTTCAAAATTTTTTTCGTTTTTAGATAAGAAATTGCAATAAAAAAGAAGTGTTTAGTCTTGATTAGGTTAGAACAAAGGGGAATCCCGACTCTGCCAGAGTATTGATCTGGCTGCTTCCTTAACGATTAGGCTAAGGTTTTATGATTTGTGCAAATGAAAATGCTAAGCGTAGAATAGTTGGTTTTCTTTAGAGCTTATATAAGAAATCTATGGCTTTTCCTCCCAGGAGATAACTAATCTGACTTAATAAGTGTTTATTTTCAAACATTTGAACACACAAAATCATTTTTCTATACGATTTGAAAAATACTAGTTCAAAGCTTTATTTAAACTTCGGAACAAGCATATGTCATAATAATGTAAAAGTTAAGTAATAAATGTATGTGCTAAAAAAGCTACGGTTCAAGATCGGCCCTTGGATCTTTATTTCCGGAAGGCGTTTAGGTCTTGGCTACCCTCTTACACCGGCCCTTGGACCTCTAATTCAGGAATGTGTGAGGTCTTGGTCTAACACCCTTGGATCCTCATTTCAGGAATGTTTAGAGTCTTGGAACTCTCCGTTGTAACGGCCCTTGGATCCTTTATTCCAGAAGGTGTAAGGTCTTGGTTCCCGTGAAACTCCGTTAGTTTATGTCGCACAAGTAAAGAAAATGAAATGTAAAAAAAAAAAAAAAAAAAAAAAAATGAAAAAATGAGAAAATGAAAAGAAAAGAAAATTGAATGATATTGCAAAATGCAATAAGTTTTGAAACTTGCTTGTTGTAAATTTTAAATCTATCTTTTAACTAGTATTAGTCAAAATTTAATAAAAACGTCGATTTTTGTTATCAAAATTTTGAAAATCAAGCACATTCACCTAACTTAAATAACTGTGGGAGTGAAAAGTTAAGTCTCGGTTTACATAGATTATTAGTATAAGTAGTGTTAGCATTTTACACATTGAGTTTAAGCTTAGTTGGGAGTATAAAAAAGAGGATGACGATTTCAATTCCCTGGGGACACCCATTTTGTGTGAATCCCGTTCCATGATACCATTTTTGGAAATCAAGCATGTTATATTTTTTTGTTATAGTTTAAATTTCGTGCATTGTATAAAAAATCGAAACGGGGTATGCTTGGTATTCTTTTGATCCTATCATTACTTTATATGATCGGATTGCCAGGGACTAGCAATAGTTTAGTGTGGGGGATTGATGAGTGTGTAAATACTCATCATTTTACACCCATAAAAGACACAAAAATGGCCAAATATACCAAAATATATTGCAGATATCCTTGGTTTGTGTTTTTATGTATTTCAGGTACAAAGGATTGAAAACGGAGCGAAAACGAGTATTTTTGGATCGACTCGACAACAATTGTGCATTTGATCAAGTGAAGACAAAAGTCAAAGTCAACCCCCAAAATACCAAAATGACACAAATGGTCCTTAAAGTTTAATTCTTTAACCTTTAAACTTTAAAACCATTTAAACCCAAAACCAAATCCGGCCCACCTTTTTATTAATTAACACAACCCATAACCCTACAACCCGACCCACTTTCTTTTAGATAATACCAGGTTTGACTCAGTCAAACCTTTCTTCCTAAACTACTACCCGCCTAAACCATACCACCCCTTATCCCTGACAAAACCACCATCAATCCACTCCAAGCTTCTTCTACACTTCATCTAACAAACCAAGAAGCATTAAATGCTTCATTCCCATCAAGTTATCAGAACCAAGTGGTTTTTCCCACTATTACCATTTTGGCGCCAAAATTGGTTATAACGGCTGAGATGATTTCAAGGCTATCCAAGGGTCAAGAAAGTATCAGAGAAGAAGATAAGACATATCCCACCCCAGTATTAGTATAAATAGGACCCTTTTGTAGCCTTTAATGGCATGTAGATTTTTCTTTAAGTCGTATTGTAGTTTGAATGTTTAATTAGTTTAAATTTAAGTTTCAAGAATCAATTTAAGTCTGTTTAAGCTCATTTGTATTACTCTTACCAGCATTGTACTAATTTTCAAGGTTAATGAAAGTTCATGTTCTAAAAATTCACTGTTAAGTCGAATTAAGTACTTTGGTATTTGCAAAAGTTTATTTTCTGTTTATATAAGCTCATCTAAGCTCATTATAGCTTATTGTGAGCTTATGATAAGTTGAACTCAATCTCATTCCAAGATATCCAAAAAAGGCAAGGAAAGTCAAAATAAGCACTTTGGTCAAAATAAGCTGGAGCATGGTAAATTATGGATGGCCATGGTTTAGAGCTTCTTGGGAAGCAATAGGTTGATGTGGTGACTGATTTATCAGCCCTTGTTTTGAGCAAAAGGAATTTGTAAGCAATTTCCAAATTCCCATTCTACTGTCCAACTGCTTATTTGTGTGCTTAATTTGTTTTCTTTGCTTATTTGCTCTTTAAATTGTTACTTCAGTATAATTTGTTATATGTTAGTAGCTCAATTCTGTTTGTGCTTAA
Source organism: Artemisia tridentata subsp. tridentata (assembly GCA_021014915.2). Lineage (NCBI taxonomy): Eukaryota > Viridiplantae > Streptophyta > Magnoliopsida > Asterales > Asteraceae > Artemisia > Artemisia tridentata. The sequence continues at coordinate 337,447,210 of CP139505.1, read as the reverse complement.
ATCTCTCTAAAAAGTCAAAAACAGTCAAAAAGAACTTAGCTTATTAAAGTGCTTCTTTGTATTTGAAAAGTTGTTACTTAGGGTAAAACTAAGTCAGTAAACCAATGTTATTTCAGAATCAAGCTTAAAGTGGTCATAATTTAGTGTAAAAATCTAAATCAGACCCTTAAAGGGCTGTTTGGGTGAGAACATCAAATGGGTCAATATGGGTGATCACTGTTCATTTACCATTTGATCAACTTTGATCTTGATCAAAACAAGTTAGATAAGCTGTTTCTAAGTTCCTTTAAGTCCATTTGATAGGAATTGTGATTTTGAACCAACTGTGGTAAAATTAGACCATGAACTGATCAAATAAGCCAATTAGAGCAATAAGCTCATTTGAACCTTTCTGGTAGCTTTTCTATGGTCCTTTGAGTCATTTAAGTTGTAATCCAAGAGTTGGTTAAGTCTCCATTTGGTTTATGCCATTTATCACACTCACTGATCACCTCAGTGCAAGTGCAGTCTGCATCAGATTTTCTAGACCCCATTAAGTGCTTATTTGTGTTAATCTGAGCTTAATTCCTTGGTTTCTCAGTAGTTTGCTAGGTGTTCTTTGCTATTTCTTAAATTCAGGCCCTTCTCTAGCTTATTTGAGCTTGAAATTAAGCTCAAAAGTACCCTATCTATACAAGCATACACTGAGAATTCAGTGTATACTTGTCTAGATTAGCCACTTTTCCAGCTTATTTTTAAGCAACAAAATAACTTCTCTAGGCCTGCTATTTGGTTTCTGAGATCCTTGGTAGGTGAACTTCTTGTGTTATCAACTTTTGTGGTATCTAGCTGTTATATAAGTGCTTAAAATTAAGCTCAAATTTGCCTAGGTTGACTGCATAATGCCCTGTGCATAGCAGACCCTTGATTGCTTATTTGTTTTGTAATCAGTGCTTATTTCTGTGTTCTTGTGGCTTTTTCATTTTCATTTCAGCTTATCTTCATTCACTTAGCTTGTTTCAGTTTTCCTTTAGCTTAATATTAGCTTAAAAGCCCATTTAGTCAAAAGCCTTGGGCTTATTCCCTTTATAGCCCACTGATCAGCTTTCATCAGCTCATTCTGAGCTTATTTTGGGTTTTTAAAAATAATCTCTTTTACAAAAGTTGCTTATTGGTTTGGTCTTATTGAGTTTCAAAAAGAAAAATCCAAAAATAAAATAAATAGCAAAAAGAGAGCCAATGGATTCGAACCCTGGTCTCTTAACTCACACACTAACACACTAACCATCCGCCCTTGGGTCTTTTTCAGTTAGTGTTTGCACACATTAATACTTAACCTCCTTTTTCATTCTAAGCTTAATTCTCTTTTTAGCTTTTTAACTGCTTATCTGAATAAGCTGTTTGCCCCATTTTATTTTTCCTAGGTTTAGAACATCATTTAGCACTTTCCTGTAATTTTTCATAATTTTCCATTTTCATTTCGTATTTTTAATTTATTTTACTTTTAAATTTAGTTTTTAATTCATAAAAAAATATATATAAAAGTCAAAAAAATACAAATCTTTTTCCCAAAATTTTCTTTTGTCATATAGATTTTAGGAAAAATAATTTGGGACTTGTAGGATTAGATTTCCAAATATCTTAGTTGTAAGCCCGTTTTTATAATTCCCGACTCGCGTTTTTAGTTTAAATTGTTTAAATCTTAATTTTCCTTTGAGAATTTGTTTCTCATTTATTAATTAGAATTAAAAAATACAAAATTCCAATATCCACACTTCAAGCACTTTAATTCCAAACCTTACACGATATCCTCGATTCCAACCTCGCTGGGACACGACCCGGGTGATCACTTGCCCGGTATCACACATATCACCAGCGTCAGTTTTTGCAAGTTAACCTTTTTCCTAAAGGGTTGGTTTTTCGATTCCCGCGTATCACGTGTATCCGTCTGATATTATATATATACTTTAGCACGGATCATACGTCACATTTGTTCGACAAGCCAAAAAGATAAATGACGTTTCTTATGGGTTATTGTATGACTACCTAAAACAACACCAATCTGAAGTTGACAAGGACCGAGCCGCACGTGGTGGATTCTCATCAGCACCTAATCCAAATTCACTTGCATTAATGGCTCAATCGCATTTTGCACCAAATCAGGAGTATGTTCCACCACCACCACCTCATTCGGGTTTTGCACCACAACCGTCAAACCAAATTGTCCCTTATGAAGCACCTTCACAATACCCTGATAGTCAACTTGTTCCATACGACAACACTGATTATAGCATGTATTCCAATGTTGACACTGATGAAGATGATGCTTTTAACTCTCTGAATGAAGGATTTGCATTGATTGCTCGTTCATTTAGCAAATTCTCCAACAAATCAAACAATTGTTTGAGATCTTCATCGAATACAAGGAATCAAGCAGTGGTCAATGATGGAAGAGTTGAGATTCAGAATCGGTCTTCAGGAAGGTTTGGTTCAGGAAACATGGGGAATTCTGGTGGTCAACGTTTTAGTTCAGGAGGAGGTAGTAGAAACATCATGGGAAACACTTAGAGAAGGACTCAATTTGCTGATAAAGGGAAAGTGATTGCTAATACATCCATCACTTGCTACAATTGTGGGGGAAATGGTCATATGGCTAATGCATGCCCCAAGCCGAGGACAATGGGTAGTGCATATCATAAAGAAGCTCTTCTCATGGCATTGAAGGATGAAAAGGCCAGTGGTATTTTGACAGAGAAGGAGCAGAGTTTTATGGCCAATGCATACTCCGATGACGAAATGGAGGATCTGGAGGCTAATGCTGCAGTCATGTTAATGGCCAACATGCAGGAGATGAACATGAGTGAGACAGGCCCGGTCTATGACACCAATGGCTTATCTCAGGTATCTGATGCAGATTGTCTTATTCATGAAATTGCCTCACCATCTGCATCTTCTCTGCACAAGAAAATTTTGCTCAAAATGACTTATCATTTTTATCTCAAGACAATGATCAAATAAACACAGTGGTTACCTTTGATGATGATCAAATTAACCCAGTGGTTTCATTTGATGATTCTTTTGATGATGACAATCATGATCATCTTGAACACAATGATCTTATGCAAGATTCGGATCCAGAGCTCATGACCTTATTGCTTGCCACCCAATCACAAATAAATGCACATAAATCCCAGATGGACAAATACAATGACATTAACAAAAAGTTAAAAGATAAAATTGCACTATTAACAAAGGATCTTGAGTGCTACAAAATGCAACTTTCAAATTATGAAAATCAAGAAAAACGCGAGAAAAGCTTTGAGGTTCAGGTAAAAGATTTAAAACATCAATTTTATGAGTTAACTGTTTCTAAAAATGATTTGATTTCTCAAAAAGAACAAGAGCAATTCGAATTTCAAAAACAAATTGGCATATTAAACTCTGAGCTTTCCAAAACTAAAACAGAGTTTTCAAACTGTCAAAATGATCTTATTGAAGAAAAACAAACCACAAGGAAACGTGTTAACTCATATCTTGAGGAGATTGTTGCGTTGGAATCCAAGCTCAAAGAATTTCAAAACATTGTGTATAAAACTGGTGATTCTGTAACTACAATTCAAAAACTAACTGTGAAACCAAATCCTAAAGGATACGGATTTGCAATTGGAAATGATCAACCACGTTTTTTACAAAAGGCACTCAGGGAAATTCCTAAGTTGTACAGTGCAGAATACTTGTTTGATGAAACTTTCCACCGTGTTGTTGTTTATAATACAGAAGAGGAACTAGAACAAGCGGACGAGAGTCGATCCAAATTGAGTTGTTTTTATTATAACAAACCATACGATTACTCAAAAGCACCTCACTTTAGTAAATCATTTGTGTGGAAAACTAGAAGGGGGGTTGAATAGTTTTACATCTTTTTAAATTTTATTTTGAAAACTTTTATTTACTTTTAAAAACTTCGATTCGATATTATGTGACTTCAATTCTTAAACAATATGAACAAGTATAGATAAATATAAGTAAGTAAAGCAAGTAAAGTAAAGTAAATCAAATGAAAGATAGAGATGGAAAGATCTAACCGAGACACAAGAGATTTATAGTGGTTCGGCTACAAGGTCACCTTCCTTGCCCTACTCCACTCCCCGAGCACCTAACTCGAGAGTTTTCTTCACTATGTCAACAAGCTCCCTTATGGCGGAGAAAACCTTACACAACTTTAGCTTACACCGGCTTAACGACACAAAGCTAGATGTCGGGTTCTAATCGTAGCTAGAACCAATCTCACAACTTGTACACAACTTAATCACACCTTCTTCACAACTTCTTCTTCACGACTTCTTCTTCACGACTACTTCACGACTTCTTCTTCACGACTACTTCCTCAAGACTACTTCACGACTTATTCACAACTTCTTCACAACTTATATACTACGACTTCACACCTTCTTCACAACTTAGCACAACTTATATACACTTCTACTTCTTCACACCTTCACTACTTACACACCTTAACTACACAACTTCACTACTTACACACTAACCTATCCCAAATAATTATACACATAACTATCAAACAAATATACAACTCATATACAAATGAATGATGACACACACAACTTAGATAGCTAAGTTGCAATACTTCTTCTCTAGATGTTGAAGGAGTATTCTTCTTTTGCACTTGAATGTAGGAAGCTTGGATCACTTAGAAACCAATGCTTAATAAGATATGATCAAAGGATTTTGAAATGTATATACAAGGATTTAAAACAGAAAGTTTTAGTGTGCAAAAGGTAAGTAAAAATCCAGGGGAAGGCTGGTATTTATAGGAGAAAAATCTGGACAGCTGGAGCCTACTGGAGCGTAGCCGGCCCCCTTAAATAGGGGGGCGGTCCCCTTAATTTTACTAGCCGGCCCCTTTAATAATTAAGGGGGCCGCCTAGTAAAATTTTCTGAACGTTGCCCAGATTTGTCCTTTTGTGGGGAAGGTTTTTCTGGAACATTTTTACTGATTTTGGTTAAAAATTTGAATTCATGTTTTTATAAAAGATTAAACATTTTTATTTAATACCAAAATTGTTTTTCAAAAATGTATAAAATGTTTTTGACATTTTATAAAAAGTTTAGAAATAAAGAAAATGTTCCTTTGATCATATGATGCATTAAGCATTAGTTTATTCATACCTTAAGTGATTTTAGTTGTAGAAGTGAATATTTACAACTAAGTACTTGTTTAATTTATAAGTTTATGTTTTAATGAGTTTACATTTTGTGATCATCAAAACATAGAGATATGAATAAATATTGATAATGTTTTTAGGCATTTATTTATGTCAACAATCTCCCCCTTTTTGATGATTACAAAACCTAAACTCATTAAACCAAAAAGTTTATTTTTGGACAAGTATTTAGTGAGTTTACATTCACTTCTCCCCCTTTTTGTAGAATCAAAATGGTTAAGCCGACAAAATTCAAACGTGAAATTTGTCGGGACGAAAACTCCCCCTTGATGTGTACTCCCCCTCGTTTGGGGGCACCAAGGAAACGAGCTATGGAACGCTTGCAAGAAAAATATTAGAAGCACAAGTATATGCAACATAAGGCATGCAAACATTCAAACAAAACAACTAATGATACTACAAGTATATGTAACATAAGGCATGCAAACATTCAAACAATAAGCAAGCATATAGAATGAGATCATGCATTTAATAAAGTGTTGTGTATAAATACACAACCAAGTGAATTACAACATAAGGCATTCAAACATTCAAACAAAACAACTAATGATAAAGCATGCAAGTGAATTACAACATAAGGCATGCAAATATTCACACAAAACAACTAATGATAAAGAATGGATGATGTTGTGGTGAAATGGGTGAAGATTTTGGAGGTGGTGGTGGTGATGGGTTGTGTTGTCTTCTTTAGTGAGGTGTTTGTTGAAGTGGACATTTATGGGTGATATGATGACTATTTTGAGTTTCTTGGAGGACTTGGAAATGGAGGATTTTGGTGATAGCATGGTGTCTTGGGTTTTTAATTTGGAGGGAATTTTTATTATGAAAGTGTGGTTGTTTTGGGTAAGGTTTTGAGGTTTAGTGATAATATTCCAAACTCAGATGGGTTTAATAAAGGTAAGGGTAGCTGGGATTACAGAAAAGGGTCACAAGATGCAAAATGAAATAGTGAAAAATTCTTTCCAGATGGCCAGAATTGAAATTTTTTCAGAAAAGGGTCAATTTTTGGGTTGTGTTTGCAGCAAGCTTTATTTGAACCATGTTCATTTGGAATGGTTTAATAGTAGCAATAACATGTTAAGAGGAACAATGTTTATATGTAGACTACTAAGATCATATTTTAAGCATGTCATAGGCATATATACTTATAGCAAACCGTGGAATATAAAGGCAACAATCATGGCAAACAACAATCATGGCAAACACATAGCAAGACATATATATATGCATAGCAGAAATATTTAAAACAAGCAAATAATCTATTCATGCATTCAAGATGATCATGTATAAAACATGAATCATCATTATATCACACAAAATGCTTAAAACATAAGAATTACAACATAAGTAAAGATACTAATAGTTTTAATATTGCCAAAGAGGGTGATTGGGCTTGCTTGCGACAAAAAAATTTGTTTTGGGGCGGAACGCATGTGGATAGGGCTTAGTTATTTGATGGTGAGGGAAAGTTTGATGGTTGACCAAAATGATGAGGATTTTCGAAGGTTTCAAGGGAGTTGGTTTGAGGTTGAGATGTGTTGATTGGAATGAAGGTGGAGGTTGAGGTTGTTATATGGGATGGATGTTTGGTCATGCAACATAGGAGTAACATGTGAGTTGGTAGGAGGTGGTGGTGATACTCTTGGTGGTTAAGACATCTATGGTGTTGATGGGTGTGAAGGTATGGAGGATGAAGGTGTATTTTTGGGAGTAAAGGTGAATGGTTGGTTGTTATGATGAGGTTTGTGAAAGGGTTCATTGGAATGAGCTTGAGGATTAGGAGTATAGTTGGGACCAAATGTGGGTGGAGGTGTTGGTTGTTTAGCCACATCATTTGTTGTGATGGACTTGTTTTGGGGGTTTGGTTTTCTTCTCCAACTGAGTTTTATGATCATCCTTGCTAGCTTTGAGGTTTTTTTTTTTGGTTTTGGTTTGATGGGAGAAGACATGATGGGGTGAGTTAAAAATGGTGATGAATGGGATTATTTATAGTGGAGGATTTGTGTTGTTTAGGAATGAATAGGCTTGTTGGGTGATTAGGACAAAATGTGTTTGTGAATTTGGGGAAGTATAGGATCAAATGGGCTAAAAATCAGAAAAAGATTCTCTGAACCCGTCCAGCAGATGGCCGGTCCCCTTAATTATGGGCGGTCCCCTTAATAATTAAGGGGGCCGCCTTATGAATTAAGGGGGCCGCCCATCTGGTACCTTTCTGGGTTCCAGAAATGGGTTTTTCTGCAGAAATAGGTGAGGATGGCTATGTTTTGAGCTTTTGGTTTTAGGCAAGTCCCACTCTTTGAGGCAATAGAGAAACATATTAAGCATGCAAGTCATATTAATTAAAGGAATTAAGCAAACAAGTAATTTCATATATCATGCATACATACTCATCAAGCAAGTAATATCATCTATCATGTAATATCATCAAGCAAGTAATATCATCTAGCATGTAAATATACTCATCAAGCAAGTAATATATATGAACTAGGAAACAATAAACTACACCAAGTATTTTCTTAATTATATGTGCCTATGTGAGGGATCCTAATGAAACAATAAACTACACCAATTAATGAACTATTAGAGGGATCCTAAAGTGTGCCTATGTGCAATAAATGGGAACTTAAGATAGCATGGACTTCTAGATTTGTTACAAACAAAATCTTAATAGACAAACCATGGTCCGCTTGATTTGCCTTAGTTCACTTTTAAATGTCATGTATATAAATATAGATGACAAATATGAGATCACCATGCATGATTTAAAAAAAAAAATGTTTTTAGCATTATTCAACAATGTTTGAAAGTGGGTTTTTATGTAGATGTTAAAGTTATTTGAATAAAATAGATTGGGTTTTATTTAAAAATGTGTTTATGAAGAATGAGTAAAAAGAAATTCCCAATCTTTGACTTTGATCAAAATAGGATTATGGAAAAAAATGAGATAGTAAAACATGTTAATAGAAAGATGACATAATCTTTTGAAAAATCATTTTTCCAAAATGTGAAGTTTTTGCATATTTTGAAAACAAATAACATTAATGAAAAAATGGTTGTTAATGATCTCATGCTCAAGGGAATTGGTTAAGGCTATTGTCAAATGCTACCCTTTTCTACATATCCTATGGTCATAAGGAAGTGACGACTAAATTCTATAGGTTTGATGTGAGAGTGTTGAATGGGGTATAACCTAACATCTATAGCTCCTTTGTTGTCACACACTTATCTAACTTAATGCCATAATCTCTGAGAGCTTGTTTCATCCATAGTTTTCTAATCCTACTTCTATGTTAATGATTAATCCACTCAACTCATTTCACTTCATCACCATGAGTTTTCTAAAAGTGGACATAGAAGATTTCCATTTTAAAAGGTATTGCTAAAGAGGGCCAAAGGGAAAATAACTAGTGACTCTAGGTTATATAAGCTATTATGTGTGTATATATATATATATATATATATATATATATATATATATATATATATATATATATATATATATATATAACTAGGCATTACGAGCTAAATAGGCATGAAATAACTAGTCATTAATCTAAGCATATATTATAACACCAAACTTAAAAAGAAAGCGTACCTTTTAGTCTTCAGTAGATTATTCTTCAAACGCTTCAAAGTGTTAAGGTTGACTTGTAGAAGTCAATCAAAGAGGAGATGCCGATTTCCCAATGAATTAGCAATTTAGCCACTTGGTCCCCATTGTCTCATTGATCCAAAGTTGTTTGAACCAAACATGGGTTGCAATTGACTAGGATGCATATATGGTGGAAGTATTCCCCAAGGATTGAAGCTTGGTGGATTTGGATAATTCCACATTGGGTAATTATAATTATTATGAGGGTTTTGTCGATTTTTATTTCTTCTAGGTTGAGGAGATTTAGGTCGAGGGTGAGGATTATGTGGTCTTCTTAAGGGAGGTGTTTTTTATCTTAATTTCGGTTTAGAAAATCCGGTTTTGGCTTTTAATGATGGTTTATAAAAACTTTTTACTTCCTTATCACTCGAAATAGGTATTTTTTTTATCTTTTAAGGGAGGTGTTTTTGACTCTAATGGTTTTTGTTCACTAGATTGACATTCAAACTTTACATTTTTATTTTCACTTGTTGAAACATTATTTGAATTAAATCCTAGTCCGGTTTTATCTCCCGATGCTCTTTGAATGCTTATTATTTCCCTAAGTGAATTACTACTATTTTCAAATTTTTTAAGTTTACAAATTTCTTCCTTAAGTATTTCGTTTTTATTTTTAGTTTCTTGACATGTTTTACATTCAAAAACTTCTTTACCTTTTTCTAAGTTATGTAGTTTAATTTTTAATTCTAGTATTTCTTTTTCTAATTTGTTATTTATGAGTTTTAGAGATTTATTTTTACTCATTACTTTTTGACCTAATATGCATAACCTATTATATTCGTTATCTAGGTCTTTTTCATCTAATGATAAATTTTCATCACTAAAGTATTCGGTTTTGGAACGTACCTCATTCGATGTCTTAGCCATAAGACATTTCTCCTCCTTTGTAGTCTCTTTTTCATCTTCATCACTATCACTCTATGCTCCTCCAACGAACCCCTTTTGATTTTGCTCCTTTGACATCATTGGACATCTTCCAATGAGATGATTTGGATCACCGCACTTAAAACACTTCCTCTCACTCTTGCTACCTTTGTCGTCTTTGTTTCTTTGGAATGTCTTTCTTTCGTCATATGGTTGTCTAACGAATCTTCCTCGTCTTTTGAAGAACTTTTTGAAGTCTCTTACGGCCATGGCATATTCTTCATTATCACTTTAAGGTTGAGCTATCCTCGTCACTTGATGCTTTCCTAGCTTTCAACGCGATTGACTTGCTTTGTTCTTTCTTTCCTTTGATCATCTCGGAGTCTTTCTTGATTATTGCTTCGTGGACCTTCAAGTTGCCAATCAACTCGTCAAGTTGAAGAGTTGACAAGTTCTTCGATTCTTCAATCGCCGTAACTTTAGCTCGCCATTTTGGATGAAGAGCCCTAAGAAATTTCCTGACAAAATTCTTACTAGAAAAACTCTCATCAAGTGCCTTTAAACTTGTGATGATTGTGTTAAACCTAGCAAACGCATTATCAATTGATTCCTCTTTCGGAATCGTGAATTGTTCATATTGTTGAACAAGAAGATCTATTTTATTATCTTTGACTTGACTATTACCTTGGTGAGTTATTAGTAAAGAGTTCCAAATTTCTTTTGCGGTTTTGCACATAAAAATTCTTTCGTATTCTTTACGTGGTAACGCATTATAAATAACCATTTTAGCCTCATTATTTTTAGAAAGTTTTCTTTTTAAATCATCATTTTGTTTTTCAAAAGATACTACTTCATCCTTTTTAGTTTATAAATTATATTGAATAGGTAAAAAATCACCATTAGTAATAACATGCCAAAGATCTAGATCTTTTGACTTCACATAAGTTTCGAATGGATTTTTCCAATATAAAAATCCATCACTTTCAAATAGTGGTGGTCTTTGCATAGATTGCCCTTCTAAATATTTTTCAGATTCCATAGATCGTTTCAAGTTTTAAAATACAGTTTATTTTAAAAATCTTGTTTAACCTGGCTCTGATACCAATTGTGGAAAACTAGAAGGGGGGTTGAATAGTTTTACGTCTTTTTAAATTTTATTTTGAAAACTTTTATTTACTTTTAAAAACTTCGATTCGATATTATGTGACTTCAATTCTTAAACAATATGAACAAGTATAGATAAATATAAGTAAGTAAAGCAAGTAAAGTAAAGTAAATCAAATGAAAGATAGAGATGGAAAGATCTAACCGAGACACAAGAGATTTATAGTGGTTCGGCTACAAGGTCACCTTCCTTGCCCTACTCCACTCCCCAAGCACCTAACTCGAGAGTTTTCTTCACTATGTCAACAAGCTCCCTTATGGCGGAGAAAACCTTACACAACTTTAGCTTACACCGGCTTAACGACACAAAGCTAGATGTCGGGTTCTAATCGTAGCTAGAACCAATCTCACAACTTGTACACAACTTAATCACACCTTCTTCACAACTTCTTCTTCACGACTACTTCACGACTTCTTCTTCACGACTACTTCCTCAAGACTACTTCACGACTTATTCACAACTTCTTCACAACTTATATACTACGACTTCACACCTTCTTCACAACTTAGCACAACTTATATACACTTCTACTTCTTCACACCTTCACTACTTACACACCTTAACTACACAACTTCACTACTTACACACTAACCTATCCCAAATAATTATACACACAACTATCAAACAAATATACAACTCATATACAAATGAATGATGACACACACAACTTAGATAGCTAAGTTGCAATACTTCTTCTCTAGATGTTGAAGGAGTATTCTTCTTTTGCACTTGAATGTAGGAAGCTTGGATCACTTAGAAACCAATGCTTAATAAGATATGATCAAAGGATTTTGAAATGTATATACAAGGATTTAAAACAGAAAGTTTTAGTGTGCAAAAGGTAAGTAAAAATCCAGGGGAAGGCTGGTATTTATAGGAGAAAAATCTGGACAGCTGGAGCCTACTGGAGCGTGGCCGGCCCCCTTAAATAGGGGGGCGGTCCCCTTAATTTTACTAGCCGGCCCCCTTAATAATTAAGGGGGCCGCCTAGTAAAATTTTCTGAACGTTGCCAAGATTTGTCCTTTTGTGGGGAAGGCTTTTCTGGAACATTTTTACTGATTTTGGTTAAAAATTTGAATTCATGTTTTTATAAAAGAATAAACATTTTTATTTAATACCAAAATTGTTTTTCAAAAATATATAAAATGTTTTTGACATTTTATAAAAAGTTTAGAAATAAAGAAAATGTTCCTTTGATCATATGATGCATTAAGCATTAGTTCATTCATACCTTAAGTGATTTTAGTTGTAGAAGTGAATATTTACAACTAAGTACTTGTTTAATTTATAAGTTTATGTTTTAATGAGTTTACATTTTGTGATCATCAAAACATAGAGATATGAATAAATATTGATAATGTTTTTAGGCATTTATTTATGTCAACAATTTGTACCACAAAAAGATAGATCTAATCAAACGTGGTATTTGAATGAAATAAATGTTTCGTCTGACGTTTGTCCAGTAACTGCTGTCGCACAAGTCAATGGTACATTACCAAATCAAGGTGAGAAGGAACAAATGCCAAAAGAATGTCGCATTCTAAAATATTTTAACACATTTATGGACGACATCCAACTTTTGGAAAATGCAATAGAAAGAAATTCTGAAATCAAAATCTCCACTTTTCTATCTCCTTATGAGAAAGAAAAGCGAGAAATTTTTCAAAAACAATTATTGCCACTTGTCAACCACCTGCGACTTTGTACCACACAGTGGGAACAAGAACTCCAGTCAGAAGTTGCATCAATGATGAGTATTTTCAGAGCAAAAGATAACAAAATTTCAAAACAAAAAGGTCAAAAGAAAGCTTTGGAAAAAGATGTCGATCGACTCTTGACGAATGTTCTCAGTTCTGATGTGATATATGTGCTTATGAATGCTATCTATTTGTCGTGCAATGAATTGCTTGTTGATGATCACTATGTTGAAATTGAGACAATGAGAATTGAGATTGATAATCTGAGAAAAGAAAATGAGAGACTCAGACAAATCAATGATGATTTGGAAACCAAATGTGCAAAAGAAATTTTCAAACTTAACCAAAGGTGGAAATTGTGTCAAGCTCAGAGTCTTAACTTTGAGTTAGCACTACAAAACCAAAAGGAATCAATGTCTTTCCAAAACAGTTATGCCTCTGACAATCAGTTTGAAAAAGAAAAGGCTATGTTGAAACAACAAATTTCTGAATATGAAAAAGACATTGATCGAGTTTGTGAAAACAGAAATTCCACTATTCGGTTAAACAGAGAGTTAGAATCAAAAATTCAAGAACAAAAACACATCATTATTGATTTGAAAGAGAAACTCAGAACTCTCGACAAAGGGAAAGCTGTATCAAATAATGTGATTGCACCAGGAATGTACAAAGTCGACAAGGCACCTAAGAAAACATTATCACAAACCACTAATATGAATACTTCAACTTCCACAGGATTAGGCAACACATCTAAGACTAGCAGCTCAAAGACCACCAAGAATCAACAGAAGAATAGAGTTTGGCAACCTAAGAGTGGATTGTCTAAGAATGCAGAAGTAGAAGTTAATGCTAGTAGTTTGAATAAAACACATGTTATGTCTAGATTAGAATCCAACTTGTCCAAGTGTCATTCTGAATCTGATGTAATGAATGTTGAATCTTTGAATGTTTGTAATGCTATTATGGTTGATGCTTATTGTGTGTTCTGTCGAACTAGTATATTGTCTGGAAACCATCAGAAATGCATTACTAAAACCCTTTTGTCACGAAAACAGAAACGTACTACTGGCATTTCCTATAGGCCCATAACCGCTGCTAAGTCCATTTTAGGAAAACCGCCACAAGTAGTTTCTGAGACCACCATTGACAAGACCATAGTCACCCCTAGGAAAATCCATTCACCAAGCACATTCACTAAGAATATAGCACAAACTAGTTGGACGTTGCAGCTTTGGTTACAATATAAACCTAGTTTTACATGGGTTCCAAAGATGCTTAAAACATGTATTACTAACCCAACAGGATCTACCAGTTCTAACTCTCCTGTTTCCTCTTCTTGTAATGCAGGTAACTCAAATTGTGCTATGGATTGTTGACAGCGGGTGTTCCCGGCACATGACAGGGAATTTAAAGCTTCTAGTAAACTTCGTTGCGAAGTTCATAGGCACTGTCAGGTTCGGGAATGATCATTTCGCGGCTATCATGGTTTACGGTGATTATGTCAATGGGAATTTCGAGATTAGCCGTGTCTACTATGTCGAGGGTCTTGGTCATAATTTGTTCTCCGTCGGGCAATTCTGCGATGGTGATTTAGAAGTGGCTTTTCGGGAGAAAACATGTTTTGTTCGAGATCTTCGTGCTTTTAGTGAGAAAACATGTTTTGTTCGAGATCTTCAAGGAAATGATCTGATGAAAGGCAAGCGCGGAACCAGTCTTTATACTATTTCCTTCTCGGACATGACAGCTTCCTCACCAATTTGTCTACTTTCCAAGGCACATCCCACCAAAGCATGGTTATGGCACAAGCGTATGTCTCACCTGAACTTCAAAACAATGACTGAGCTCGCTTATAAAAAGTTGGTCGATGGTCTTACAAAATTCAGATACGCCAAAGATCATCTGTATCCCGCTTGTGAACAAGGAAAAAGTACTCGTGCTCACTTTCCTCCTATACCCGAGCACAATGCTGATCACATACTTCAACTGTTGCATATGGATCTATGTGGCCCTATGCGTGTTCAAACTATTAATGGGAAGTGGTACATACTGGTAATTGTCGATGATTATTCAAGATGGACATGGACTTATTTTCTTCGCAGTAAAGATCAAGCACCGTCCATGATCATCACCTTTCTCACAAAGATTCAAGTTAAGTTACGCAACACCATCAGAAAAATTTGAACAGACAATGCAATTGAATTCAAGAATCAGACTCTTCGGGAATATTATGAGAAAGTGGGTATCGAACATCAAACATCCATTGCTCGCAGCCCCGAACAGAACGGCGTGGTCGAAAGACGTAATCGAAATTTAGTGGAAGCAGCAAGAAAAATGTTAATCAATGCTTAGTTACCGGATTACCTTTGGGCCGAAGCCGTTTCAACTGCCTGCTACACCCAAAATAGATGCATGATCATCAAAAGGCACACCAAGACACCATATGAGATTGTTCACCGCAGAAAACCAAACATTAATTACTTTCATGTCTTTGGAGCTCTTTGCTATCCAATGAATGATCATGATGACCTCGAAAAATTAAAGGCTAAAGCGGATATAGGGATTTTTGTCGGTTATTGTGAAAATTCTAAGGGATTCAGAATTTGGAACCGTCGCACCCAGGAGATTCAGGAGACTATACATGCTAATTTCGATGAGCTCACCGATATGGCTTCTGAGCAAAACAGCTTAGGACCCGAAACCAACCGTCTCAACTTCCCTGATCCTTCTCTCTAAACCGCAAAGATCTAGAAGACTTGTTTGCTCCATTGTCTGATGATACTATGGTTAGTCATGCTCCTAATATATCCACAAGCATCGCTGCCCAACCACTCGTCAATAATCAAGTACCTGATACACCAGTGACTACAACTACCGTAGTTCCTGAAGATGCACCTCAACTAGACACCTCATCATCAATAGATCAAACACCTTCTAATTCTGCGTCTGCAGCTGAAGGTCCCCCCCCCCCCCAACATTCTTCTGAAGTACCCACTCCAGCAGATTATGACGGCAACGCATTCTTCAATCCATTTGCTCCGACTCCCACCATTCCTGATATCGCAGAGTCGTCCACAAGCAATTTGGAACCGTCAAATCTGCACGATACCTATCAACATTACCCATCAACACACAAATGGACAAAGGATCATCCCCTTGTGAATGTAATTGGCAACCCAGAAAACCCAGTCATGACACGACAACGACTCCATACAGACGGTGAAACACGCATTTATGCACTCACCGTTTGTCAATCTGAACCCAAAAACATTAAAGAAGCCCTTACCTACGACAACTGGATTGAGTCTATGCAAAAGGAATTGGATCAATTCAAAAGGTTGGAAGTTTGGGAATTAGTCGAGAGACCAGATGGGGTATATGTCGTCGGGCTAAAGTGGATCTAGAAAAACAAGTTAGATGCGGATGGTACAGTTATTCGTAACATGTCCCGTTTGGTTGCTAAAGGATTCAGGCAGGAAGAAGGAATTGACTTCGAAGAATCGTTTGCACCAGTGGCACGTCTTGAGGCTGTTAGAATGTTCCTGGCGTACGCTGCTCACAAGAACATCACGGTATACCAGATGGATGTGAAGACGGCATTTCTCAATGGACAACTCCGGGAAGAGGTGTACGTTTCACAACCAGAGGGCTTCGTCGATCCAGAGCATCCAAACCACGTCTACAGGCTCAAGAAAGCCCTCTACGGCCTTAAACAAGCCCCGAGGGCATGGTACGACAAACTGTCTGCATTCTTATTGGCCAATCATTTTACTAAAGGATCAGTTGACCCGACTTTATTTATACAAAAACACGGGAAGGATATTCTCATTGTTCAAATTTATGTAGATGATATCATTTTTGGATCAACTCATAAAAAATATTCAAACGCTTTTGCAAGACTTATGAAACAAAACTTTGAGATGTCCATGATGGGTGAACTCAAGTTATTTCTAGGACTGCAAGTTCATCAATCACCCCGTGGTATATTTTTAAGTCAGTCTAAATATGCTCAGGAAATATTAAAAAAGCATGGTATGAATAGTTGTGATACCTATAACACCCCCATGTCCTCCTCATCCCCAAAGCTAGATGCTGATCAACATGGTACACCCATTGATCCTATGAAATATCGTAGTACGATTGGGTCTCTCATGTATCTCACAGCTAGCTGGCCGGATGTTGTATTTGCCATACCTATGCTCATGTTACCAGTCTCAACCTACTGAACGTCATTTGTCTGCTGTTAAGAGGATCCTTCGATACATAAAGGGAACCATTCATTTGGGGATCTGGCAGTGTTGCAAAAAAAGGTCTACAAGGCCGATTAATCGCCGATTAGGTGCTACAAGTCCATCGACCTTGCCGATTTATGTAACTGGGTTAAACAAATAGGTCAACCGTGGTCAACGGCGGTCAATGGTGGGCAAACTTTTCGAAAACCTTTAAATCTTGCCGGAAGTACCCAAAACTCACTGTAAACTTATTTTGATCACTTATAGTAACTGTTTAAGTCTATTACAAGTTGTCTTTTAGAAAATACCTTGCCGGAAATACCTAAAACTCACCGAAAATACACAAAACTTGTCGGAAATAACTAAAATTTGTCAGTAATGCCAATCCGATTAATCACCGATTAATCCCGCCTAGACCGATTACAAGCTACAAGGTGGTCGACCGTCGGACTACCGATTTGCGATTTTTGCAACCTTGGGATCTGGTATCCGAAGGATTCTGGGTTTGAACTTGTTGCTTTTTCAGACGCTGACCATGAAGGTTGTTTAGACACGAGAAAAAGTACGTTTGGGGGAGTACAATTTTTAGGTGACAAGCTCGTCTCTTGGCAGTCCAAGAAGCAAGATTGTACATCACTGTCGTCTACAGAATACGTTGCCATGTCTGCCTGCTGCGCTCAAGTCATCTGGATGCGATCTCAGTTGATGGACTACGGATACGTGTTTAACAAGATTCTGATGTACTGCGACTCCAAGAGTGCCATCGCTATTTCATGCAACACGGTTCAACATTCCAAATCGAAGCATATTGCTCTCCGGTATCACTTTATCAAAGAGCACGTGGAAATGGGTACAATTGAATTTTTTTTTGTGGATACTGAACATCAATTGGCGGATTTGTTCACCAAAGCCTTGCCTCTTGCAAGATTTGTGGAACTGGTTCACCAAATTGGTGTGCGATGTTTAACTCCAGATGATTTGAACAAATTTCTTACTCAAAATTAAATGAGTCAAACATCAAAACTATCTTTGTAAATATTGTTGATAAAAACACAAAAAGATTTTCTATTTTTCAAAAAAAAAAATAAAAAATGCAATTACAAAATCTTTCTTCAACACTTTTTTCATTTTTTTTAAAACCGTCAACAATTATTTTTTAACAAGTGTTGAGGGGGAGACAGAAATTAAAATTTTAAAATTTTTCCTAATTTTGTACTTGCATATTTTCTTCTAAAAATTGTTGCTTCAAATGGAGTGATGGTGAAATTATCTTTGTAATTAAGTGTAGTGCCAAATGTGCTAAATTGAATACTTAAAGTTAGCATGGTAGGACTTTAAGGGCAAAATTACAAAGTTTAGGGACTAAAAGCGAAAAGTTTGAAAAAGTTAAAACAAAATTTACAAAAAGGGAAAAGATAATAACTGCGGTACATTCAATTCATTGACATTTTTTCATCCACCGCATTCAATACACGCAACCACCATCATCTACAGCTAGAATCACTCGTGCTTATCCGTTCAAGAATCTTCGAATTTGTAAGTGAACTTATGCTTAACACATGATTTTAAACAATGGTTTTAAAGGATTTCACAATCCAACGGCTAAATATGTCATAATCGATTGTTTTAGATATAGGGTTTAAGCAAAAATCGTGTAACTTGATTCTGAGCGTTTATGATGTAGTTCTTTAGTGTGTTAGTGTCGGAATGAGTCCCTTAACATAATGTGTATGCTTAATTAAACCCAGAAACATGTATCTTGAATGTTCTTAATTTAGGGTTTATACGTTAAATTTGGGGAAAACTGATTGTGGATGTTGTAGTGTAAATAAACCATTGTTATGTTGTTCTTATGTATCGAAATGAATGATTGTATCCTTGAATTGAACCCAGAAACATCACAGATGTGATTTTGATTATTAGGGTTTAAGAAGAACACGAACAGGTTAAATTTTGAGATTTTGTGGTTAAAAGTTGTTAAAACTTGGACAAACAACATAGAAACATCATAGGATATAAATGGAACAAGTTGTGCGATCATTGTAACTATTCAACAGATGTGGAACACCATACAGCTAGATACTGATGTAAGATACTTCACTTGCACACTGGATCGTAAGCAAGTAAAAGTCAATTCTACTCTCCTTCGCAAAGCCCTGGACTTACCCGACCCACCAGAACCTTGTAACAGATATTGGCCCACACCAACTGAAGATGAAGTTATTAAATTCCTCATCGACATTGGATACGTTGAACAACCAGATGTTCCATTGACCTCATTTTAAAAAGTTAACGCCAAATACATCCCACAACCCTGGAGGAAAATTTACTACATACTTGTTCGTTCAGTCTCAGGGAGGGACAGTGGTCATGAGCACCCACGATTGCCACACCTTCAACTCTTCTGGGGCATAGTCAATCAAAAAAAGATTGATTATGCACAACTCATCTGGGAAGACCTCGCGTATCAAATACAATGTTTGTACCGAAAACCATTAACAAAAATCCCATTTGTCCGATACACCAAAGTACTTATCAGCCATATGCTTGACGAGAACACCGATATTTACCCACGACCCGAAGACAAAGAAATGCACTTGTTTAAGATGGATAAGACTGTCAACTTAATCTACTTTCCCAAAGATAGCTCACATAAACAAGGGTCAAGACTACCAGAAGAGCTGTTAACAAACTCAGTTAAAAAGACCCAAGCTTTCAAAGATTATGATAGTGCTTACAACAAAGGTCAAGTCGGGTTTGCTAAGTTTAGAGAAGAAACAGGATCTTCTAAAACTCGCTCAAAAGGAAGCAGCAAGACTGGGAGTGCTTCAAGTGCATCTAAGAAAATCAAACCTTCTGCACCTAAAACCATCAAAAGGAGAATCAAAGTTAATATTCCAAAGATAGAACAAGAAGAAGGTAGGATTCATGCTGAAAAGGAATCTGACTCAGAAGAGACTGAATCCGAGGAAGAAGAAGCTATTGATATGCAAGAAGATTTAGATACTATTAAAGCAATGAAACTTAGCAAAAAGTCCGTCAAAGATGATGAAGCCAGAAGAGCAGATTTATGGGTTGAAGTACAAAGAAAATTGGAACAACAAAAAGGAGCTGGAGGATCCGGAACAGTAAAAGAAGTGTCTCCAACCCATCCTGATCCGGTTAATCAACCCGGAGGGTATGGAGTTGCTACAAAAGACACATCTCAGCCCGATACGGTTATTCAACCCGAAAGGCCTGAGTCACTTGCTGTTGCTATCCCTCCTCCACCAAGTCCCGTTAATCAACCCGGCAAGGAAAATGAACCATTGACAGATGAGGAGATAAAGGATGACTTGTTCGAAAAAGGTAATGTGGAGCAATATGAAGAAGGAAACGCTAATAATTTCTGGAATGAGTCAGAGGACGAGCAACCTATAGGAGAGGAAACCACAAAAGCTGCAAATCAACTTGAAGCTGAGTATAAGGCAGAAGAAGAAAGGAGGATAGAAGAAGAACGAAAGAAGAGAAAGGAAGAACAAACAATGTCAGAAAAGGAAGCCGATCAATACATTTCAACACCACCTCTCACTCCACCTCAGTTACAACTCACTCTTCATGAGCATCAACCTGACTTACAGCCTAAGGAATCAATACCTCCTGCCTCCCCTACAAAGGTGCCAACACCTCCTGAATCACCTCCAAAAGCTCCAACCCCTCCTGCATCATCATCACAACCATCATCACCACCCCAACCATCAACAGTCAAACAAACAACATCAACTGAAGAAACCCTCAGAACAATCATCAAGGGCAAGACCACAAAGAAGATTGCTAGGGTAACTCGTGTTGAAGTCATATCTCCTACAGCAAAGAAGTTGAAAAAGGCGGCAAAACTAGCACAAGCAAAGAAAGACAGCAAATTAAGTGACCAAGTAACCGAGTTGCAGAATACGGTCAAAGGTCTGTCTGACCAAGTAGAACAACTACAGGAAACCAAGAAACAAATGGATGAATTCCTTGATGATGATGTTAAGAAACGACTGCTCAAGGAAGCTAAGGCCAACACAAAGAAATATGTCAAGCAATACATGCCAGAGCTTATGGAAAAGATTGAAGAGTATGTTGACACCAACATCATAGAAAAGGTTAACAACATCACAGGATCGATTCCTCATGACTCAACAACCCAACAAAGGCAACTTCAAGATTTCACAATTGACAAACTCCAACGAGCACTCCTCACCAAACTCACAGCACTTATCTCACCATCTGATACAGAAATAGCTGTCTATGAGACCATTAACGCTAATCTGGAATCTTGCAAAGTTGCGGCAGATAAAGGAAAACGTTCTCGAGATGAAGAAGAACAGGACCCTGACACCCAATCCAAGAAGCACAAAGGTGAAGGAGCATCTGGTCCACAGCTCAAAGAACCAATTGGATCGTCAATTACTACAACATCTCAACCACAAAAGGCTTCGGAGTCTGAACCTAAGGAGACAAAGCATCAGTTTGAGCACATTGCCACAGAGGAAATGGATTTTCAACAAGAATCTGATCAACCTCATTCACCACCAAAGTCCAAGGCTACCACAAGCAAGAAATCTTCTAAAAAGACAAACATAGTCTCGTGGCTAGATGATGATGACACACCAGGGAATGAATGGTTTGATCAATTAGCAAGTGCTCAGACACAGACAGACGGAGACTCAAGGATAGGTGACAACACGTTTGAGTTTGCACAATAACTTAAACATACTCAACGTATCAAGAAACTTACCAAGAGGGAACTTCGCCGGATTAAAAATGATGCCTTTAATCTTCTCAAGGACAACTCTTCAAGCGCAGCTGAACTTGAGTATCATCTCGAAAACATTGCCCGAGCAATGTTAAGCGACTTCAGCTGGGCTGATCCATATGTGATTAGCAGCAAAGATGGTAAGAACAAGCCATACATCACAGACTGGACGAAGCCTCTACCAGTGATCAGAGTTCACAGTCAACCAGCCATTCCATATCGTTTCTTCTTCAACAAAGATCTTGAGCTACTCATGCACGGGGCCAACTATCAAACGAAACATGCTACTTCAATTACTTTGACTCCAGCAGCACGCTACGAACACCCTGCCATGGAGGAAACAGCCACTCATCTCTTCATTCCTAAGAAGGTGCACTATGACCAAGATGCAGAACTGGGCATTTATCACTGGTTTGAGAAAAGGAAGACGTGGTACAAAAGTAAACTAACCAAGAAGTCTCAAGAATCAGTGAGAAGTGACCTCAGGATTGTTGTTGTAGTTAGTCTGAAGGGGGACAAGAAGTATGATTACACGTTCCTGTCAGAAATCAAAGTAAGAAGACATGACCAGAAACTCTACACGTTCTCTAAGGCAGATTTCCCGGACTTAAGCCTTAACGATCTTGAAGATATGTATCTGGTTAAAGTTCAAGGGAGACTAATACATGTGACACCAGAACTTCAATATGCCTTCAGCACATCTATTCTTCATTTCATCAGAAGAAAGATTATCAAAGAACGTGTGGAAGATCTTCAACTAGGAGTCGAGAGCTATCAGACAAAGTTGAACTTGACTGAACCATTGCTACATCTTCCGGATATCAACAATGAAGCCCAATACACCTTCAAAAGTCAGCCAACTTTTGGATTCGTCTACAAAAGTGATATGACAATCAACTGCTTCATGGCATATCGGGATATTCATAAGTTCTGCGACAACACGTTGAAGAAGGTCCGTGATGGGTTAGTTATTCGAGTTCGTGATCAACAATTGCTGAAGACAAATAGATGGAATGGTGATCAGCTGAGACAGGTCTACCAGTTTGTTAACAAGGTTGAGAGAAGGCTATTCAGAAGAGATCAGATGAGGAGGTTTGAATGCTATGTTGGAGGACGCCCATCCTTCCCGGTCAGAACATTCCAAAGTCCGGATCCAGTCTACACATCATTTAAAAGAGGAGGATAAAGTAAGAGTTTGGTTCATTCTTATAATTCATTATTCTTGCTATATGATTGTTAAACTATGGCTTGTGCACACATCATAGTGCACAACCCATTCCTGTAAAAGAAAGGACCCTGAGGTACGCTTCAGTGCCTCAATCCTGATCAAAGGAGCGAAAGCTTCTTTCTTATGAGTAGAATTAAACCAGAATTTTTCTAAGTTTTTCAAAATTCTGCTCATAAGGACAAGTATTCCCTCGTCAAGGGGGAGTATTTGAAAAATAATCTTTGTTCCATAAACGAAAAGTTCTTGAAATTCTTCCCACAAAACTCAAAAGGCATATTTTTCTCAAACGTTTATCAAAAACATCATAAGCATGCTATTCTTGAGGGGGAGAATAAAGATATGATTAAAATATGGTAACACATAAAACTGAAATCTCATGTGAGCTAGGCTGAGAATTGACCCTCGAATTGGCGATAACAAAAGTCAGTAGTCGAAAAGACCTATCCGGGACGGGTAATAATTTCAAGCCAGTTTATATGGTGATGTAAACGTGTCTCGCAAAGGATATGTCTAAGTAGAATGTACCAATTTTGAGCGATTTTTCCTTGAACGTGATCTGGACGGGTAATAATTTCAAGCTAGTTTTACTAGTAATGTAAGTGTGTCTTGCGATGATCATGTTCATTGAAAATCAATCAATTCAAAAAGTGCCAACTCTACCTGACATGTGCAAATTTACCTTAATCACTTATGAGCACATGTTAAGGGGGAGTATTTCTGAAAATCACAAAACTCTCAAAGTGTTAACAAAATATGTTTTCATAATCATAAACACTTTGAGAGATTTTTCAAAAGGTTTGGTTATGGCAACAATAGGATAGTCATGAAGTTATAAGGTGACTAAGGTTAGGAATAACCGTCCTATGATTCGCCAGAGCCGGAGGGATCTACCCAAGGACAATACCAATAGTTTAGAACTAGAAAGTCCTAGGTATGATTGAAAAAAGGAGAAAGAAGGGGTTGAAGAATTAAAAAGAAAAGTAAAGAAAAGGGTGAAAAGAAATAGCCCTCCATTTGTTCAACCTTAGGGCAGACACCGGGTTCAATACATAATCTACTGGTTGATTGGGCATCACCGGTATTGAAGATAAAAGTCGTCATGGACCCAGTGACGCACTGCACTAAACCTTCTAGCCACTCAGGTGTCTCTCAAAAGACACTTGTTTCATTTCACACGGAGAACCCTTCATTATCTATCGACCTCTCACTACGAGATGGTGTTGATAATGAAAAGGAGGCACTCTGCTCCATACCTCCGACGACCAAACAAATGTGCACTAATCGAGTCTAGAGCCACGAGATTCATCAAAGATCTCTTAGGTACACTTAGTATACACTGGCTGTTCAACAAAAGGAACACCAGTTGTAAATCATAAGAGTGTCCTTCGCAGATCTTAGTAATCTACCGAGAACATTCATGAGAGATACCATAAATGTGGTTCTCAGTGATTGAATGGAAATCCTGCCAGGGTCAACATCAAACAGCCCTGACAGAAGGTCACTTCGGTAATCCCTTATGGGTTACGCTTAGTGTTTGCTCCAAAAGTGGTCTACAGTCGTGGGGTGATCTCCAACGACTCACTGAATCATGGGTGCACTTCGGTGTGTCCGTGTAAGCCCTTTCGGGGGTATCCGGTTCAGAACGGCCTGGGTTAGGATTAGAGAAAGTCTTCACACTATGCTGTTGACAATCTCAAAGTCCAAATTTGTAAGTACCGGATGATTTATTGCTAACTGTTTACTTGCAGCAAATCATGGAGACCTGAAGTTCCACCATCTTTCCATCATGCTCATGTCCTGAAGCAAAGTTCTCACAAAGACTAAGGAATAGCAAAATTTCAAAGAAATTAAAGAAAAGTCAAAGATCAAGTACGTTAATCTTTCACAAGTCAAAGTTCAAGCTTATGAAGAGAGAACTGCGTGATATATGAAGAACAAAAGTCAAAGAACATATGAGCATGGTGGAAAAGACGAAAAGACAATATTGGAGAGAGGCAGATTGAGTAGTTACCATACCATGTCACATCAAGAACGAAGAACAAAGATTATGAAGACGTCAGAAGCCCAAGAAGCAAAGATGACGTCGAGCAACCAAGATGACCAAGACTTAGGGGAAGATTGTTGGGAACGCATTTTTATTCATTTACAAGTATTGGCCATTTCGTTTAACATGTTGCTCGTATGTGCTATTAGTTAGTAATTAATTCCATGGTCCATTAGTAGCCCATGGACCATGTGGTCTTGTAAATAACTTCTAGAACATGTTTAGCATGTGACGCCCTAATCCATTGCCTATAAATAGAAGGCATGGGGTGTCATTTATTTTGTTGGTTTTATTTCATATTGTGCGTAAGCTTTGCTAGTCCTTTGAGTGAAATATAATCATCCGCTTTCTATTCTCTTATTCTCTTCATCTCTACTCTAATCTCTCGTTATTATTAAGTTGTTATTAGTTTTCATACGTAGAGTAGTTAGTAGTTGTTAACGTGGTAATTAGTAGAGTAGATCTTGTGTTACGTTAAATATAGGGACCATCAATATATATATATATATATATATATATATATATATATATATATATATATATATATATATATATATATATATATATATATATATATATATATATATATATATATATATATATATATATACATATATAATTAAGCTTAAAATGTTTAAAATTTGAGTAATGTTAATTATGTATAATAGCTTTTAAATTTAAATGATTAAATGACAATTTTTCACTACAAAAATAAGAAGGACGAGCGATGAGGTTTTTGGCAAGGACACAAATGTCCTCGCCAAAACCCGCTAAACGACAAAAAATCCTACTTTTATACTCTGGCGAAGAAGAAAGTGAAGAAAACATTCAACGAAACCTTTTGCCGATGACATATCTTAACCAAAGGTGTTGACAAAAATCTTGACCAGCATCATAAATTTGATTATTAAATAATGGTTTAATTTAATACTTTTTGTGAGAACATGTCCTCACCAAAAGTATGGTGAAAATTGAATAAAAGTGATTAATATGATTTATAAATGATTCAAAGTAATTAAAAATGATTTAAATTAATTAAAAAAAGTTTATAAATATTTTATAAATGATTTAAATTAACTAAAAATAATTTAATATAATTAAAAATAATTTATAAATGATTTAAATTAAATTAAACATATTTAAATAATTTTAATCAAATAAAAAAGAATTAAAAATTATTTAAAAATAATTTAATTAAAATAAAAATGATTTAAATAATTTCAAAATGATTTAAATTAATTAAAAATGATTTGAATTAATTAAAAATGATTTAAAGTAATTGAAAATAATTTATAAATGATTTAATTAATTAAAAATGATTTAAATTACTTTTTCTACTAAACGATGAAGCTGTGGGTGAAAACTAATCGAGCCAAGCCCGAGCCTAACTTACATTTTAACAATATAAACAAGATAACCACTCAAATTATATCTTAACTGAACTCATTCTAATGGAATGTACATCACGATTATATTCGATTCGAATCAGTCATAGATCCACCTAAAGCATACATTTTAATCATATACTATTCATTACTGTTGGGTCCTTCAGTACCCAAGAGTCCTTAAAACAGGATTTGAATACAAATTAAGCTAAGTGTTGATCAACCGAAAACACAATTAAGTCACTGAGTGAATAATCACTTAGTGAGTTACCTTCAAGATGTTGTTGGGAATTATCACAAGAGAAGACTTAAATATGAAGAACAAATTAAGTCTGCTGGTTTACTTAGTTAAGTCTGTTAGTATTGTTCAAGTCATAGTTAAGTCTGCCAGTACAATGTTAAGTCTGGTAGACAGTTTGCATAGTTAAGTCTGGTCGACAGTCTTTAGTTAAGTCTGTTTATGATTTATAGTAAAGTTAGTTAGCTATAAGTTAGGAAAGGATACGTATTATTTAGTTATCTTATTAGAAGATACGTTTATCCTTTTACACGTTTTGTATCTAGGGTTTTCCTTAGTGTATAAAAGGAACCCTAAGGCATTGTTTTTTGTATGCACCATACAAAAGAATTACGAAGTTAGAAAAGTTAATAGAATTACGAAGTTAGTATATTGTGTTCTTCATTGTTATTGTTAAGATTCCGCATTAGCAATTAACAACCTGTTAGAGTTTCTCACTTAGATCAATTTGGATTTATTCAAGTTGTCTAATAAGTAACAAAGGCTACTTAGATCCATTAATTCGTGTGGACCTACAGATGCTCAGGACGAGTCTAAGAAGAAAGACTCACCACACAGAGAGGCGGATCCCCCTGAAGTGTTACTTGAGACGAAGAAAAAGGTAATGGGTTCAGTGAGCGTTAGACAAGAGCTCACTGAACCCCAGTCTCCTCAACAACAATAAGATTAAAGACTGAAGACTGAAGGTGAAGACTGAAGAACCTGAAGCCTGAAAGAAAGGCGGGATTGAGCGGGAAGGTTTGAAGAGATAAGAACAAGTCTTATCGGGGTCAGACACAAACCATCCTTAAAGCGACTAAAAGTCAAGAAGTGTCAGGACTGACACTTGAAGAATTTTTTGGCGCAATCCTATTGGTTCTTGGAAATGACAATTACTATTGTAGTTGTCAGATACGCCTTCCTATTGTTCATGTATTTTTAATCTTCAGTACTCTTAACATGTTTGCCTATAAATAGCAATCAGATAGAGAAAAGTGGGTTAAGTATTTTGTGTAATTAAAGCTTAGACTTTCACAATACCCCTTTTCTCCTACAAAGAGTAACCAATCCCTGAGATAGCTCAGTTGGTCGAAATTGTTACCACTTAAGCATTGCTTGAGTTTAGGTATGAGACACCATACCTTGTCTATTCAATCCCAAGTGTTTGTTCCGCAAAACACATAGGTAATTGATGCGCGTGTGCGTATGCTCTAATTATACCCACGGTATGTCGTTGTGGTTTTAGCAGAATTCAAGTTTTAAATTTATATTTAGCCGACTTATCAATAACACACACACTTTAACGAGCAGTGTACCCGGTCAGTATGAATATAATGGTAAGTAGAGTGTCGATCACTAAGAGTGGAACGTATTATCTAGTTATCCTAATCAGTATTTTAATATCTTAAATTAGCTATACAACCTAATCTAACGCAAGGGGGTTCAGTCTGAGAGACTGGCACGATTTGGTTGCAATTAAATAATAAACTAAACTAATAGGCACGAATCAGCGAATAGCACACACGTACACAGATAAATACTTGAGACAATAAGAAGACCTGTCCTGATAGTTAAGTAGCTTGTCACTTGTTTTATTGCTAGTTTTATATGAAGTGTATAGTTCGATGCAACGCACCGAGATTAAGTCCTTTCTCGTTGGTTCTAATCTTATCGGCGAGTAAACCCTTAATGATTACTTATGACTATCCTATTTATCTTTCTTCCTACTTTTATACAGACGATAGAATGCATAGGCGATCTAATAAATAGGCGAGGGCAGAGGCATGGCGACCCGATCAACGCTCAGCTAGACACAGAGGTTATCAATGCACTAATAAAAGTCACCAAAGACATCAACATATAAACTTTAATTAATGGGAAAGCAGTTTTAAGGGAGTCCAACCTTTCCGTTGTCACATTACACAAGCCACCAATCCTGATGAATTAAAGTTTACTAACACAATAAAACAAAACTACTTAATGAATTAAATACATGCAGGACCTTCTTACAGCTCTTGTATCTTCGTTCAAGGTGTGTCTTGTGCTGCTACTTCGACTGAATTCGTCCTAGGGTTTCTTCTGTTTCGTCCTTCGTATATATTATATCCTCCCGAAATTCGTCCGGTCTTGGGGTATTTATAGTTTCTGTCTGAGGGTAAGATGCGGCGCATCTAATAAGTAGATGCGGCGCATTGACTTAACTTCGCGTGGGGTCCAAGATTAATATATTCAGGAATATTCGTACACCGCCAGAAGATGCGGCGTAACTCCATTTATAGATGCGGCGCATGTCCTCTTGTATCTTGGATCGTATCTTGTGAAATCTTGATAGTGATGCGCCGTATGTAATAAGCAAGATGCGGCGTATCTGGAGCAGAATGTCTTGATCTTGTACGTTTCAGTAGACTCTTAACTTCTTGCTTGTTTTGCTCCATAATTAGTCCAAAATTGCCAAGTTTCACATAATACTTTTTTTTACCTGAGAATTACAAAAGTAAACAATTAAGTATCAATTCTCATACATAATAAAATAAAACAAGTTAAATAAATAGGATAAATGACGGTAATAAAATGTACTTATTTGAGTTCATCAGTAATAGATTCTTTGATTGATTTCTAATAAGAATTTAAACGTTGAAAAACATTGTGTTTTTATATTTACGTTTTACTTATAACTTGTAATTAATCAAATACATCGTATCAGTCATAAACACAAATAGATTAACTTTTTAGTTAACTCTAAGCGTGTTAAGGGAACAACAAGTGGTATCAGAGCCTCTGGTTTATAAAATCTTTTAAAAAAAAACTAAGAGTGCTCAAGGTTTTTAAAACCAAGATCCTACTATGGCTGATATTAATGTACCCCGGCTAGTCGATAAAAAGGGTGGAATCTTTTCAGCTGTTGCCCCAAGACTTGAAGCTGGTAAATTTAGCAAGTGGAAAAAGCGAATGCTTTGCTACTTGACTAGTATGGAACCATACTACATCACTTGTGTCAATGATGGTCCCTATGTCCCAAAGACTGCTGAAGGGCTAAACAAGCCTGAAGCTCAATGGACCATTGATGAGAGAATGGTGGTCAATCAAGACCAACGCCTGAAAAGCATCATTATATCTTGTCTTCCTGACGATATAATGGAATCAGTCATCAACTGTTCAACAGCCAAGCAAACTTGGGATGACTTGATCAATTGCTTTGAGGGTCCCTCAGATACCAAGGAAAACAGGATTATGGACCTGAAACTTGAGTATAACACTTTCAGAGCAAAGGACTCTGAAAGTCTCTCTCAGACTTATACCAGATACAAGACTTTGATAAACGAACTATCAAATGATGGTGTAGTTTTGTCTAAGCATGAGACAAATGTTGGCTTTGTCAACAGTCTCCCTGAGAAGTGGCTAAACTTCTCACAAGGCCTCAGGAATGCTAATCACATTCAGTCCCTTGAGCTCCCTGAGATCTATGGGAAGTTTGTCTATGAATACAACTTAATCTCAAGGAGATACCCAGACTCAAAAGCTCTTGAGACCAAAAAGGCCTTAACCTCCACACCCATATCAACTGCCTTTTGTACTAATGGTGTTGTGCAGGATTTTCAAGAGGATTCTGAAGATGAAATTGATGAAAGGACTGGTGATAAGTACCTAAATGATTTAAACTTGGAATTCCAAGAAAGGGCTCTCCTTGCTAATTCAAAACGTTTCATCAAGAGAAATCAGTCCAACAATTCTAAAGCTAAAGCAAATGAAACCACTGAATGTTTTAATTATGGTAAAAAGGGTCATTTTGCTAGAGACTGTTATTCTAAAACCATCTCAGAACCCTCTTACAAATTTTCAGGAAACAGTTCCTCAGGAACTCGCAAGTTTCAACCTAGAATGCTTCAGTCGACCCAACATTTTCAAAACAATAATGTTCAAAAGGGTCAAAAAGACTTTGAAGCAAAATATAGGAAAGCTAAGGCTAAACTTGCACTTCTTGAAACTAATCCCTCAATGTCTCAGGCTGCTCAAACATCCAAACCTGTTCAGACAAAGAACAAGGTTTTTGTAGCAGAAGCTTATGACTGGGATGAAGAAGAGGTCTCCTCAGAAGATGAGGAAATTAGAGTGAGTGCACTGATGGCACTCTCTGAAGGTGATCAGGTGGCTGTTGGGAAAAGCCATGCAAGGAATGGAGAGTGGGTGAACATAACCATGAAGAACGTAAAAACTTTACTTTCTATGGATGATAATTCTGATTGGCAGTCCTATATGAATTATATTTGTGTAGATCTTAAGTTTGTTGAAGAACAAAGGCTTAACATGTTTTCAAAATATAACAATCTTGTATCAGAATTGAATAAGTGTAGAGATGAATTTCTTGTACTAAAACAAGCCAAGTTAGAAAAAATTACTCTACAAATTCAAAACATTGAAATTTTGAAAAAAACCAAGCCCTACAAAATGAACTTAACAAAGAAAAGGCTGTCATTCAAGGCTGGACTAAAAAGAACCCCAAGGTCTTTGATACTGTGGGTTTAATTCCTAAGAAAACAATAGGAATTGACCATCTCACAGAAACCCCCAGTGAGAGTCACAGTGAAATGACCTTTATTCCAGCTGGCATATCTTTTGAGCAAGAAATGCTACCCAAGTCAAATGACTGGATTATCAGGGACAACCCAGTCAGTAAATTACCAAACTTTGAGACTGGAAAAATCTTGCTTCCTGATAGTCAGGGTCTGAAAAATATGCTTGGACTCACTGATCAACCCAGTAATACTGAGTCAGTCAATGAGTCTGAATCAGAATCATTCACACCACTCCCACAACTGAATATCCTTCAGGGTGCTTGATGTGTGCGTGTATTGCTCTAATTCTTTTATATCCACGGCAGCGGCTCCAAAGACTTGGTGCCCGCGTGATGTCGTTGTGGTTTTAGCAGTATTCAAGTTTTAAATTTATATTTAGCCGACATATCAATAACACACACTTTAACGAGCAGTGTACCCGGTCAGTATGAATATAATGGTAAGTAGAGTGTCGATCACTAAGAGTGGAACGTATTATCTAGTCATTCTAATCAGTAGTTTAATATCTTAAGTTAGCTATACAACCTAATCTAACGCAAGGGGGTTCAGCCTGAGAGACTGGCACGGTTTGGTTATGATTAAATAATAAACTAAACTAATGAGCACGAATCAGCGATTAGCACACACGTACACAGATAGATACTTGAGACAATAAGAAGACCTGTCCTGATAATTAAGTAGCTTGTCACTTGTTTTATTGCTAGTTTTATATGAAGTGTATGTAATTAACCCTTTCTCGTTGGCTCTAATCTTATCGGCGAGTAAACCCTTAATGATCACTTATGTCTATCCCACTATCCTAGAATATTGAGTACTTGTGATGCCTACGTTTCGTATACGCTAGAATAGATAGGCGAGGAAGGGCATGGTGACCCAAGCAATGCTCAGCTAGACACAGAGGTTATCAATGCACTAATAAAAGTCACCAAAGACATCAACATATAAACTTTAATTAATGGGAAAGCAATTTTAAGGGGTGCCCATGGTTTTCCGTAGTCACATGGAATCGGCCCATCAATCCTGATGAATTAAAGTGTACTAATACAATAAAACAAAACTACTTAATGAATTGAATACATGTAGGACCTTCTTACAGCTCTTGTATCTTCGTTTAGGGTGTGTCTTGTGCTGCTAACACGTCTGAATTCGGCCTTAGGTTTCTTCTGTCTTCGGTCTCTAATGGATCTAAGTGTCTCGAAATTCGTCTGGCCTTGGGGTATTTATAGTTTCTGTCTGAGGGTTAGATGCGGCGCATAGGATAAGTAGATGCGGCGCATTGACTTAACTTCGCGTGGGGTCCAAGATTAATATATTCAGGAATATTCGTACACCGCCTTAAGATGCGGCGTAACTCCATTTCTCTATGCGGCGCATGTCCTTTGCCGTCTTGGATTATAACATGTGAAATCTTGATAGTGATGCGCCGTATGTATGAAGTAGGTTGCGGCGTTTCTGGAGCAGAATGATCTTGATCTTGTGCATTTCAGTAGACTCTTAACATCTTGCTTGTTTTGCTCCATAATTGGTCTAAAATCGCCAAGTTTCACATAATACTTGTTTTTTACCTGAGAATTACAAAAGTAAACATTAACGTATCAATTCTCATATATAATATAATAAAACAAGTTAAATAAATAGGATAAATGATGATAATAAAATGTACTTATTTGAGTTTATCAAATATCCCCCCACTTGAACTTTACTTGTCCCCAAGTAAACCTTAGAATGAATTTAATGAAAATGTATCCTAAAAGATATTAGGATTTATTTTTTATATTTAAGCATGTATTCGTTTTTTGTCATAATTGCACAACCAAACACTTAACGAGTTAGAAATAAAATAAAATATTTTGATAAAAGCAAATCTAATCGTTTAACTGTCCAGTCCTGACAAATATCTATCATAAGCTTGGCAAGTATACGCATCTCCCCCACTAAAGCTAAGGAATAACAAGTCTAAAGCGGTAAAAAGGGTTTGTTGGTTAAGGGTTAATCATTCTTTTTAATCTCTATCGATCTCAAATTCCATAAAAGGCAACAAAATCACAAATACATGATCGAATCCACGACCACGATACTTGCAATTGCTCAAATCCTTAACTCGAATAGGCTAAAGATAGGACCAAGTAATCTTCACCAATAAATTATATCAAAAAGGGCGAAAAAATCATAAATACATAGCCGAATCCACGACTACGATACTTAAGATTGCTCAAATCCCTAATCTCAATAAATCAAAGTTTTGGATGAAGAATGATATAGGGTATGGATAATATTTGGGATACAAATTGGTGTAAAATGAAAAATAAACAAAACGGATAAATTAAAATCCTAAGTGTGGTAAATTACTTTCCCAACCATCCCATGAATAAGACTCATATCATTGAATAACTCACGCTTTAACACTTGAAACACACGCTTTAGGTAGACACGACTTATACTCAACAAGATCTCAATCAAAGAATAAACCTTAGTTGGCGTTCCCATAACGGCCAACTCCCATTAAATCCATAAATATAATATATAACAAGTAGTGGTGATATCGATCACTTAATACAAAACTTTACATAAGTTGGTTAAAACAAACTTCCAACTTTTCCTTTTTCTTTTTCTTTTCTATTTTTTCGATTTTTTTTTTTTTTTTTTTTTTTTTTTTTTTTAAAACTTTAACATACGTGTAAAATTTCACAACTTTTCTATCACTTTCTTTCCGGATAATTTTTTTTTCATACTCTTCATACTTTCAGAAATAACTGTAATAGCGAAAGTAGTAAACACACGAAAAATAAACTCAAAGATATACAATATTTACTTTCATACCAATTTCATTGTGCAATTTCCTGACTCAACCAAAGATAATGAATTACGCACGCGAACACAGGTAATGTAAGGAAACACACTTTGCCTAAAGCAATTAACCACGGATTTTAATCTACAGGGTAGGCTAAGGTGTAAGGGTGTAACGAAACATTATAACAAAGGTGTAAGAAACGAAAGGAATGGCTCTGAGTGTTTTTCTAGGGGTATCTTACTCTAAAAGTGAGAGTAACAAAAGGGTTTATACGGGGGTTAACTAACCAATGTAGTTAGTTAATATCACATAACATATAAAGGCTATTTGGGTGTAATCCTAGAAATTTACCAATTTAGACAAGTCATTCCAATTATATAGATAATACTTATTATGCTGGTCTCGAATAGTATACAAGCCAAGTTCTAAAGTTTACAAGTCACCGGCACACTCATAGATTTGTGAATTTTGATAAGTTCACAATTTTTGGAAATAATGTTATGTGTGCAGCTATGTAATTTAGACTTTAAACAAAAACATGCTAAAAATTTTAAATTTGATATATTAAGCGCATTTTAAGCATATTTTGAAAAAGTTTAGGACAAGTAAGTGTTCTAATTCTCCAATCCCCCCACTTAAGTTAAACAACGTCCTCGTTGTTTGTGTCAAAGATTAAAAACTGGAAAATAAAAGAATTAGAACAGAAAAACTCCCCTGAGATTTGCTCGGTATGATCCTCCATTATTCGTATAAGAGCAAAAATCAACTTTCTTGTGGATGAAAACGTTTAAGCTTCAAAAATGATGTATCCACAAGAATTGCAGGAATCTATAATACCATTAAGACTTTAACACACCTGAGTTAAGAAGGTTCAAACTTGCATAATACATTGGTAGTTAGTAAAAATAAAACTTAAAAAATAAAAATGAAAATCATCAGGTCAGTCAATACGCCGTATCTTATGGAAGAAGATACGCCGTATCGAGCCTGGAATAAATACGAATCAGAATAAAAGATGCGTCGCATCCTTAACCAAGGATGCGCCGCATTAAATAAACTGACAGAAAGTTTTAAAGTCAAAAATAAAAATGCAGAAAATTAAATAAGATATGACCAGTGCAGTCGATGCGTCGCATCTTAGGATTGAGATGCGCCGTATCTTCTGCAGGTCTGACAGACTCGACACAGAACAGAAAGGTAAAAATTTTCCGGGTTGTCTCCCGGTCAGCACTTGTGTTTATTCCAGAGTCTTCAAGTTAGACTCACGTTCAGCTCCTTAATATCGATCATAGAAAGAGTCGGAAGCATCGCGCTCCCTCATCGCCAATTCAGTAATATTGAACACTCCTTGCTCGTCCTTAATTTCCACGCCATTCTTATTTAATATCTGTATAAACAAAGTTCTGTCCCTTTCAGGCAGAGATGACAAAATGATAGACGGGAAATTCTTATTATTATAAAGGCATAAATATGCAAGGTGGGGTGGTAGTTCAATAAACACATCATTATTCAAATTCGTATTCTCAACTATTCTCCTACGTTTGTTAATCACCACGCAATCATACCACTCATCATCAGAATCATTAACAATATCGCGCCTAAGTTCAGTAGGTACATTAAGGTCAATAAATTCCTCGAGGTTCTCATGATTAGGATTAGTTGAGTTGTTTTGAATCAATGTTTCTCCCATAAGCCTAGCTTCAAGATCGAGTTCCATACGTTCTCTTAATCCTAGCACATAGACGCCTCTAATTATGCTTTTAACAAGATTTTGGCACTTATAGACTAGTTTATTTTTCCCTACCTTTAATGAGATTTTCTTTTAAACACATCAATCTTAGCACGGGCGGTAGACAAGAAAGGTCTTCCAAGGATTAAAGGAATTTTAATATCCTCGGGCATATCTAATATAACAAAGTCTACGGGGAAAACAAACTTCTCAATCTTAACTAGCACATTTTCGGCAATCCCTTCAGGTCGTTTTACCGTTTTATCAGCTAATTCAATAAGCAACTTAGTTGGTGCTAATTTTCCTAGTCCTAGGGTAGTGAATGTCTTAAGGGGCATAACACTAACGCTAGCTCCTAAGTCAGCTAACACATTATTGAAAGATATATCATTAATTGAATAAGGTAAAGTAAAACTTCCTGGGTCCTTTTCTTTATGAGGCAAGGCATGTAAGTCGGTTGCAGAGCTCTCTTCTTTCATAGTAGCCTTGATCTCCTCTTCAATCTTTGTCTTCTCTTTGAGTAACCTCCTTAAACTGATTGAAGAATTAAAGAAAAATTCGGGCTTTGCAGCATCATTACCATTCATCAATCTTCTAGGAAATGGAATGTTAGGCGTGACTTCTTCAGTGGTGCTTATGGCCTTGACATGATCTCTTGGGTTAGTTTCAGTCGAGCTAGGTAAACTTTCGTATCCCCTTTCTTGAAGAACTTTGCTCATTTGTCCAATTTGTTGTTCCAATGCTTTGATCGAAGCTCCTTGATTTCTTGTAATAGTATCCGTTGAGGCTCGGATTTCTTTGATCATAGCAGTGTTCTCTTCATGTCTTTTAGCAGCATCGGCCATAATTTGCTTTAGAGTTTCATCTAAAGTCTGCCTCCATTCTTGATAAGTGGGATTAAAGTTGTTCTTTTGATAGTATCCCGGAGTAGCTTCCCTAAATCTTCCTGAAGGTTGGAATAGTTGTCCAAATTGTGTGTAGTATGCTTCTTCAAAAGTCTCACTTTCATTCTTATTAGGGCAATCCTTGGTGTAGTGAGGTCCTTCCCAGTTTTCACATCCAACTTGGGCAGCATAAACTTTCTCATCACGCTTCTTCATCTCTCTACTAATTTTATCCAATTGAGCTTGAATAGCAGCAAACCCGTCAAAATTAGTGCTGCTCTTAGATCTAGTAGAGGTTCCATCGTGCCATTTTTGAGAGTGATCAGCAGCTTCTTGAATAGCTTTTCTAGCATTGGCTGCACTCATTTAAGGCATAGCTCCCTTAGCAATCCAATATTTGTCTAGTAGGCACGTCCAATCCTTGATAGAACAATATTATCTCCTGCATTTCACTTAGATAATGTTGAGGGCATTTCATCAATAAGTCTTTAAATCATTCCCAAGCTTGATAAAGAGTTTCATCAGGCTCTTGCTTGAAACTGTTGATAGCCTCCATCTTTTTAGCAGTTTTAGCAGGTGGACAATATCTTTTCAGGAATTTGCTCTTCAAATCTTCCCATGTTGTGATTGAACTAGCAGGTTCATTCCTTAGCCACTTATTAGCAGCTCCTTTATGCGAAATTGGAAAGATTCTTAGCATAAGTTGATCGTCAGAGACTCCTTCTGTAGTAAACAAATCTGCAATCTCGAGGACCTTTTCAACATGTTCATTAGCATCTTCATGTTCTGTTCCACTGAAAGCATTTTCTCTTAGCTCCTTGAGAAACTGACCCTTCAACTCAAACTTTGACTTTTCATCAAACTTTGGTCTAGCAACTCCTGAACTGTAATCAGCACGGGTTTTGTTCATGTATTCCTCCATGGTAGTGTTTTCCGTCATTGTTTCTGTTTCTTCTTCCTCTTTTTCTTCAGAAAAATAATCAAGCTCGAATGAACTTGAAATTTCAAAGCTTTTTGTGTT
This sequence comes from Artemisia tridentata subsp. tridentata, assembly GCA_021014915.2. NCBI lineage: Eukaryota > Viridiplantae > Streptophyta > Magnoliopsida > Asterales > Asteraceae > Artemisia > Artemisia tridentata. Next base: position 337,409,667 of record CP139505.1, on the reverse strand, counting down.
AAAAAGCCTTTTAAGCGAATGTAAGGCTCGTTCAGGATCTTCGAAAGGTGTAATCAAGTTCTTAGTTGAACTCCTGGTCATGCACTTCCTGAAACTATCACAAAAGCATCAGTAGGGTATGTTCAAGAAAGTAATATATCAGAAAATTAACAACGAAAACGGAATACGAAAAATAAAAGTTACTGATATCTGCAGACGATGCGCCGTATCCAAAAAGTTGGATACGCCGTATCTTATAATCGTTAAAATTTAATCAGACTTTATTCAGAAAGCAGATACGCCGCTTATAATTTTAGAATGCGCCGTATCAATTATAAATTATCAAAAATCGATTATATTTATTAAAATTAAATGCGTCGTATTAACAAAAGATAATGCGCCGTATTTTCGGTACGTTTCAAAATACAAGATTTTTGATTCAGAAGATGCGCCGTATCGATAAAAATCGATGCATCGTATCTGTTTAATAATTCGAAAACCGTTTTTAATTTAAATAATAAATACGCCGTATCTGCAAAAACAGATGCGTCGTATGGCGTTATCGTTTAGAAAAATTTCTATTAAAACAGAATACGCCGTATCTTGGGGAAAGATGCGTCGTATCGAATTTATTAAACGCGTCGTATTTTATTAAAATTAAACGCAATACGCCGTATCTGTGAAAACAGATGCGCCGTATCGTATGTATCAGCACAGTACAACGATAGCAGAATGCAGAAAAATTGAAAAAGAAAAACAAAAATAAAATCAAACAAAAAGAAACAAAAATTAAAGAAAATAAAAACACACAAAAACAGAAAATATGGAAATAATACAATGAATGCAATTTAACTAATATATAACAAAGTTAGCGGTTAGAATCTAAAAAAAATTAAAAAGAAAACTTAATTAAAATACTAATCAAATTAACAGATAATAACAATTCACTCCCCAGCAGCGGCGCCAAAAACTTGATGTGTGCGTGTATTGCTCTAATTCTTTATATCCACGCAGCGGCTCCAAAGACTTGGTGCGCGCGTGATGTCGTTGTGGTTTTAGCAGTATTCAAGTTTTAAATTTATATTTAGCCGACTTATCAATAACACACACTTTAACGAGCAGTGTACCCGGTCAGTATGAATATAATGGTAAGTAGAGTGTCGATCACTAAGAGTGGAACGTATTATCAAGTCATTCTAACCAGTATTTTAATATCTTAAGTTAGCTATACAACCTAATCTAACGCAAGGGAGTTCAGCCTGAGAGACTGGCACGGTTTGGTTATGATTAAATAATAAACTAAACTAATGAGCACGAATCAGCGATTAGCACACACGTACACAGATAGATACTTGAGACAATAAGAAGACCTGTCCTGATAATTAAGTAGCTTGTCACTTGTTTTATTGCTAGTTTTATATGAAGTGTATGTAATTAACCCTTTCTCGTTGGCTCTAATCTTATCGGCGAGTAAACCCTTAATGATCACTTATGTCTATCCCACTATCCTAGAATATTGAGCACTTGTGATGCCCACGTTTCGTATACGCTAGAATAGATAGGCGAGGAAGGGGCATGGCGACCCAAGCAATGCTCAGCTAGACACAGAAGTTATCAATGCACTAATAAAAGTCACCAAAGACATCAACATATAAACTTTAATTAATGGGAATGCAATTTTAAGGGGTGCCCATGGTTTTCCGTAGTCACATGGAATCGGCCCATCAATCCTGATGAATTAAAGTGTACTAATACAATAAAACAAAACTACTTAATGAATTGAATACATGCAGGACCTTCTTACAGCTCTTGTATCTTCGTTTAGGGTGTGTCTTGTGCTGCTAACACGTCTGAATCCGGCCTTAGGTTTCTTCTGTCTTCGGTCTCTAAAGGATCTAAGTGTCTCAAAATTCGTCTGGCCTTGGGGTATTTATAGTTTCTGTCTGAGGGTTAGATGCGGCGCATAGGATAAGTAGATGCGGCGCATTGACTTAACTTCGCGTGGGGTCCAAGATTAATATATTCAGGAATATTCGTACACCGCCTTAAGATGCGGCGTAACTCCATTTCTCTATGCGGCGCATGTCCTTTGCCGTCTTGGATTATAACTTGTGAAATCTTGATAGTGATGAGCCGTATGTACGAAGTAGGTTGCGGCGTATCTGGAGCAGAATGATCTTGATCTTGTACATTTCAGTAGACTCTTAACATCTTGCTTGTTTTGCTCCATAATTGGTCTAAAATCGCCAAGTTTCACATAATACTTGTTTTTACCTGAGAATTACAAAAGTAAACATTAACGTATCAATTCTCATATATAATATAATAAAACAAGTCAAATAAATAGGATAAATGATGATAATAAAATGTACTTATTTGAGTTCATCAGTGCTGCACCATGCTCAGACCTCCCACCATTGGTCTACTCTCAGTGTTCTCCAAAGGAGAATCCAGGAATGGGAAAAACCATCCTGAAAAGGCAAACCCTTGAAGTCTCAGTAAATACTGATGACTCATTAACTTCAGTCCCTTCTAAAGTAAAAACTGACAGCCCTGACTAAAAAATTGATCAGTTGGCTGAAATGGTCAGGAAGCTGAGTGAGAAGATTGAATCTTCTGAGAAACCTTGTCAATCCAAGAAGAAGGAACCCAAATTAGCTTCCTCAAGCACTAAACCAAAACCCTCCAAACCCCTGAAAAGATGTGAGCTTTGTCACTTTACCAATCATTACACTGATGATTGTTATAGAATCCTATACTGCAAGATTTGCAAAATGGATGATCACAGGACCACTGATCACAAAACATACACAGCCACATCAACGATGGCAAGCTTTAAAGCTCAGGTTTTAAAATACCCTTCTGATTCTATACAGAAACAGAAACAAAAGGCCAAGCCTTTTGCACCTTGCCCTCATTGTGGATTCAATAACAACCTTCCTAAGGATTGTCTAATGGAAAATTGCTGTGAAATTTGTGGAGATCCCACTCATGACACCTCAGGACATGATAAGGTCATTCAGGCCAGAAGAGGTATGAATAAGTCATCCTCTCATTCTACTGAGTCTACCTCAGCTATCAAATGCAAAATTTGTGGTAGCTCAGTCAACTCCATCTCTGACCATGAATCAATTGTCAATTTTATAAAGACCCCCAAAGTTAATCCCTCCAAGAAGTGGAGTCCTAGAAAGAACTAACCCAGTTTACCATTTGTGCAGAGGCATGCCAGGGATCCTGTTTGGCATCTAGATAGTGGATGTTCAAGGAGTATGACTGGTGTGAAAGAGTATCTGCACAAGTATGTGGTTGAATCAGGACCCAAAGTGATATTTGCTGATAACTCATCATGTCTCACTGAAGGTTATGGCTCAGTAAACTGCAATGGTATAGTCTTTACTAGAATATCTTATGTTAATGGTCTTAAATACAATCTGATCATTGTCAGTCAACTATGTGATGCAAAATACATAGTTCAGTTTGATGATAAGCAAGGAATCATCTTCAATGCTAATAAGGAAGTTGTCCTTATTGCACCAAGAAGACAAGATGTTTATGTGTTAGACATGTCCAGTCTAACTCAGAATGGAACCTGTCTCTTTACTAAAGCCACTGAAACCCTCAACTGGCTTTGGCATAATAGACTCTCCCACCTGAACTTCAAAAACATAAACAATCTTGTGAAACAAAACAAGGTCCTTGGCTTACCATCACTTGTGTTTTCAAAGGATAAACCATGCTCTGCCTGTGAAAAAGGAAAACATCATAGAGCATCCTTTAAAACCAAAACAAACGTTTCCATCAGGAACTGCCTTCATCTTCTCCATATGGATCTCTTTGGGCCCATCAGTCCTAGATCCATTAACCATGAGAAGTATACTCTGGTCATTGTGGATGAATACTCAAGATACCCTTGGGTGTACTTCCTGATCAAAAAGAGTCAGGCAGCTGAAACAATCATGTCCTTTGTCAGGAACATTGAAAATCAAAATGACATCAAAGTCAAACAGATTAGGACTGACAATGGAACAGAGTTCAAAAACTATGAACTTGAATGTTTCTGTGATGAGAAAGGAATTTCCCAAAAATTTTCCTCTCCTTACACACCTGAATAAAATGGTGTGGCTGAAAGGAAAAATAGAACACTCATTGAAGCAGCCAGGACAATACTAAATGGATCAGTCCTTTCCAAACACTTTGGACTGAAGCAGTCAAAATTGCCTGTTATACACAAAACAGATCCATCATTGTTAAGAGACATAGCAAAACCCCTTATGAGTTATTCAAGGGAAGGATCCCTGACATCAGCTATTCTCATGTCTTTGGGTGTCCTGTGTTTATTCATAATCACAAGGATCACTTAGGGAAATTTGATGCTAAAGCTGATGATGGATACTTCCTAGGATACTCACTTGTCTCAAAGGCTTTCAGGGTGTTCAACACTAGGTGACAGCATACTGAGGAAACATTCCATGTTACCTTTGATGAGAGCACTGATGCAATCAGTGTCTCTAACACCTCAATGGAAGAGATAGGCATTGATGATTCATCAAGATACCCTCCTGATGAACATCATCCTGAAAATGGTCCTTCCACTCAGTACCACACAAATGCTGACATCTCTTATTACATCATCCCTCACAACCTTCCTTACCCAACCATCACTGAGTTTGTTGAAGCACAAAGAAATACTGATGCAATCATTCAGTCTGAACAAAGTGCTCAGGAACCAAACAATCACAGTGATGAGCCAACCCACTCAGACACTCGTGATACTGAAGATCATCATGTGTCTGATCCTGACCCTACCCATCAGGCCTCTACAAGTTCTAATCAGCTTCCAAGACCTCAGGACAGTTGGACTAGGTCTCAGGATATAGAACTTGTTAATATAATTGGAGAGCCTGCTGAAGGCATGCTCACTAGAAGCATGGCTGCACAACTGAGAGCAGCCTCAGCTAATGAATGCCTATTTGTGGACTTCATCTCCACAATTGAACCCAAAAGTGTCAAGGAAGCACTTAATCATCCAAGTTGGGTTCAGGCCATGCATGATGAACTGGAACAATTTGACAGAAACAAGGTAATGACCTTGGTCAAGTGTCCTGAAGATGTTTCAGTCATTGGCATGAAATGGGTATTCAAAAACAAATATGATGAAAATGGCATAGTCATTAAAAACAAGGCCAGACTTGTAGCCAAAGGCTATAACCAACAAGAAGGCATTGACTATGAAGAAACATTTGCACCAGTGGCAAGGATGGAAGCCATCAGGATCTTCCTTGCCTTTGCTAAAAGTGCATTCTTAAATGGGTCACTGAAAGAAGAAGTTTATGTTCAGCAACCTCCTGGATTTGAAAGCCATGAGTTTCCTGACTATGTCTGCAAGCTTAACAAAGCCCTTTATGGACTGAAACAAGCTCCCAGGGCATGGTATGAAACTCTCTCAGCCTTCCTGATCCAAAACAAATTTGTCAGAGGCAAGATAGACAACACATTGTTTATCTATAGGACAAATAATGATGTCATACTTGTACAAGTGTATGTTGATGACATCATCTTTGGCTCAACAA